>JARHVA010002047.1:1667500-2132500 GCA_037957365.1 Torreya grandis
TGTTCAAGATACAATAGATGATCTAGAAGAAGCTCAACTGATTATGGAACCTGATTCTCAAGAATACCAACTAGAGATCTCTCTCCATGCCTTAGTAAGAGTCACTACCCCATAAACCATATGGGTCAGTGGTTACTTCAAGAAGCTCCCTCTCACAATACTCATTAATTCAGGTAGCACTCATAACTTCATTAACCCTCAGATCACCAAACAAGCTAATTTTTTAAATCAATCCTTGCTCTAAATTTGAAGTCATGATTGTCAATGGGGGCACATTACCTTGAAAAGGGAAGTGTCATAATGTCCATATCTCTATTAGAGATTATAAATTTTGCTCCAACATGTTTGCTTTATCATTAGGTAGATGTGATGTTATTTTGGTAGTTAAATGGTTACGAACACTTGGACCCATCTTATGGGATTTTGCTAAAATTTGGATGTAATTTTTACATAATGGGAAAAAGCACACATTAAAAAGATTACAACATAGATATTTTAGCCTCATAATTTCACATCATATGGAAAATATTCTTAAGAATAATTCACATGACATCATTATTCAGCTCTATATTATTCAAATATAATTATAAACAGTATCTAATAGTCCTTATGACCTACAAACCATTATTTAATGGTATGCATGTGTCTTTTCGAAACTAGTGGGATTGCCAACTTCACAACTAGATGACCTTATATTCAACTCCTAAGAAGCATTCATCCCAACATTAGGCCTTATAACCACCCATTTCTACAAAAGACCAAGATTGAGATGCTCATTTGAGACCTACTACAACAAGGCATTATTTGCCCTAGTACCAGTCTAAAAAAAATATGGGTCATGGCATCTCTGCATTGATTTTCATGCACTAAATCACCTTGCAATCAAGGATAAGTTCTTGGTCCGTATTATTGATGAGCTTCATGGTGCTCTTTTTTTCTCTAAATTAGATCTCCACTTTATATATCACTAGACCTAGTATCATAAGGATGATATCCCTAAGACATATTTTGCACACATGATGGCCACTATGAGTTATTGGTCATGCCCTTTGGCCTCACTAATGCTTCTTCAACATTCCAAGCATTGATGAATAAAATATTCTATATCTACCTACAAAAATAAATTTTGGTCTTCTTTGATGATATCCTCATCTATAGTAAAACATGGTTTGAGCATCTCCAACATCTAGAGATCACACTACAACTTCTCTCTAACCATCATCTTTGTGCAAAATAGTCCAAATATACTTTTGAATAGCATGAAGTTGAGTATCTTGGGAATATAGTTTTATCTCAAGGGGTTTAGGTAGATCTTCAAAAAATAACTACTATGACAAATTGATTTCATCCTCAGACACTCAAGAGTCTTCATGGTTTTTTGGGGCTCACTATACTCTCACAAGTTTGTCAAGGATTAAAAAAATATTGTAGCTCCATTAACAACTATACTAAAAAAGGATGATTTTACTTGGACACAAGCTATTGCATGTGCATTTGAAGCATTGAACTAAGCTCTGTGTACTACACCTATTTTAGTTATGCCAAATTTTGCCAAGACCTTCACTATTGAGAGTGATTCTTACGGTAATGGACTGGGTGTTGTTCTCCTCCAAGGAAGATGCCCCACTACATTCAATAGCAAAGCCCTTTCTGGTAATAATTTAGTGCTCTCTACTTATGAAAAGGAAATGATGGCCATTTTAGATGTAGTACAAAAGTGGTGGCCATACCTATTGGGTAATCATTTTTGCATCAAAAATTATCGCTAAAGTCTGAAATATTTCTTAGAGCAATGGGTCTCTACCCCATCACAACAAAAATGGGTCAAAAAACTCATGGGTTATGACTATGAGATAACTTACAAGAAGGGTAAAGATAAGATTGTGGTGGATGTGCTATTGTAGATAAATAAGTAGACTACAACAAAAAGTGAAGGCAACCAATGTGAAGAACACTAGGTGAACCTATAGAAGTTAGTGTAAGAAAAGCCAAAAAATATATTTTTTAAAAAAATAGGCATATGATAGTAGAAATAATTCTCTATGTCATCATGAATCTAATGCATTTTATATCTTGAAAAATGGATAAATAGAAACAAAGATATAGGAAAAAGAAAGAATCTGTAGGAAAATAATTAAAGAATTTGAATTTTAAAAAGGTGTTTTTAAATAGGGGAAAGAGAAGTCATTTTGCTATTTTGACTTGTGAAAGAGAGAAAAGAGATCTCTAGAAAACAAATAATCTAGGATGGTCAGGAGATGATAAGATAGATGAGGAGGGGATCTAGGAGCAGTAGTAAGTGCACTACATGTATGCAACTATGAATCTTAAGCTAGTTTTTGAGTATTTTGTTGAATTAAGTGTATTTTTAGAAAGAAAAAAAATTAAACATTTCTAGATGTTGAAATGAAGAAAAATTAGACTATATAGGTGGGAAAAACTAATTAGGAAAATGGGTTTTCAAGAATTAGGAATAAATCTATAAAAAGACATTTTTTGAGGAAAATGCAAGGGGTCAGCAACTAAAAACAACTAGGTCAACCCAATTGACTAAACAGGCTAGAAATAGGAAAAATCCATACTACCAACCCAATAGATGTGTGTTGACCTTGTACATTTTATAGATTTATGACCTAGTATAGTTTACCAATTGATCAAAAAAAATCTAAAATTATAACACAATACTAGGGAGGGGAAAATAAGAGGGTTGACTTAGATTTTTAAGCCAACCAAGCTAAAAATAGGGAAATTTTAGTCAAAATAGGTTGACCAAAGAACTAGAATGGTACAAAAATACATGTAAAAGGCTGAAAGAAGGCTATAATGGCTCAAAATGACCAAGGGAAAAAATGATTGAATAGGCTAAAAATAGGTAAAAATGAATGAATTAAAGTAATTTAGGATTATTTTTTATTAAAATTGTAAAAATAATGTATTTTGACCATACATGACATTAAGGATCTAATACATCTTTTGTTGTTTCTTGGTTGCAGGGATGACCCATATTCTAGAGATTGGTAGATGTATCTTGGCTACCAAATCTATTGGAGCATCTAACCATAGGTGATAGAGCTAGGCTAATAGTTATAGGCCTAGGAGGGATAGATGACATGTGTTAGATTCCCTTAAGCATGGATTTATTAGTCATATTCCTTAGATGTTATGAAAAATTAACTAATACCTTCATATGGGAGGTGGATGGGGATGTGGTAGAGGTAGCTATCATTCTAGAGGATGTACATACCATCCTAGGTCTACTAGCAGTAGAAGCACCAGTGACTATAGTCATACTAAGTAACTTGGAGGAGAGGAGAGCTTTAGATATGTGGCATATAGGTTCAAATATGATATTAGTAGATAGGCAAGTTAGTATCCTTGATGTATATGTATCATAGATTTTGGATATTTGGAAAGTTATGATAAGATTTGTGACATAGTGAGTTTTATGTCATAAGTTAAATAGTAATGTACCATTGTTCATGGTATCCTTGAACAAGTTGATTCTATAGGAGGGATTACTATATGATCTTGACTCTATCATCTAGGTCTAGCTTATACATGATCTATATGAGGTGTTGGTCAGAGGGTAGAAGTCAATAAGTTTGATCATATTATTGACAACTTGGATCTATGACAAGTTTCCTATGTATTGATTAGTTGGGTTTCCCTATATAGTTGAGATAGGTCACCTTGAGTGTAGAGATAGAGATAGGACTAGGTAGCATGGGTCATGCCCCGTGCTATAAATAGTGGGACATTTAGACATAGTGTCAAAGCCATATGGGCACATAGTAACTACATGGTTGAGTTGGTACATAGTTTCACCAACTATAGTGAGGATAAAGGTGATTGGATAGTATAATTGGTAGAGAGATCCAAATAAAGTGGTATGGGTGCTAGGATATATGGGATTACCTCATCCATTAGTATCAATATTGATGCTTGAGTAGTGGGCTCAGAATGTGAGAGAGTCATGGTGGAGGAGGGGATGAGGGCCCCTACTAAAGAGTCTGATGCTCAGACCACATCATGAGTGACCATGGACTAAATGAGCATGATAAGGAGTAGAGCAAGAAGAGAGGGATGAAAAAGTAGTGGCACTAGAGATGCCACCACCAATTCCATAGTGAGATGAGTTATGATCACCAAAGACATGACATTGATAGAAGTAGGAGTAGGAGAGAGTGGAGATTATCACCATTCCTAATGACCTAGCATGTGAGCCAAAGGAGATTTGGATGATAGAGATGCCACTTAGGTGTAGGATGAGGTGGATATGACCCATGATAGCTATATTTGAGATGAGCAGGTGATCTACAAAGGAGGTACTAGGAGGCCACATAGATGAAGAGCTTGTGTTAGGTAATCATGTAGATGGTGAGACCATAGTGGCTGAAACATAAATAGGTAAGAAATATGGGTAACTTATTACTTAAGTTTTTTATTTTGAAATAGAGATTAGAGGAAGATATATATTATAAGATATGATAGTGATATAATATCTATTTAGATGTGATTTTATAGGCATAACTGAGGATGAGGAGGAGATATTGGGGTCAGATGAGACTCTATAGCCATATGACCCTACTACATTAGAGTAACCTAGTGTACCATCTACCCCAAATCAAGTGAGCTAGTTCAAATTAGATGCAGAGGTAGTGAGGTAGATATGTGCATCGAGGGAGATGATGTAGCCACCAGTAGAGATGGTTGTAGATGAGATATAGACATGGTAGTCCATGTTAGAGGAGATGGTTTTTCATCTAGATATAGTGATGTAGATGACATAAGCACATACAACAATGTAGACCTAATTACCACAGGCACATGCAGTGATCTAGACTAAGTTGGTGCAAATGTAGGTGCAGATAGTGCACCTATAGGGACAAGTAGAGGGATTAAGATATCAGATGACCTCTTTACGACATATTATTTAAATGATTTAGACATATACCTTAATAGGAAACATGGCTAGGCCACAAGATAGATAGAATGGAGCCCAACCATAGAGCTGGAGGATTCTATATATAGTTGTACTTGTTATTATATCAAAACTCATGATATATATATATATATATATATATATTGATGTATCATTTTGGTATATTGATGTTGATTGTGTATGTTGTCATCATTATGGTTGTGGTTATGGATGTTTTGGATATATTTCTTTCTAGCGCACACACACACACACACACACACACACACACACACACACACACACACACACACACACACACACACACACACACACACACACACACACACACACACACATATATATGTGTGTGTATAATTTTGGTATATTGATGTTGATTGTGTATGTTGTCATCATTATGGTTGTGGTTATGGATGTTTTGGATATATTTCTTTCTAGCACATGTATTTAGATTTTGTTGTATATGTTATAGGAAATATATGAGATGTGGTTTATTTTCTATCACTATGTACAACACATGCATGGTTAAAAATAAATAGGCAAAAATGACTTAGAAAAATTAAATCATGTTTCGAAGTATAAGAGAAAAATAAAATTGACAAAAGATTGGTCTTAAATTTATCACACTAATTCAAACTGAGAAGTATGAAAAATTCAAGAAATGGTTGGATTCTTACATACACTTGAAAAATAAGAAGATAAAAGTGAAAGAGAAATTAAGTAAGCATAAAACATACTAAATAAAGCTGGGAAACATGTCAATGATGTGTAAATTAATAATCAATCACATTTTATCTCATATTTAAAACATGTAATTTTGTTTGTGACGTATATTATTGGAAATTTTGTGACGAATGTCAAGTCTTATCCATAGTATTACACTAAAATTCACAAAGAGAACATAACTAGGGTGGAAAAATCAAGACAAATCAGGTAACAAAGGATTTGGGTAATAGGAAGGAAAAAGGTGGTAATTTGTGAAGATGGTCGGGCCCTATTCATAGTCTTATAATACAAATCACAAATGAAATCCTAAGGGGAGTGATCAATATATAAAACAATATTTATCAATAGTAAATATGAGGGATATAGGGAATGAAAAAGGGAGTGTAAAAGTAAAGACTTAAGTGTATTATGAGAAGACCTTAGGAGATAAGAGGCATACTAAATACATGAGAAGACACTAAATGACTAGTGACCATCAAAGTACAAAGGAAACCTATTCGCTATAGACACAAAGATTTGTAGGCATATAAGCATGCTATTAAGATCAACTCATGAAGGTATATTGGTACAAAAAAATAAAAATAGACCTACCTTCACATGATGTGTTCCCCATTATTTGGGACCCCATACAGAGGCATCAGACTATTGTGAAGATTGGGTACTTGCATGATAAAGTAGGTAACACTAAATTATTTTTTTATTCTCTTCTTATAATCTAGTAGCCTACCATACCCCAAAGGAACTCATCTCTACCATGAGGCTAATTGTGGAGTTTGAGATTTGAATAGTACAAGGAGATGTGACTTGAATTTTAATAATATTTTTTGCCTTTTATATCATTATCTTTTGTAAAATGATTTAGATTTTAACTTTTTATGTATTTTAAAGATTCTTCCTCCATATGGATTTGTAATGACCAAGCATGAGAGATGTAGTGATACACGTGAATGAGATTTAGGCTAAGGATAAAGGAAGCTAAGTAAATAAAGATAAAGATTGACTAAGATACTTAGGCTTAGCAATGAACTAGCATGTGATCTTAAATTTCAACCATGTATTACTTATTTTGTGAAAAAGGAAGAATGGAAAAAGGAGATCCAAAGGTTCATTGGTAAAAGGAAAGTATAATTATATACCTTGTCTTCTAACGAATCACACGGTAAAATAATACAAGGACCAAAAGGAACAAGGTTTATATAATCAAGTCACAGTGACAATTATCTATGAAAAATAGAGATAAGAAAGCAAGAAATCATGAAGACACAAGAAGAGAGTTTTGATAAAAATAAATAAATAAATAGAAATAAATGATAAATAAATACAAACATATGCAAAATATAAATTATAATATAATAAAGATAGAGTAACAAAAATTAAGATCACTATATAAGAAAAATATGAATTTAACGCAACATCAAATGATATAACAGATAAATAAGAATGAAATTGGAGCACACATCCAATAAAAAATGTAAATTTAAAGGCACAATGAATGTACTCATAATTAATAATAAATTGATCTAGACACATTATCCAAGACATAAAAATATTATCTAAGAAGCTGGATACAAACTACTACATATGTCTCATCAATTTTCAATGAAAATTGGGAAAATACTTCTCTACTAATCTCCTCAATTGAAAAAGTAGGAATACTTGATAGATCATGGTAAGTAAAATTAGGTAAGGGATGCTTAGGAGAATGCATGGGAGTAGCCTCTATGGGATATGTAGGGATAACTAGTGGAGAAGGATCCATGGGTCAAAGACTCATAGGTGGAAAATATCCATAAGAGACGGAAGATTCACAGGTGAAGGAATCATGGGTAGAGGCATAAAAGGTGACAAAGGGATCATATGAAGGGATGGAACCACATGAGGTGGATCCATGGGAGAAGAAAGAGGAGGCTTCTTATGGGAATAACTTGTGGGAGTAATGGAATAAGATCCAAGAATAAATATAAACTGATCTTTGAGGTGTTGTTGAAGGATGTGATAATGATTAGTGTGATGGGTGCCACATTGGTGCCATAGACAATATACCTCACCATACTTAGGTATATATTTATGTCTAACCTTTTGGGGAGACATGGATTTATCTAAGGCAAGAGAGAAAGGATGCAAAGTATCAATATATTTTCACAACTTGTGATATTGGGTATAATAATGATTATCTATCCCACGGAATCAACATATACACTTGTGAGTGGTTATAGGAGAAGCACTCATATAAGGAGGTATAATAGGAGTGGAAGAAGCTAGAGAGGACTTGTCATCCCATTTAGTGGGAAATGGAGTCATCTTAGGTAAAGGAAGCAAACCATCACCAAGGCAAGGTGGTGATGTAGGAGGACTATAACTAGGCTTAATAAAAAGAGCAATGGGATGAGAAGCAAGGGTAGGTTTATAAACAACAAGAACGGAAATAAGATCAACTATAATAGGAGAAAAAATGGGATCAACTATAACAAGAGTGGGAATTGGCTCTGATAAGGGATCTACTGAGGGAGGAGTGAGATATATATAAGTTATAAGAAGGGTAGCACTAGTCATAGGAGTAAACCAACTACAATGACTAGGGTACCGAACAAAATGGTAAGGTCTGCTCATATCATAATCCTTGAGCATACTCCTTTGAGGCTCCTAAAAAATTAGAGGTGTTGGCACCATCTCTACCTTATGATAAATAGGAAGATTACTAAAATTAAGAACAATAAATTAAGGAATATAGGAAGATAAATGAAAAGACTCAAGTAAATAAGAATGATAATGGATAATTTTAACATCACAGGCCTATACAAGACTACCTAAGAATGGATCATCTAAAGAATAATCATCATCATAATTTGGGGTATGAAGATCAATGACACAATTAGGGATAACTTTTTCATCTAAGGAAGTGTGGTGAATAGAATGCTAGGTCTTGGTTAAGACTAAGGGAATATCATCACAAAGAAACTTGTAAGAACAAGGCTACAAGGAAGCAGGAAACTAAAGAATGAGGTGAGGTAAGAGATCAAAAGTTTTGATTTTGAGGTTAATCTCATTAGGCTCATCATCGTTAGAATCTAAGAGGTTAGGAGGAATGTTCCCACTGAGTTTGGGATGTCCATTGTAACCTTAATTGTAATTAATGGGAAAATTAAGATGCTACAAATCATAAAATGGAATGTTGGGCAAAGCTTCAAGAGTAAGAATCTTGAAGGCACCATGGTCTTGTAATTGTTTGAAATTACAAGGGTTAGTGTCACCCTAAATCCTATAAATGGATCCATTACGAGGGAATTTAACACATTGGCAGGTGGAATAAGCAACGTCTCTAATATGGTGATTCTATGGACTACCAAAAAAGATGTTATAAGAAAGGGGAAAGTTAAAGATCATCACATTCACATGAATGGTGATAGGTGGGATGGTAATGGGAAGCTACACAACCTAGAGGAGGCATTTTCCTTCTATATCCTTGACAAGTGCTACATGTAGACTTGAGATTTCATTCTGAATATTTAAGGGTCTTAATTAGGTCAAGAGAAGAAACATAGGTGTTATAACCCTCATCAATCAACACTTACTTAACTTAGATATCACCTATTTAAACACAAATGAATATGGGAGGATCATCTGCATGAAGCAAAATCTCATTAGGAATCATAGAAGATAAAGGAAACTTTAAGTAAAGAGAAGTGTTCATAGTTTCATCAAAATTGATAGACATATCTTTACATTTTTGTAATATACTATTCGTATATCTAGATAAGGCTACCTCCCATCCCACTAGGGAGGATGAGGGACATTCATCTAGAATAATAGTTGCATAAGACAATTTATATGATGTGGAGAAGTCCTCATAATCCCAAAGAATATAATATGGGATAGGAAATTAGTGAGTTTTGTGATGGGATCCCACTCCTCATAACCCATAATAAGGTTATTAGATAGAGATGCATAATGATTAAGGATTTCCTTGGAAGGAGGAGCCAAAGTAAATTGGAATTTTTTTTGATAAAAAAAAGGTTATTAATCATGTTGTGATGATGAAGTAGTTGGGTCAAGCTAATTTTGAGAATTGGTAAAATAAGTTTTAGTATAAATTTAAGTATCATTAGTGTTATAAGATGATGGAGAAGTGGTAGATATGGAAAAGGAAGTGTTATCCAAAGGAGAATCATAAATTAGATCATCAAAAGTAATAAGGTCATATTACCCTAACTCATTTAAATGAGTTGGAAAAGAATCCTAGATAACATGATATGTTTTAGATGAAGGATGAGTGTAGATAAGTTGAGAATAGATAAAAGAAACCACCCTTCACATATTATTCATGCTAACCACATTCTCTTTGGAAGTGGTTTCAACAAGACTTTCTACATTATTGGTGTAAGGGGTGGCTTTGTCTTGACTATCTTGAATAGGTTGATGATTAGGAAGAGGGTCTTTGTAGCTAACTAAATGATCATTGGCTTGATTTAAGGCTTGAGTTTTATCATGTGATTTAAAGTATTTAAAAGAAATTTCATAAGCTTGTTGATGTTTTAAATTATAGAATTGTGATCAAAATTAGGACAAAGTATAAAATCCATAGCTAAATTACAAATTTGTCTATAGGTCTCATGAGAATGACCTTAACTAGCATGAAAGTAACAAAACTTGTTAGCATCATACTAGGATTTTGTAAGATGGGTAGGGTCAAGATCTTGTAGAAGAGGCCTAGGTAGATGCTTAAGCAATTCAACTAAGGATATAGGTTTATGAACATTGATGTTGTTTGGTGATAATAAGTGAGTATTGGCATATTATTATGAAGGTGGAGTTGGTTTCAAAGAAGGGGTGAGAATGACATCTTGAACATTATGAAATGTGTTATAAGAATATATAAAAACATAATCAATAATATTTTGATTTTTTTTCTTAAGAGACAAAGACCCACAGAAGGTTGGGGTGGATTGAATTGATGCATAAGGAAATCATGTCATTTAGCTTGGTCATAGCCTCTTCCAATGTATAGAGAGAGAGAGTGCAGACTCGATATTGAAATTTAGGAAAAAGGGCATTGGTAAAGAGATGTAAAATATTATCATTAGCCATGTTATGTTCACGTTTATATGACAATGTTTTCAACCTTTTAACAAAGGCTTGAGAATTTTTGTTTTCAAGTTCTTTGTAGTTTATGAAGTGGGCGAAAGTGTTTTTGAGAAGATCACTAGTTTGGAATTATTGAACTAAAGCATTCATTAAATCCTTCAAACTAGAAATGGAATGAGTTCTAAGTTGGTTGTACCAATCCAAGACATCGGTTACAAAATTTTTGGATAAAAATTTGGTAGTGGTAAAGGTGTTCAATTTTATCCAATACTTAAAAAGATTTCCAAATGTTTTAATATGAGGGTGGGATTGATTAATCCATTATAAGAAATTGTAGGTGTGATATGCCCAATATAAATGTTAGAAATTTGATTAGTGAGAGGTTTATTTTGGAGATGATTAATGGTTTTGTTTACCAAAGGAGGTTGAGGAATGAGATTTCCTTGAGAATATTAGAAAGGAAGAGGGGAAACATTTTAATTATGTCTACCCCAAGTTGTTGGCTGTAAATGAGACTGAAGATGAAGAAGGTGGTTTTGCATTTTCATCATTTGATTTGTGTTATGATCTTGAAAGGTATTCATTTTATTGAGTGTTTGTAATGATAGGTGGTGTGTTTTATTAACATTTTTAGAAGCATTAGAGTTGGTATTAGTGGCTTTGGTACCACTATTAGTGTTAATAAGAATTTGAGAGGAATTATGAGAAACGTGAGGCACTAGTGGAAATTTTTTCTTATGTATCAAAAGATGGACTAATTAATGGTTGAGAATAAGAAGCACTAGTAGAATGATTACCTTGGGTAGTAAATGATGCACTAGTGGAAGGATTAAGGATAGTGGATCTTATAATAGGCCCACTAGATGTAAAACATGGCATGTTAGTGGATATACTAGGCATGAAGGTGGAAGAAGTTAGATAAGAAGAGGTCATGATATGAGAACAGATCATAATCAAATTAAGAGGTTGAGAATCAAATAAAGTGGTACCCCTAAATCCAATTGAGATTGTAGGAATATGTGAATGAGGCTCTTCAACTTGACCACTAATCATAATATTGTAAATGCTAAAATGATCTTTTCCTTGATGTTGAGGAAATTTAGAGATAAATAAGATCATTTCAATAATATAATATAATTTGAGTTTGTATTCTAATCAGAAGAGAGGATCAAACTATGAAGAGGTATTAGGAGGGGTCCCATAGTTCATTGTGTGAGTGGTAATATGAATATTACTAGCATCCAAGAGAGGAGCCATACTTTGTCTATGGGAGACCCTATGAGGATTGGTAAAATTCATCATGTTTGTTGACTAAAAATTATTATTATCATCAAATATAAAGTCCATGATGAATGGAAATAAAGAGAGATGAGAAAGCAATAAAATAAGAAATGATAGAAATAGTACAGGGTCAAGTATGTTGACCTAAGACAAAAATAGGGTCTACAAACTATACATGGTTGATTGGGTTGATCTATTACAATGAATAGAACTAGAAAAAGAGGAAATAGGTTCTACATACTATACAAGGTTGATTAAGTCAATCTAGTATAGTGAATAGAGGCTAGAAAAAGGTACAAGGTTGACTAGGTCAATCTAGTAAAATAGATGGGGATATTTAAGAAACTTATGACATATTTATGGAATAAAATATCATAAATTTCATAAGTAATTTAAAAAAATTATATAAAGGAAATATATAATCAATTATATTAATGCTAGCCAATCCAATTGAGGCACACAACACAAAACCTTGTACCAATGTTGTATAATGCAAGTTTTTGCAATATAAAATATAATTGAGAAAAGAGAAATCAATAAACTTGGAAAGTAAAGAGCTAACTAATTGGACAAATTTAATGTTTATTAGATTATTAATATATTATTTTAAATGTGATGGAAAGTTGGTTATAAAGAGGGAACTAGAATGGTAATTTAAGGATGGTTTCAAGTAGTTTGGATTGAAAAGGATTGTATTGAAAATGATATAGTCTTGGTATTGGGGCCTACCCCCTCACTTCACACACCACAAAAATAAGGGTGGAAGGTGCTTATATATAATATACCATTAACCATGATTTATACTTGACCAAAGTATCAAGTCAACTTCCCCCTTAGTGATGAAATCCAAGTAGGTTGGCCTTGGCTAGAAAAACTATAAAATTCTTATTTAAATTTTGTGATTTGGTTGTGTGTGCATAAAATATAAAAATAGTGAAACTACATGATTAATTGGAAACCACCTAATTAATCTATGTGATATATTTTAAGCATGAAAGCAACAAGAAAAAAAAGTGTGAACTAATTACTAGCATATAACGTTAATTCTAATTTTGAAACAAGGTAAAATGTTGATATAGTCAATAGTGTATGAAAAAAATATAGAATATGATTGTTAGGGTTGAACTTGTACTATGGAAGTAAGGTCTAAAAAGGAACAGTGTAGGTAGAGTCAACCCAATTATCCAAACAACACATAGAACATATAACTAGGTTGGCAAGGTCAATCCAATTGACTATGCAAGGAAAGTTTTGAAGACTTAAAAATATGAAAGGAAAGACTATAAATAAAGAGATAAAGAGATATAAAGTAACCTTTGTGGATCAAAGATGAAGATAATGATGATTTTTGTTTAAGAACCTTGGTATATGCTTGTAAATTCTACTAACTGGGTCGACTAGGTCGATTAAGCTTTATAAAAACCTATTAGTGAGTGCTTGAAATTTATAGGGTTGAATGGGTTGACCTAGTATGCTAAATATAATCTATAAAAATGTATAGGGTTAACTTGGTTAACCTTTTAGTCTGTACTAAAGGTTTGTAAATCTAAAACCCTATATTGGGTCGATAGGATCGATCTAGTAGCTTGTACATAAAAACTTGTGCATATATGTTAGATATTAGGTTGACAAAGTTGATCTAATATGGTCAATATATGATAAAAATAATGATGAAAGAATGAAATAAATAAATTAGATAAGTTGAACAAATATTACAAGTTTTAGTTAACATCAGGTTCACCAGAATATAATATGAAGGTGAAGCCAAAGTAAAGCTAATGCTAAGAATAAAATGGAAACATGAAGATAATCCAAATAGTGGTGGGATAGGATTCATGTTAGGTTCAACAAAATGTATGTAATCACAAATGCATCATGTCTATAATTCAATCATGGCTTGGATAAGATAGAGCATACCTACACTTATGATTGGGAATACATGTGTTAAGTGGGGGAATGAACAATATGGGGATCCATTGGACCCGATTAAGAGATAATTTTTCATAATACACCATGATAGGAAGTGTTTAAAAGCATAGAGTCTAACACAATAATGCAACAACCCTAAAATATTCCTAGGTTTAATGTTCACTTTATTCTAATAAATAAGAACGTAAGTCTAATATAGTGCACACCAAAGCTTGTGGAAAAAATTAGGGGTTAGAAATTAAAAAAACTAAAATAAACATGCGTAGAAGACATATACTCATGTAAATGTATATGGAATCATAATACATGGTAGAGAAGCACAATTACATTATCTATATACTCTTACAAAATAAAAATAAAGTTAGGAATACTTACCTTTGAAGATGAACCCATTGAGCCTCAATCTCTCCTTTGGCCAAGGTGTTTTGCAAGATATTATTGTGGTATGTAAGGATAACAAAGACAAATAATATCTAGGATACACAACCTATCTATGCATCCAAAAGACTTCTCCATAAGACAAGATCCATATCTCCAAAAAAATTATGGAACCTTAAAATTTATTCCTCAATTAGAATGGTTAATAAGCAGATGTTCATTCACACTTATTCTTATTCACTTCTCTTCTTAAAAATGGTTGGAAATGAACTTTTATATATAGGTAGATCCTACCCTAAATCCTTTCTAATATGTCAACTATATAGGGTCAACCTAGTTGACCCTATATGTTTTTAGGAGATAATTCACTAGGTCCTCATCTACGTCAGTTAAGGGGATAACAAAGCTTATAATGAAAAACACCCCTAAACAATACAAGGTTAACCCATTCAACCCTTTACAATAATCAAAGGCTAAAATTTGTATAAGGTTGATCCAATTGATTTAGTATAGTCAACTATTTAAAATGGGGTTAAGGTAAAGAGCAATGAAGATAAAGCATGCCAAATGACTGGAATGGGTAAGGCTGAGAAAAATAAGATTAGGGTAAATGTATTTAGGAGATGAGTGTGTAGATGGTAAGTAGAAAAAGGTACAATAATCTTATGAATCACCAATGGTATTCCCACCCCTTTCTTGGTGCACCCTTTAAGGCATGCACTTAGAGAGATTAAGACTTGATGGGTTCTTACAAGATACTAAGTGTCAGTAATCAATAAAAGTTAAAAATATTGTGGATACAAGTGTAAATTTCTTTAAAAACTTGTTCAAAAATGATTTAAATAAAAAATGATATTTGAACAAAAATTCCTACATGTGATCCCCAAATTGATGAAGCAAGAGGACAATGAAGTTCTTACAACTACCAATTCTAATGAATATCTAAAATTTGTACTATCCAAAATGAATCCAGTCAAAGCCCCTAGCCCAGATGGCTTTCTAATTGGGTTTTTCCAAAAAAATTGGGACATCATAGGGGATGATGTGGTTATAGTTTTTAATGAATTCTTTACTTCAACCCAATTGTTAAAATAATTTAATCACACTTGTATATTTTTATTCCCTAATAAGGAAGGCGAGGTGAATTTTACAAATTTTCATCCTATTAGATTATGTAACTCCATTTATAAAATCATCATAAATCTTATATCTATAAGGTTTTGGTCAATCATGGAAACTATTATTTAGTCTCAACAAGGAGGTTTTGTTCTTGACAAACAAATTCAAGATGGTGTTATTGTTGTTCATGAATCTATCCACTCTATGGAAAAGAGTAGAAAAATTGTAATGATTTTAAAATTAGACATAGCTAAGGAATATGAAAAATTAGATTGGAGTTTTTTAGATAGGGTTTTGGATCCATTTGGATTTTAGGATAAATTTCCAAAAATCATCAGATCTTAAATTTCTACTTGTATTTTCTTGGTGCTTGTGAATGGCATTGCCCAAGGTTTTATCAAAAGTGCCAAAGGAGTGAGAAAAGGGGATCCCCTATCCCCTTTCTTATTCATCATTATGGCCAAGTATTTTAGCATATTAATTTTAAAAGTCATGGATTTAATAGACCTAAAAGGTTTTAGACTAGCATGCCACATTGAGCTTATCTCCCATCAATAATTTATAAATGACACCATTATTATAGCTAAGTATTCTATTCAAGAAGATAGAGTGTTAAAAAATTGGTTATATAGGAACAAGCTTATAAATTAGAAGGTTATTTTTGATAAAATCTTTGTTTATTTTTTTAATACTCCTATTGCTATAAAATCTAGAATTGTGCATTTATTAGGCTTCCAAATCAATTTTTTTCCTTCTTATTACCTTGGCATGCCTCTTTTCAGTAATCAACTTATAATTTCTATGTGGAATTTGTTAATTGAGAGATTCCAAGGGAATCTATCAGGTTGGAAAGGTAAGCTTATATCATAGGCAACTAAACTTTTGTTAATTAAGAGAATATTCCAAAGCCTTCCTATGTATCTCTTTTCTCTTTTTAGTCTTCTTAAGAACATCGAAGATAAGCTAGTTAAAATTCATTAAAATATCCTTTGGACTAGAGTTGATGAGAGAAATAGGTTCCATCTTATCAATTGGAATAAAGTTTGTACCCTTTAAAATTATTGAGGTCTTAATTTAAGGAACTTATAGTTAATGAACAATGATCTTATCTCTAAGTTTGTTTGGAGTTTTTAAAATAATATTAACACCTAGGCTAAAGTTTTGAGTTTCAAATATTTAGAATAAAGATCAATTTTTTAGGGGTTCACATTTTTGGAATTTCTTGATTTTGAATAAAGATATAATTCTCATAGGTTCTAAATGGAAGATTGGTAATGTTTTGAAGTTTGAATTTTGGAAATATTCCTGGGTCTTAGATCAGCCTCTTAGTCAAATTGATACTTGGCATCACTCACAAGAGTATATCCAGAATAAGTATGGACAGAAGGTCCATGAATACTGGTAGGTGGTTGAAGGTGTAAAAATTTGAAAAAATTTGACCTTAGATAACATCAATTAGGAAGATATTATGATGATATCTAACTTGAACAATATGTTGAGAAATTTTGACTTATCTCTCAACAATATAGATGACTAGCTTGTTTGGAAGGAGCCATTTAATGGACAATACCAAGTAAAATTGGGATAATCTTTATTGGAGTAGAATCTTGATTCATCATAAATTGGGAGAAAATATGGGATACAATTTATATTCCTAAAATCAATTTCTTCCTATGGGTTGTAGTTCAAAACAAAATTCTAACCATGGATAATTTAATAAAAAAAGGACGCATTTTGACTAATAGATGCATCTTATGTGAAAATGACAATGAATCTATTTTCCATCTATTTGTGGATTGCCCTTATAATCAGGAAAATTTGAGTTGTTTTTAATCAAATTCAATGTTTTTTGGGTGCATGCAGGTTCCTTTTTGGAAGTATGGTAGTCATGGTAGTGCCCCTTTCAAAATGTCCTGATCAAGAAGTTATGGAAGCTCTCTTTGCCTCATATCATTGGGGGCATTTAGGGAGAGTGTAATAATAGGAATTTTAGATAAAATAAATGTGTGAATAAAATTCTATCCAAAAGGATCCTTTAATCTATTCTATAAAACTATAATATATAACCTAATGATAAAGGTAAAAGTCTTCTTCCATTTGAACAACTTCCAGACCTCAACTAACAAATTAATCCTTATGGTCTTGGTAAGACTAATCCTAAAGATGAGATTAGAAAAATAAATAAATGTATACCCCCCACCTTTATGATGGTTAGAGCTCAAATTTGATGGAACTTCCAAAGGTAACCCAATCCCAATTAGAGGATGTGGTATTCTAAAAAACCATCAAATAAATTTTGTGGCAGCTTATGCTAGAGATGTGGGTATTAGTTCCAATAATTAGGATTAAGCCCTTACTACTCTATGGATACTAAAATTGACACAATAGTTAGGAGTTTAATTTCTCATTATAGAGTGAGACTCTCTAAATATCTTAAATTGTCTATCTAGGAAAAAAGCTATTAGATGGACTATTAAGCAAGTGGTAGAGGAAGTTATTTCCATTCTAGACTCAAGGTAATAGGCACTCATTTGACACATTTATCTTGAAGGAAACATGATAACTGATTGGTTTGAAAATAGGGGTATGGCCTCATTGGGTCAGTCTACTTAGATGGACATTGAAGAAATTCCTAGGGACATCATCCAAAGGATTAATGGTGAAGGTATTTATAATGAACAAATTAATTGAGGAAATGGGGGACTTCCCCAAGTCTAGTCAAAGGAGTTATTGGGAATTTAGACTTGTATCTATTCTTAGTAATTTACATTTAATTTTCCTCTTTTTAGGTCTCTTTTATAAGCTTATAGATTTGGGTAATATCCTTCAAGTATTGATTTCTAATACCAAAGGCAACAAGAAGACAAATCTAGGGATTTTCAATTTGTTAGTTTATTAGATTTGGGAAAGACTTATTCTCCCCTATTGTAGAGATCTATGATCAAAATGGGGCTATTGAATATTATTAAACCTAAATTTCCTAAATAAGTTAAGAATAATGATTTAATTTTTGAGGCCTTAAATGTTTGGGGTTTTCCAAGGTTCATGGAAAAAGTTGAAGGGCATGATAGATACATTTTAAATATCTTTGCTAATTTTTGGGAAGACAAAATCCCAAAAATAAATGGGGTCACACTAAAAATCATGGAGGATATAACTATTCACATTATAGGCTTATATATAGAGGTAACCAAAATCATCAAATTTGATAGGAATTATAAAAAAGAAAAGGATATTTTTTTGGAGGAAGTAGAAACCTTGGAGACTTTGCACAATGGATTTGATTGTGAATCTCTGTCAAGGACATTTGGAGAAGCTTATTTCCATCTGATGCAAATTATACTAATTTAATGTAGGTACAAGGTTTTCATATGGTCCCTATTCATTTTTATAAACTATTTTAGGCATGTTGTCCCTTTGAGCCTCCCCTTCTACATTCTTATCTCTTTAGAAGCCTCCATTTTGAAATATAAAAATGGAAACTAACTTGTTCCCAAACATGAATGGATTATTTTCTTAATTCATAAGTACTTCAAGAGCATGAATCAGATCAATCCTAAAATTTCTCATCCTTGGAATATAATTATTGAGGATAAAATTGTGGACATTATAAATATTAAGAAGGGGTTGGATCAATTACCCTAACAGTGTTCACAAGAGTCATAAGGTTAAAGATCCCAAGGGCCTAACTATTAAATTTCCTAAATGTTTAGAGTTTAAATCTACTAAGAACCAAGATAACATAAAAAAGCATCTGAGGAATGTGACCAAGGTTACCATTATGCCAGTTAACCCTCTAGATAAGAATTGTAAAATAAGTCAGACATCTTAGTTGAAGAAGATAGGTCTGGGCTAGAGGATGCCAATAAAAAAGGACCTTGGTGAAACTAGTAAGACTTCTCATCCTAAGCTTCCTAAGTATAGAAAAAGGAAGGCTCTAAGGACAAAGTTCAAAATTATTATAATAATCAAAATCAAGAGTTAGATGAAAATTTAAATAATTTAGTGAGTTCTTTGAAAGGTAATCAAAACACTAACAAGATAGTAGAAGAACTAGATCTCCAAAATTCCATCATGCATTGGCTCATGAGGGAACTAATAGAAATAAAACATAAGGTTAATTATTTATAGTAGGAGAATGATAGAATGATTCAAAGCAATGATTTTGAAGATGTTAACCAATAAATTCAGAGTCTTCAATTTAGGGTTGATATGTTTGAAACTGAGAATGATAAGCTTAAAAATAATTTCATATTTTTGGTGAATTTTAGCAAGGCTGACAAGAATGAGGGGATTCAAAATGTTGAGAATCTTAAATTTCACTTGGGAGAGCTATTTGACATAAAGACCTCTGGCAAAGGTAAAGGTAAATGGCTTCAATGCAATGGTTACCAGATATATCTTGATAAAGAAAATTCATTATTACAAATTGACTCAAATCTTAAAAGAAAAAAAAGTTAATGGGAGGACATCTCTAGAAATATCAATATGGATTAGGTTCCTATTTCTTATTCTGTGGTGTCTCAAATGTTTCTTAGTTATTTTTAGGTTGTGTTTTTGTTATTTTTGGCCCTATTTTGCTTTTATCTTTTGTTTGGACCTTGGTAGTCCTTTGGTTTTTTTTCTTTTACTTATCCTAGGGTTTGGGGACCCTAGTCAAACCCCCAATTTAACCTTAATAAAAATATATATAACCCAATGAGTGTGGAAATATTACCCCAATGTACAAAGGTATCCCATGGGTGTAAATAATGTCACACATTTGTATCTTCATGTATCATATGTGACATGTATATCCTATATCACAATCATTTATACTATGCAAATCATGTATTAGGAAAATATATTTTCATTTCCCCGTGTATATGATAAATAACATCAATCAATGATATATACTAGATGAACATGTCATGCATAGATATTGGTTATGCATTTTTTGAATTTTGATTTATTTTTTATTTTTTGAATATTTTGAATTTTGAATTTTGTATATTTTTAATTTTAAAACATGTCCTTATTAGCCTATGATTCCATATAATGTATTTTTCACATGTGGGTCATCAATCAAACAATTTTAATGACACATTCCATGGTCTATAAATAACATATATATCTTTGTAAAAATTAAAGAAATGATTATTTGTTGTAGAATATCTAGCATCATAATCATAATTTACATGATCATGTAAATATTTTGTGGCTCTTATATCCATAGTCACCATTAGATTCAGTGTATGCTATGATAATGTGTTGTTTATTTTCAAACACATGCACAATATGTTTTCAAAACTTCTTAAGATGTGATACAATATGTAATGTCTTTGAAATCATATATATTATTGATTTAATGGACATTGTAAATTGTTCTTCAATGGAATTTTAGTTACATTTATCTAATTTTCCTTCACATCATAAACTTGTGTAGGTTTTACAATAGGTTATTGTGGAGGTGGAGGATTAAGTATATTTGGTTACATGGGGTACTCATGTAGAATGCTTGGAACTGTAACCACACAATTTCTATAGATATATTTCTAGAATCAATGTATCTAAGACTAGATGACTTTTATCTTATGTATCCATAGACATTATAATAGAATATAAAATTCCCCACTATTGTAGAAAACTCAAAACCAAGTAGCAATGTATGTAAGCCCAATCATAAGTGGCAACATAATCCCCCTAATAGAGTTTTATCATTTTTCATCGATTCATTTTTATTTTTAGTAATATCCAACAATATTTTGTGTATACCTAAGAATAGTAGGCAATCTCATAGTACACATTTTTTCACTTGCCCATTATCCACCATAGCATTATATATATGACATGAGATAATGAAAACACATATAAACAAAGGTGCATTAATAAAATCATCATCAATAATTTCATCATTATAGAATGTAACTATAAGTTGATGCAATTTTGTATATTTAAGTGAAATAATAAGACCATTTATAAGATGAGCCTCCTCAATTATATAAGCATAATAAGTCAAAATAGGATGCACATTGTAAGTCATGTGTACCTCAAGATTAGCCTTGATTTCTTGTGTTTCATGTTTTGGAAATTGATATGAAAATATATTAAGTTTCACATAAGGTTTTGTAAATGAATATTTCATATGTATATTAACATAATTTATCTCAATAGTTTTTTCCTAGTTAAACATTTTATCTTTATATCTCAACCCATAACATCTATTAGTAGAATAATTTTCACTACTATGACGATAACAATATGAATTTTATTGAACCCATTAATTTTTTATTTTGTCATATCAACCTCCATTATCAGAAGGAGAAATATGAGACTTCACTCAAGTATATTTAGTAAATAAATATTTTTAGGTCCTAATAATCATGTAAATTACCTCCTTTAAGGAGTCAAAAGGACAAGCCTTTTATTAGGTTATGAAAACACATTAATCATTATTTAAACCTATTCTTCATATCAGTATCCTTAAATATAAAATTTAGTTTTCTTTAAAACTTGGCACAAGAAGGTGTAGGAGGGTTAGCCCCATATTTATATTGTTCATGGAAATGAGATTAACTTCATGGTATTTAACTATATGGAACATGTCATTAATACATTGGAATCATTTAAACATAGAGAATCATGGATAGACACAAGTAATGTTTGATTATATATGTGTTATAATCATCCATAAGATCTCTCATTTTTAAAAACATAGTCTAATAATGAATCACATAGTCACTAATGGGATCATTAGGTCCTTGATTGAGTTTTCAAATTTAATCATATGAGACCTTATCACTAATTTTTATAGAAATTTAAGATAATAGTTGATCAACCAAAGGATTAAAAACATGTACTGATTGGAAATAAATATCATAAAACCATCATTATAAATAATTCTTAAATATCCTAGGACAAATATTTGTTAGTAACTTATCATTAAAGTAATAATATAAGCATGCCACATAGAAGGATCTAATATGTCATTATAGATTAAAATTACCTTTTACGATGTAAGATTATGTGCAACAAATCCTATAAAAAATGGATAAGTTAAAATATATGGGGCCAAAGTGTTGTGTAATAATACTTGATAATTACATGAATGACCTACTATATAAGAACGTTGTTCCACTTGGAAAAACTTTTATTGAATATAAAGAAGAGTTTATATTGTTATTTATTATTAGGCATAAGAGATTAAATATAATGAGTTGTTATCAGATGAGTTTAAATATTATAAGGCACAAAAGTATGTTGTTTATGGATAAACATATAAATTTGAGGATTTACTTGTGTTTTCCCCACACCAAGTGTAGGCATAAATTGTGTAGCCATATATGTAGACACATGAATAGTAATAGTAGGAATAATGTTTGGAGAACTTATGTAGATTATATGCCTCTAAATTTTAGATTAACTTATAAATTAAAATTTTAGGATTTCATTCCTTAAATTTAGATTCCTTAGCAAGATTTTATTTTCTTCTCTGCCTACATGTAACAATGCAACAATTATTCATGTACTAATATTAACATATTATGTAAGTTCACATTAATCTATGTATTCAAAATGACCATGAAAATTATTATAATAATTTCCTTTATTTAAAATCCACATTAATTGTATATTCCATTTGATTATTTAAAAATTATTAAAGATTATTAATCAAATGTGAAAGTTGAAACCTAATAGAGGATATACCTAAAACTTTAAGAGAATAAAAAACCCTAAGGTTGAGTACACCTAAGGTTTTTCATTATAAATTAAATAATCAGGTTCACTAAAATATTTTACTTATTTTGTGATTAATGTGATATAAATTAAGTAAAACTATGAATATTCAAATTATGTAAAATAGGTCAATAATCATACAAATTTGAATGTAAAGTATTAGATTAATATTGCATGTGTTATATAAAGGATTGACAAATAAATATGGAAGAGATGCACTTAGATTATTTTTTTATTTTTTTCTCATTTTTTCATCACTATCCTTTATAAATTATATATGTATGCTTTATAACCTTTCAAATTAGGAAAAAAGGATCTCAAACTATGTGTAGATTCTGTTGACAAAACTCACACCCCTATGATGAGTTGTCTTATCTAGGATCTTCCAATTCTTTCCCTATTAATTGTTTAAGTCCATAAAACATTATACCATTAAAAATAAACCTATACACATTTCATTTTTTTTAATATTACCCTTATTCTTTTGTGTAATATCTATTTTCCTTATCTTTGAACATGAATCACACTTTTAACACAAGATAACACTTGAAAAGGGTCTATAAATTTGGTTTAGATAGCCCCAACCAATCCACACTAGGTTGATAATTGTTCAATATGTTATAAAACAATAAATATGTCTCAAAAAATAAGTATATCTACCACCTAGGTGTGTGCATGCACACCATCTTGATCAATGCATAATTCAATGCACTGTTTAGCTTAAGATAATTGGAATCATGAAAATTTGACCTATGTTTGTATTCAAACTTGGATTTAGGGATTATATTTTTATGGATATTTATATATTTATGAAATTTTGATAATGTCTCAAGAGAGTGATAATGTATTTTTAAATCTTTCAAGTGATTCTCAATGTAATAACCAAGAGAAGATAACCTTAGAATTGATTTCTATTTACAAATGACTAATATTTCCCATTATTATCAACACATGAAATTTTTATATTCTAAAGTAAGGAATATTTGTTAATTTGAAAAAAAAAATTCCTATACACTACATGTATAGGTAGACATTTGTGACAAACCACAAGTATCTAACTATTTCAAATATTCTTATGGGAGTGAAAATTAGTGATCTGAGATATGATAACAGTTTGTTTAGGATTAGATATAAGGTTATTTCATAGTATATGATGATCTTGCATATGTCTATCTAATAAATTAGGTTGGAAAAAATAATAGGGGAGTAAATGGATAGGATAAAGTGCATAAAATATTCAAAAGTGTAAGTAAAGTCAAATTATGTTAAAATGTGCCAAATTTGATGTTTCTAAAGTGTCTAATACCAAACTTCATTATCTAAATTCATCCCCTATTTAAGATATAACCACTTGAAAAAACATATATTAAGAACTTATACATACTTTTGAATATTGTGTAAGTGATAGATAGCCATAATTATCTAAGTACATCATCATTATATTGTATTTTAAATTTGAAATCAAGTGGTTTCAATATCTATTATCTCATTTATTTAGATTATTGTATTTATTTAAATTATTTATATAATATAAATTAATACATAGTTTTAATGAAGTAATATATGTTAGGTGTAAAATAATCAAAATAAAATTGTGAATAATAATAAAAATTAATTATTCTAATGAATAAGCTTGTGAACTTAGCGACAGATAAGTTTCAAAAAAATTACACAATATTTATTTTCATAATAATTTTGGCATGGATCATGTGAATGATATAAAATATATTTATTTTTACATACTATAATAACTCAAACAAATCCTTATCATGGATTGTCAAAATAACAATATTGTTATTCATAAACCTTCATTTAATCCATAGTCTAAATTTTATATGTAAGGTTATGGTTATGGAAGAAAAAAAATAGGTTTTCAAAGAGATATTCTTGTACAAAGGCAAATGATAATAACATATCAGCCATATATATATATATATATATATGTATGTATGTATGTATGTATGTATGTATGTATGTATGTATGTATTTGAAAAGCAACAACTAGTATATCTCAAATATGCACATAATAAATGCATAAAAATGGATATCAAAACAACAATGTTTAGAACCTAAAGGCTATTAGGTTCCAAAAAATTATTAAATATAGAGAAGCATGTTGTGAACTTAGTAGCTAAAATATTTACAACAACTATTACACATTAATAAGAATGATATGAAACTAGTGAGTGATTGAGAAAGATTTATACATGTAAATAATAATTTTATTAACTTGGAAACCACTAATATTGAAACAACCATTACATGAATGATTATGTGACGTATGTGTGGAAACCTAGTATCCACTGGGTTTTCAACAAATAAAAATGCATTTTAACTTCCTCCAATAATAGAAACCATAATATACAATATTAATAATGGGAATGATTTATGTCTTCTTATGCCCTATTTTTAAATAATGTGTCCAATGTTAATAATATAAGGCATCATTATTTCTAAAGACTAATTATGCAAACCTAGTTGTCATTAGTATCTTAGAAACCTCTATATCCAAATATAAATGATAGGTTATCAATATTTTATATTTATGTATAAAATATGAATAATAATAAGAATATTTTTTTATAATAAGTTAAGATGCAAACCTAATGACCACTAGATTGCCAAAAAAATTACAATCAAAGAATAATTTTATTAAATATTTATTCTCATATTAATTTTGATGTCTTATTAATTTATGTCTATGAATAGTAAGAATCACATTATATAAATATAATAATTATAATCATACTATATAGTTTGGTGTACACTTAACCTATAATATGTACTGGGATATGTGTGTCTAATTTTATGGCTAGTGTAACCTTTAATTAAGTCATATGATCATTTATATATCTTCATATTAATATTAGGTCAGCCTAGGTGGTCTTCATAACATAAATAGGGTATATATGGGAGGTAGTTGTATGTATTTGAGCATCATATGGTGAATTATATTATTATTATATGTAATATGCTTCTTCCTTGAAGTTGATTAGTATTATAAATCTCTAGTTTACTCTCATTTAAATAATATTTTTATATATTACTATGATTATAATTTAGTGGTGTATTAATTTCATTACAACTTATATCAGATTTTTCAATTTGGAAAAAGTGTGGTAGAAACCCTAAATATGAAAAATCATCTATATCTAGAAAACCATTACAAAATATTCTATTTTTTAATTGAAGTTGGGTAGTTATCCAAGTAAGGTACAATAAAAATTTTAGTTTTGTGTGATTATTTTTGGATGTATTATTGTAAATTTATAGATGTTGATAAATTCAATATACATTCTAAAATTTCATGTATTATTATGATTTATTTACATTTTCAAAAAAATATCAAAAATAAAGTAAGTTTTTGTTCTTTCATGTTTTGGATATAAGGGTGAGCTATGTATAAAACTAGTTGAATAATGTTTTTTCAAAATAATATTAGCACTATCATTGCCAACAATAACAAGGTGTCAAATTAGAATATGGGGAAATAATTCATATACACTAGGTGAAAAATATGACAAAGAGGAAATAGAGTCCAATTTTGGATCAAGTGGGATTCATACTATTATTTTTATTCATTGGATGACAATGTGTGTGATTTATATGATAGTATACATAGCATATATTCTAAAATAAAATACAATATGGATGATAGTATGAACAAAATATAGATTTAAATGATAAGGAAAAAATATTAGTGTGAAATTGGCTACTATCATGACTTCTATAATTATTTTAATGTCACATCTAAATCAAGATGGATCTAAGGGATAACATTATCTTGATCTAAACAATTTTGAAAACTCGTCCTATGGATAACACTAATTCTATTCATCATAACTTGAAAAAAAAGGTGGAATGTGTAAGTTTGATGAAAAGGATCTAATCAAATGGAACAACTAAATGGATAATTATTTTGATCTACATCATATCCCATGTTGTAATAAGGATACAATGGAATTTTATATCTATAGCCTAAAAATATCATCTAGTATTCATGGTTATGTGATGAAATGAGGAATAAATCTCTTAGTTTCACCAAGTCAATTCTCAAAAAGTAGTTACATATGCACTATAGAAATAATGTAATACATAATTAATTTATCTAGTTGGGAAAGGTAAAGAAAATAGGGCTAGTTAAGGATTGAATTCATCAAATCTAAAAATTGTCCTTGAAAGTGGATATATTTATAGATGAGAATTTGAATCACTTATTTCTTGCTAATCTAAAGGACCACATTCAATATTAGGTACACATGTCTAATCCACTTAATTTATCCAATTATATTATCATGTCATGTAGGGTATAATAAACATTCTAGTCTAATAAGAGGCCAATAGTTACTAGCACTATAGATCATAACACTTTATATCCATCATTCTCTTATCCTAACATGTTGAAACTTTTTAAAAATGAAGAAAAAATGGAAAAATGGTTATGTTTTAATTATGATATCAAAATGTAGTTGAGGATATAAATATGCTTAAACTAAGTTTTTATACAAATATTGTTCTAATGAATAAGTATCATTCAATGTTCTTTATGAACTTAAGATGTTAAGAAATCCCAAACCAATTTTCTATTGCCATTAAATTTGAGGTATTATCAAAACCAAAAACACTCAAGGTATTGGATTTCCTAAAAATCATAAGGTGACAATTTTGATTTAATCAAGAAGTACTCAAAACTTCATCATCAATAATTTAGCTATAGACCTAAACTATTTTTCTTGAACTACTATAAAATTTTAGGTTATGATTTCGAATGGGGTTATAATCAATATTTTTTGAAAATCTCATAATAATAAACTCACCATGGTTTTCCATAATTTTTTTATTCCCATGTGTGGAGTAGACATTATATTGTTATTGTTATCATCAAAAGTTTCAACCTTGAGGATATTATTTAAGCCTTCTTTCTTAATTGATGTCTGGGAATAATCCCAGGTTGTTGGTGACCAAAAGATTGGATTATAGATAAGGGATATCTCCCTTGTTGCATCACTTAATAAATATCACTAAACCTAATAACTTTTAAGGGAAAAGGGAGATAGAACTAAAATCAAAATAAAGTATGGAGGTGATGCACAAAACTTGTTGACCACTACCACACATCTAAAAATGCATAATGAACATAGGAATGATCCATTCATACACTACTCTTAATCTTCTCCTCTTACATTAGCATTTCAATATGAAGGTGGAAAATGATGATTAGGCAAGGAGGATAAGTTTTAAATAGGTCTAGAGGACACAAATGAAAGTCTAACTCACTTCACATTTACAAGAATACTTAAACACTTCATATGACCTGTAAGAATTATTTCAAATTATATATAGGTGATAGAATGAGACAACATGTCAAGGAGAACTAAATCAAAACTAGATAAGATCAATAATACATAAATAAACACTAAAATATAGTCATAAGAGAAGGTAAAACTAGCTTGTCTATTGATTTAAAGGCTTAAAAAATGATCAAGGCTTTACCATACTCAAGTGGAGGATTTGTTATAATGCCAAAATTAGGCATACATATAGAAGAGTGTGAGGAAAGAGAGGTGAGGCATATGAGTCACATACGACAAGTGTAATCTCATGAGGAAATACATTACCATCAATAAATATCTCAAGTAGGCACTTATTAAACCTCTTATAAAAATGTGCATGCTTGGGTTTGATGATGGTCTTCAAGGTGGCATATGGTTTCATGGATAAAGAGTTAAAATTCTATTTCTTAAATGGGTAGTTACAACTTAGAATCCTAACACATGGAATCTTGGCCTCATTGGAAACCTTAAGGCAACTCTAGGATCCTAAATACTTCTTATATCTTGGTGGAGATAAAATTTTGAGGTTTTACTTCCTTATGCACTAGTCATCAATCAGTAAAACTAGTAGGTTCACTATTCTAACTTGCTTGAAATAAAGAAGGCAATGAAGAAATCTTATTACTCATTTGAGATTTACTTCCTTACTTCAAGACTTCCATATCACCTTTCACTCTTCATGAAATATTTAAATTAGATCATTCCTTCTCCATTCACCATGTATACCTATAATTTATTCTTCATATCTTGTCAATAAGATGTTTGGAGAGGTTGTAACTTCGCTTCTTATGCTAATGGATAAAAACCTTCATCTAATCCTATCCTTATTACTTGAGTTAAATATTGGCACCAATAGGGATCATGGAAATGAATTACTTTATGGAAATTAGGCCTTTTCCTAGGCCTATAATGCCTTTTTAAGGATTTAAGAGCTTTCATCTATCATATCCCTATAAATGGGCCTAAAATTGTAACTTTTAGACCATTTTTTGTACCTCTTCATCTCACACATGACAAAATATGACTAAGATATATTTTCATGAGAATTTTAAATTCTATATAGGTGTTTTCAAAGTCAATTGGATACATTTGAATCACCTAAAAACCAAAACCCAGTCATTGGGTATTCAGTATGGTTTTAGGTTTAGGTTCTCATTCTTAACAATGGTTCATAAATATTTAGACCTCAGCCTAAGAAAAAATGCCATATATTGGAATATAATTTACTCCTTAAACATCATTAAACTCCATAGGATCCCATGCATATTTACTATTGACTTTTGAGTGAAAAAAGATTGCCCTTTTTTATTGTTTAGGCATGTTTGAGAGCTTGAGAAGGGTTATTTTTCATGAAAATGAATTAAACTATTTTATTTACATTATAAACCCATTATTTGGGTCTATAAAACCTAAAATAAATTTTTAAGGATGTAATTTACTCCATATTACTCTTCATACTCATTTTAACCTTCATAATCTCATGTTTAGGGTTTAATGGCAGTTTAGTGTTAGTGACCCTAACAGTATTGTTGTGCCACTTTATTAGTAAATAAATGAGTTAAAACCTATTGGATATTTTATCAGGGTATTTTTCACCTTATTTAATCCTTCATAATTCAAACTCATCCTAAACAAGCAAACTTTTTTTAATTGTTTGCATATAGGCATGTGTGTATGTATTAGGTCTCTTGGTTGAGTTTGCATTGGGAAAGGTTATCATGAGATGGTATTAGTATCTAAAGTGACTATAATGAAAATTTAGACTCTAATTTACCTATCTCTAACCTTTTAAAATCCTTCTAACTCTTTGTCTTACATACCAAGTGTTTATTTTTCCATTTTTCTATAATAGGCTTGTAGGTCTTCACTTAGGCCTAGGGATGATTGTTAAGGTCTAAGAAAAAACCTTATTTAAATGATTTGATTTCCATTTAAAGTGTTTTATTAATTTAATTACCTATTTATGATATATGATCTATATCATAACAATATAATATTTATCTCAATGATAAGATTCATATTCTCTTCATAGCATAAAATTAGACCTGTAGGTGCATGACAATCACTTGACTATTAGGTTTGCCACACTAATCTCCAAAGATATTATAACCTTATTAAGAATTTTTTCCTATTGAACACTTTAATAAAAATTTATATTGAAACTTACACATTTTTTCATCAAATAACTCATCACCAATATGATGTTTTGTTATATTTCCTACTGACATATTTGTAGGCAATTATTTATGCTCAAAACCTCCTCCTCTTGATAACTTATTTATTTTTAGGTTTATCAAATGGTGGGATTATGGAAAAAAATAATATTTTTTAATATCCTCTTATTATTTAAATTTATTCCTACTACCTTGAATATTTATTAAAGACCTTCACAGTAATTCCTTTGGACTCACATAGTCTTACTTTGCCTCACAGTCCACTTGATATGTAAAGTGAGCTAATGATTTGAAAAATCAGGTTTAAAGTGATTTATATATTTTAATAATGAAATATTACATTGTATTATGAATTAAATAATCCATGTAAATTCTTCATTATTATCTATTTGGTGTCAATAGTGACATATAGGTCTACAGACTTATAGGTTCACAAATTTTCTTTGCCTTGGCCTGAAAAGGAACTCTTGGATATTGGAGTCATGGTTTACCACTTGAAAAACCTCATGAGAATGATCTTAAATTATATCTATATATATATATATATATATATATATATATATATATATATATATATATATTCACCTTACTTTATTAAGCTTAAATAATAAAAAATATTCATGTTTGACAAGGTTTCTCTCAACCATGTTTACAAATTCAAATATTTTAGATGTGCATGAAAAATTATTTATCTTTATTGAAGATCATGCTTCCCATGGTGACTAAAAATGTCTAAGGGATATTTAAAGGATTTTTCAATTATGAAAATATCATTTAATCTATTGTATGTACTGAAACATTAATGTGAATAAATTTGATAGAACATGATATTAAAGGGGTCAAATAGTGTTCAAGAGACCATTCTCATTCTTTCATTTGGCTTTAGAATTATGAATTTGAAAAGAAATGACCTTGGTGGGGTTTTGTTTCCCTTTTATACACCTTAAATTCTTAAAAATTATTCATAAATATGAGGATCCTAACCTAAAAATAATGCCATAAAGTGGAAGGGAATCATGGTACACTCCTATGGCCAAGATATTGGGTTCCAACTTTCTCAGAGTACCAAGTGAAAATCAGTTGACTGTCTTGAGTTTCTAAGAAACATGAAGGAGAAATGGAGTGGGTTTTTACATTATTTGAATCTATATCTATAAACTTTTCATGGATTTGGATCTAATAATACCTTGTGAACCCCTAGAAGATTTTATACATTTCCCATCAATGGAGATCCTCTATAAAAAAACCTATAGGATATTCCTTTCTTAAATATTGTGCATGCTCTACCCTTGGAATTATTATAGATGGCTAACCAGGTGACTCTTCAACTTATCTTGACTTGTACAAAGGTAGATTAATGTGTCAAAACATTTCCCACCTCTCTTTTCCTACATATCTATCAAAATCTATTCACTTAGAAATTAAAAACTAATAAATAAGAAATAAGTACAATAATTTCAAACATTGGAAATTAGTTAGTAAAGATACTTGGAGAATGTGTATAAACATGTACAACATGATGTCATTACCAAGGTGTTAGATGACTTAAAAATACCCCTATCCAAGGACAAACCTTTCCTATTTGATCTCTACTAGTAAGTTTCATCTCAAAATTATAATTAATAATAATAAAGTAATGAAATATCTTAATCTTGTCAAAAATACCTTAAACTCTCTAACTTTCTTAACAAATAATGTGATCAAATTACTAGTTTTACTTCATTGACCAATTTGCTAAGCTTTAAAGGTTCCCACCTTGTCTCCTTAAGCATGATTACTCATGGACTTGATTTCACGCTTGAATTTAAGTTTTCCAAAATTTATTTAAATAATATTAAACAAATAAAGAAGGCTTACTAATAATGACCCTTTAATGACAAGATAAATTGACTTGACTCAGCTACTAACTAGACCATCGTAAAATACAAATAAATATATACTACCTATCATATTATAAAATTAATTACCATTATAAGACCTTTATAATGGATATTAACAAAATTAATATAAATTACCTTAATGTTTTGAATGATATTCATTCATGGCTGCCACATTTTGGCTAACATATTTGGTGACCTCCTAGGATTGCATACCTACTATGCATATAAAAAATTTACCTTATACCTCCATTATGATATGTAATCAAATCTCAATCAACAAAAATTGAAAAATACCTTGACACTTGACTATAAAATTTATGATAAGAATGAAACAAATGATTGCCTTCACCAACACACACAACAAGGGACAAGAAAAACACATAAAACAAAGTAAAAATAAAAAATATTATGATACAAGTCACCTAGAGTAAATAAAATACAAAAAACAACTAATCTATCCTAAAATATCCTAACCCAACAAACTAAGATGGCCCTAAATAAATCCATTAACTGGTAGTGCAAAATAGCTACCTTTCTTCACCAAGCTCATGTGACTAGCAAGCTTGATGGAAACCATGAGATAATGTAATATAGGAAACTATATGCTGTAATTTAAATATTTTTATTCTTAAAATTCAACCTTATACACCTCATCTACCATTATTGAAGCATAAGTGATCAGAGATGTATGCTTGGACTGGTCTTGAACATGTTTAGGCTCATCTTCATGTTCTAAAATAAACATGATAGGTAATGGCTCATACTTGCTAGATTTTAACTAAGATAATTATTTTATAGTACATGATATTTTAGTTATGGATACTTGATCAAACTTCACCACATGACAAATGTTTGCATACTCAAGAGCTGGTGGATCAAAATGATTAGATTGACATGTTTCTTGTAAAATGCTTGTAAAGTTGATTTTAAAGAGGTGAATATTCTTTCTCTTTGATAGGTTAAATCCAAAATATATTTGTATTTTATTCTAAGAGTGGACCAATATCTACAAATAAATCAATAAGTTGATAACCTTCCATGAAAACATCAAACAAGTGAAAATTAACTAATGTAGCTTCTTGGCATGACAAGTTTAGAGAGTTATTTTCTTATTGCTTAGTTTTTTAATATAAAAATATGCCTTCCTCAATCTGGAATAAACCATAACATTTATCTAAAAGAGTGTAACCTAATATTATGACTTTAAACAAGTCCAAAAACTAAACTTCACTTTGTCCTAGCTCATTTATATCTTCTTCTAGCTTGATAAGAGTTGATATAGATGTAGTCACAACACAATTTGAGAAGGAATTTTTTAATGATGGAAATTGTACCATCAACGAATAAACCCTTTCACCTATCATGAAGGTCAAGTTGGAAGCATACCAGTCTAATCGTGTGGTTCTAAAGGTTCATCTATGATCCTAAAGATGTGAGGGATTTTTTATAAGTTATCAACAATAATCAACAAGTTATCAGATTCAAATTATTCCATTATAACAATCATAAATCCATTTATTAAATCATGAATTAGTTAAGATAATAATATGTAATGTATTCTATCTGATAGAGAAAACCTATGTGTTAGATAGTGTCTTTATGAATAGAAATATGATTTAATAAGTATTCCCATATTTAGAAATATTTAACTTCTTTTTGTAATATTCTCCAAGTTAATTCCAAAATATGATAGAAAGAGAAGAAGACAAATTTAGGATAAAAAGATAAGACATTCAATCACTTAAATAGAAGAGAGAGACAACCAACAAACAAGCTAAAGGAAACTAGCCTACTAAGAAAACAAAAAGCTATAAAAACTAATTAAGACAAACACTCAAATTAAAACAAACTAAAATGGGTAGATCAAAAGATTGAAAGATTAAACAAGGTTAAAAACTAAAACTAAATAGAAATAAACTACCAACTAAGAAGTAAATTATTAAAACTAAATCTAAATTAAATAAAATCTATTAATCTAAAGACATTAACAAATCTAAAAAATAATTATAAATAAGTCTAAAATTAAATAAAGAGACTAAACATGAACTAAACTACTAATTACCTAACTTAAAGAAACAAAAAAGATTATTAATTAGAGAACTAAACAAATTAAGAACTAATAGAGATTTAAGATAAAATACGAAAGAACTAAAATTCTAGAAAATATCTAAAAGAAGACCTATTAAAGAAAGATCTATAATTAATAAAACAAAAATAAAAGACAAGGAAGAGACTAAGAAACTAATGAAAAAATAAATAGGAAAAAACTTAACTAAAACTAAAAATTAAGAAGATAAATAGAAAATAACATAAAATCAGATTTAGAAGAAAACTAAAAATTAAATTATATTAAAGTTAGAGTCAAATAGATTACAATAAAGTGTGCAAGTCTCAAAGGAGATTTGTCTTAATAGAAAGGATAACTTTATTGAGAAAATTGACATTGTTCCTTTACAAAAATGTGAATGATAACTTTAAAATCAAAAATAGATCAATGAAATGTCATAAAATAGTGAAATGCTCATCATTATTCAAGTTGAATACTCGGAATCTATGCATAGAACTGTGTTGCATATGCAATTACTCAACCATCATATAAAGTACCATTAGGTCTATATGTTATTCTCATGTCTTCAAATGAATCATTGATCTCTTCTTATACCTTCAAGCTTAGTTGTAAATAAGTTATAACTAACTTTAGTTAGTTATTAGTTTATGTTAATTAATTGAATTTTAAAAAATCAATTAATTATAAAAATTATTAGTTAATGATAGGTTTAATTTAGACTCAAAGTCCTAATTCATCAAGTTTATTTAAATATAGACCATGGGTACTAATCTTTAGGTTGGGGACCCTTATGATTAATACTATAATAGAATACATATCTAATCATAAAATAAATAACTCAAATATTATTAAACAATGTTTATATTAATCCATAATGCATATCAAAATAACTAAAGCATATATATTATATAAAATCCTAAAATTGTTGTATTTTCCAAAGTTTATCAAAATATATCAAGGTCTAAAACTAAAGTATCAAACTGAAATATCAAATGTCATGAAAAGTTTAGCATAAAAAAAAGTCTATCCATTAGATGACCAATAATCATTTGAATTAGACAATGCCTCAATTACATGTTTGTCTTGTTCATGAAGACAAACATTAAACTTCATCTCTATTATAGGAAATGACACCAATCTTGTTCCTAAACTAGTTGTGTTTTCATCAATCTCCAATTTGATCATCTTCAACTTCCTAACCTCCATTGGCATATCTAGATTTGATTGACTTTTGCCTTTCTTTTCTATAGTTCTCTTTTTTACATTGGAAGGTGGAATATTAATTATCTTCCTTCTACCATCATAGCCTTGAACTCTTAATTCAATCTTTCAGATCTTAGAATAAGTTCACTATGGGAAACAACTAGACTCAATATTTTGCATTTTATAGCATGATATACATGATAAGGATATAATACATCTAAAGGGATGGATGAATTCTTAAATTTTGTTGCATGGGTAGTCTCTATCTCAAACTATTTAGTTTAATTTGGAGGAAAATATTCAATAATAGGTTTAATTATTTCAACATGAGGAGGTTGGAGTGGTAAATGCTGAGGGTTATTGTCTAGATGATGAGATGAATTGCTTTGAGAAGGGTTTATAGCTCTAAACTTATGACCAAAGAAACCTATGTAACCTCTACAACCTCTATTAATTGGATTAGTAGTCAAATTACTTAGAATATCCCAAAATTTAGGATCATAAGCATCAAATTGTTATGGACATTCTTGTTCTCCTATGGAATATAGGGCCAAATTTTCTTACATGGAAACCACCCCTAGGAAAACCTCTATTGGGATTGGGATGGTTAGTATCACTATTTGAATTCTACCCCCATCCCTTATTATCATTACTTCTTGCCAAACTAGGTAGATCCCACCCTGAAATAATGATCAATATAAAATATAAAAATGAAACTTAAAATTGGGAAACAAAAAATGCCCAAAAAAAAACAAGACCAAAGGCTATTATATCTCAATAAACTGAAATTGAAACATGTCATGAATTTAAAACTATTTATTCTATATCAAAATCTGTATTGAACACTTTAATGAAACTCTAAATACAAACCAAGAATCTATCTACAATAACTCACTATTCTATTGATACTAACTAAGCTTTATATCAATACAATCTAATTGGCCTAATCATCTTTTAAAATTTTATGAAATTGAGCCATTTCAAATGAAGATACCAAATCCTAGCAAATACTTTCTAAGCAAAAAAAATTAATATCTAAAATCTTATTTATTTGTCCCAATATAATATTCCAATATAAATTTAAAAATAAGAAGTATTAATTACCCTTAACCTCAATGTTCATTTTCAAAGAAAATCTTAAAAATTCAATATTGAGGTGAAATTTTAACAAAAATCTCATCTTATTTGAAACCTTAAATCACCCTTGTAACTAAAAACTAAAAAGATAAGTTTAAAATCTCAATAATATCTTATATATCCATGACAAATTTTAGCATATAGTTTGAAAAATCGCTGACTGATTCCATTCAAATTTACACATAATGATTTCAAGTTATAAAAATGTCAGCCCAAAAAATCATTTGTACTAAAACTAATAACTTATATTTTTATAATATGGTCCACACATTTAAATTTTTTCATAGATAACCATACTAAAACCAATCCTTAAAGTTACAAATCTTGATACTTCTAAAATACACAGGCAAACATCATTAACTTTCAATGTACATGAAAACCTATTATAAATAGATCATATGAATAGATCTATTTATAGATATTCTGATATAATTGCATAAAATAGCCAACTGAGTTTATTTGGAACTTCTCTTATAATCAACATATGAAATTTTTCAAATAAACAAAAAAATTCCTTGACAGAGACCCAAGCATGCATCATTGCTCGTCAAATTTTTTAGAATGATGCTAAAATGAACATATTCATTAATGAAATTTCAAGGTTCATATAGCTCTTCACCCAAATGTTTTCAAATATATCATTCTAATTGTCCTAATTGAGTCCCTTAAATATATATTTGGATAACACAACTACAAAAAGTGATACAAGTCACTATGAAGAAATGTGTTGACCACTTGAAATCAGAGTTTAAAACAAAATTTGAATCTTTAATCTATTGGTAGCACTTAAACACAAAAATCCTTGAAATCCATTTTAAAACTATCAAATACCCATACCATTTGAACAACCAATCTATTAGGTCCATTTTAAAGAAGACAAAAATATAAACCTTGATAAGTTGATAACAACTGTTCATACCAAACCATACTTTAAATTTAAGAATAAAAACCTCGTAACTTAACCACCAAACCAACTTTCAAAACTGAAAGAACTATCAAATTTATAGATTCATAAAACTTAATGACTTATTTCTAAACATGCATGTGACCTCTTTCATCAAGATTGACACACATAAACCATTACCATACTATCCAATAGTATATGAAATAATCTTTTGAAAGAATATAACTCAAAAAATAACAAATCTATACTTTATATTTTGATATCCAAACCTTGTTATCCTTTCAACAACCAAGAATGGCTCATAAATAAGAAGTATATAATAGTTATTTATCATGTAACTTCTCTTCATCATGTATACCCATTTACACACAATACATAATATTATCAAAAACCCTTCAAGAAAATCTATCATATATTCTCAAATAGTTTGCATACAGTTGAACTTACATATTTTCCACATTATAGTTCATATTTCTTCATAGAAAACCATTTAGAAAATACCTAGAACTTGAATAATGCTCATACAAACTAGAATAATTCACTCATGTAAATAAAGAATCATTCCTTTCATATTACTACAAACTTGCTCAAAATAACCACAAAACCCTTCTAAATCTCTTGAAATTATTCAAAGCATACTTGGATATGCACCTCAATATTTCTAAATCTCTCCATGAAACTCAAGAATCAATCAACCAAAGCTTTGGTTCGATGGCTAGGCTTGTGAAAAATGACCAAAAATAAAGAAACCAAAAACTTATATATGTCAACCTATCACCATAATAAATTGGGTGACATGTTTTATCCATATTGGTCTATATTTAATAAACATGTACTTATCAATCTTTCCAATTCACTTATTGACATTGAAAAAGTTAGCCATAACTATCCCTTCATACTATATGATCAACTAATTTTCATTATTTGAGGTGAGATCACTTTGTATTAACTTCTTATACCACCAGATCTCTAAGATGATCTTGAAACGTCAAAGATATGTTCTTATTAAATTTTAATGCCAATGTAATGATCTTGATAATCAATATATGCACAAATACCCTTAAGGTAGGGAAACACCATATAATACTCCTTTAGGAAGGAATAACTCCACAATGTCTCTTCAAGGGGACAACCTCCAATATCCTCTTACAATAGAAGACTCAATGCTTACTTGATATCCTTACCATGATAATCATCTCCTATATATATATATATATATATATATATATATATATATATATATATATATATATATATATATATATATATAACCCATGGATGGGTAACCTCCTAATTCAATGTAGGCCGACCATTACCCAATGTACTACTTCCATAAGTTACTCTATTATCCTAATATAGTGTACCCATATAACTACGAGGATGTGTGCCACATGTCAGCATCTCCATCAAACCATATACATCAATATATCATATCCCTAGGTACATAGCATTCCTTCCCTCGACATGTTTCATCCCTGAAACATAGGAAGAAACCAAATAGTGAGTGTGCTTTAAATCATTGCACACTTGTCTCCAATGTCGATCATCTAGCCATCCATATGTGATCTTGGAAGGTGATAGCTCTCCAAGCTTGTTTCCATATTTTATTGTGCTCCTTTGATTTCATTCATGATCATAATTATATTGCTTTGGTGTCCAAGCATAATTATTCCTCTCTTTATTCCATGTACCATATTCCACTGCGCTACTCTGATTCCAACCATGACCATAGTAGGTCTTCTTGCATGCATAGTCATAGTGATTCCCCCATTCATTTCATGTGCCATAGTATTTTTTCTTTAGATTCCATGCATATCCATAATGATTGGAAAATTTATTTCCTATATAGACACAATGATTGTTATTATGACACTTCCTCACCTAGTTCCATGATTGTTTCCTCTCATGATGATGTGGGTGTCTATATACCTCAAACTTTTCCAATACTTTAACCTTATCCACCTTTGCTTCTACCTCTTCCACCTTTTCCTTCTTTGTCTCTTGAGTAGATGAAGTGCTCATTTTTAGTGTGTCTTTATCTATATTATCTGAATCTTCATCACTTATTTCAATCTCATCCTTATGATCTACATGGATTGTTATTGGTGCCTTTTTCACTATGACATCTTGTAAAGTGATATTCTTTTTCCTACACCAAAATTTCATGAACTTTTTCTAAACATTGATATTCATTATTCCCAAAGTCTCTAACCATGGATATCCAAGAACCATATCCATATCATCCATATCCAAAGTATAAAAATCTGAATGCAAAACACATTTTTCCATAATAAGCTTCAGATCTTCAAACATTGATATATTCTTACCATCTACTTGAACCTCTTTGATATTATTTGCTTGAACATGTAGATGCTTGGCCACATTTATGTTAATGAAGTTACACTTGCTAGTAGGGTTTATGGAGACAACCACCTTCTTCTTTTGAATGCATCCATGAAATTGAAAAATTGACTCAGATTTCTTTGGAGCCAAATTATTTTAACCCTTCTTCTTCTTCTTCTTCTTCTTCTTCTTCTTCTTTTGCTTCTTCTTCATCTGCTTCTTCTTCTATTACTTCTTCTTCTTCTTCTGATGATGATGATTCTTCTATTTCTTCTTCTTATTTTTTTGCTCTTCTTCTTCTATTGCTTCTTCTTTTTCTACTTCTTTTTTTATAGCCCAACGATCTAAAAAGATCTGTTCCATTTCTTTCCATGAAGAAAACTTTTCTATATAGCTCAATTGATCAAACCAATCTAGTGCAGGCCTAGACAAAAAAGGAGTTAATTGGCTTTGCCTAAAATTTTTTATAGAATGATTCTCCAAAAGGAGCCACCATTCTCTAACATCAATATCATCTTCCCCTAAAAATATTTGCAACTCCATGATCCACAAAAAAATTAAGGTTCATGAAACCCTAAAATGTCAAGACTGATCCATAAAATCACAAAAATCAGTCAAAATAGCTCCAAAAATATTTAAATTTTGAATTAACTTCTCTTAAATCTTCTTACATCTCCAGTAAAAATTTCAAATAAAAATTCCTTATATTTCAGAAGATATAGCAAAATTATTATAAACACTAAAATAGAAATAACTCCCTCAAAACAAATGAAAAAGTTCTGAAATTTTTACTAAACTTCTCTTATATTTTATTTCATCTCTAGTAAAAATTTCGAACATAAATTCCATATATTTCAGAATATATAGTGAAATTAGGGTTTCACTCCACACAAATTACCCAAATCGAAGCTCTGATACCACTTGTAATGATCTTAATAATCAATATATGAACAAATACCCTTAAGGTAGGGAAACACCATATAATACTCCTTTAGGAAGGAATAACTCCACAATGTCTCTTCGAGGGGACAACCTCCAATATCCTCTTACAATAGAAGACTCAATGCTTACTTGATATCCTTACCATGATAATCATCTCCTATATATACATCTATCTAACGCATGGATGGGTAACCTCCTAATCCAATGTAGGCCGACCATTACCCAATGTATTACTTACATAAGTTACTCTATTATCCTAATATAGTGTACCCATATAACTAAGGGGATGTGTGCCACATGTTGGCATCTCCATCAACCCATAAACAACAATATATCATATCCCTAGGTACATAGTAGCCAACTAACCTTGACACAATGGATTTTGTTTGCTAACCAATCACCAGCTCAACTAAGTCCATAAACATCCTTTGGGCTTGCTTCATAATCAATCTACAAGGCCTTAAGACTTAGTTAAAAAACTTCATGATGGACCTTGTACATTTGTAATTGTCTAAGTCTTACACCATAATATGAAGTTTATAACCATTTTATAAGCCCTTGAATTGATTTTGGAGATTTAAGACAAGTAAAAATTAAGCTATGAGAGTATATAGATTGTCATAATCTCTTAAACACCCTACACCATTGAAAATTATTCCATGAATAAATCTTGAATCAACCAATTCACATTTTTTATATATGAATTTTCATGCCCAATGAGATATAAATAATGGTATACATTCCTAGAGGGTTATGTTCATTGAATATAAATACTTATTCAAATCTTGAAAACACCAAGACTTAGAATGTTAATTAGATGACTATGATCTTAAACTTGTACTTTGGCAATCAAGTCACCTAATCAAAGGAATAAGACTGCAAGCTATACAAACTATAAAGGAAACACCATTAAATCAACCTAAGTATATTAGTACTTCAAATGTCCATTATATCACAATAGTAAACAAGGATGAGCCATGAAATTTTGTATTCTAAAAATAGTCTTTTTTGATAAATGTATTATTTTCAAAATGAAATAGTCATCAATATCATCATATATTTTGATCCATCAATCAAATCATATCATCCATGAAAAACTAAGAATCATTATAAATATTTCTAGACTAAAAGTGTATTTCCACTGAAACTACCTCAAAACTAAACTAAACTGAACATCAAAACCACTGACCACATTCACAACTATTTATTCATATTCTATTCATTAGTCCACCATGCTTTATGAAACCACTTAGAAACATAAACATGAATTCATAAACCAATCATTATCATTTCATAATAAAAAAATGCATCTAAAATACTATCAATCAATAGGGTCCCCAAGACAATTTTAGATTTTATGATAGGGTCATCTCTATGGCAATAAATATTGAATTTTTTTATAAAACAAATTTAGGGGGTGTAGAAAATAGGCATAACACTAGTGACCTTGCTAGTCAATTTTGTGTAAGAAATTTGAGTAGAAATAAATGGCTTATTATATAAAACAAATTTATCTTGAGAATGTGATCTAGAAAAATCATTTCTCAAGTAGCTAAGTGCAAACCCCTTAAATATTATATTATTGCAAGGGATGGATTGTTTGGCTAGTGTGGAATGAAGAAAGGGAAATAAATAATAGGAAAGTTTAGGTTGGATGCACAATCAATTATAAATACATCAAGCATGAAATCTAAAAATGAAGTAATACTATAAAAACCACATATAACCCAATATAGATTATTTATTTATTACAAAAAATGAATTTTTAATAGTAACTTCTGAAAATAAATGATACTTATAAATTTTGTAACTTTCTTGTGAGCTTTATCCTAATATAAGATTAAATCACCAATATTGAACTTTTTGTTAAAAATATTTTTATCAAAAAACTTTTTTAATTTTTTCTTAGCTCTTTCTAATTTTTGCAATGTTGTTACTTTGGATTCATTAAGAGCTACTAAATCATGCAATCTTTCTTCAATTAAATTGGTGTCTTCAGTAACATATTATAAAGCAATCCTAACTAAAGAAATCTGAAGTTATATTGATAAAGTAGCTTCAAACCCATATGCTAACATAAAATGTGAATAAACATTTTATACTTTAAAAATAGTTATATCAGGCCATAAAAATAAAAAAAATTGAGATTCCAATTCCTTTTATTATCATAAACTAGCTTCTTCATAATAGAAATCAGATTTTTATTTGTAGACTCAGCTTGCCCATTTCCTTGCAGATAATACTTAGATGAATGACTAAAAATAATAGAGTATTTTCCTAAGAATTCTAAGCATTCATTTGAAATGAATTGAGGCCCATTATCCAAAATAATTTCATATGGAACTTTGAATCTAGAAAAAAATTGATTTTCTAAAAAAGAAATTACTTCACTTGTTACTAAACTTTTAAGTGCTTTGGCTTCTATCCACTTAGTAAAATAATCTGTAGCTATCAAAATATATCTATGAAATATAGACAAAGGTAGAAGAATATCTGAAATAAAGTCTATGCCCCATTTTGTTAATTTTTTTTCAAGAATAACTGGATTTAAAGGCATTATAGGCAGTTTATCTCTTCCAACAAATAATTGACAAGACATACAAGAATGAACTAAATTATAAGAATATTAAAACAAATTAGGCCAATAATAACACTATCTCTTAATATTTTATAAGCAGTTATCTTTGAAGCATAATATCCGCCACAATTTCCTTCATGACAATGCCTAAGAACCTTTTGAGTTTGATTAGGTGTAAGACATCTTAACAAAACTCCATCTCAATTATGATAAAACCAAACATTTTTCAATAAATATAAATTTAATTCTTTTAATATTAATTAATGCCTTTGTTTCTTATCTAAGTTATTAGAGTAAGATTGATTTTGAAAATAATAAACTAAATCATGGTACCAATCGTATTTAGCTAATAAACATTCCCATTCATTCATTTTAAGACTAAACTTAAAATTTTTAGAAAATTCAGCAACCTTCATGGTCTTTAAGTGAGGTTTTGAATTTAGATTTTCATCAAATGATAAAACTAAGGCATTAATATCTGAGGTAGCATTTTCATCTAAGTATTTTGTCAATTCATTACCTTTAACAATTTTATAAATTTCAAATTCAAAATCAAATTATTGAATGCGTAAAATACACTTAGTAAGCTTTCCTTAAATGGTTGGCTATTTTAAAAGATAAAACAAAATAGGTACATTATATTGCACAATTTTTTTTGTTTCCCATCAATAAATAAGGAAACTTAATCAAAGAGAAAACTAATGAGAAAATGAATTTCTCAATAAGGGGGTACCTAGTTTATGCATCTTTTAAAACTTGGGTCATATAATCAATTGGTTTTTATTCATTATTTTCAAACTCTTGAGTTATTATAGCTCCTATAGCCTTTTCAATAGCATTAACATAGAGAATAAATACTTTATTTAAATTAGGTTTGGCAATAATAAGAGTACTTGTAATAGCATTTTTAATAAATTAAAAGCTAATTCAACGCATTCATCTTAAATATATGTTTTATATTTATTAAGCAGCAATTGTAATGGATTAGATTTGTCAGCAAAATATGAAATAAATTTTATAACAAAATTTATCTTACCAAAGAAGGACCTTAGACTTGATTGATCCTTAGGAGGAGGTAGTTATCTAATAGCTTTAAAACATTTGGGGTCAATTGAAATTTCATTTTTTTGAAATTATGTGCCATGATATATTACCTTCAATCACACCAAAAATATAGTTCTTCATATTCAAAGAAATGTTAAACTTTCTACATCTCGTGAGTAATTCATGAAGATGATCTAAATGATTTTTTTATCTTTTTAGAATGAATGGTGAGATCATCTAAATAAACTTGAATAACTACGCCTATTAAATCATCAAAATCAACATGTATGGATCTTTGAAAAATATCCCCTACATTCATGAAACAAAAAGGCATTCTGTTATAAGCAAAAGTACCTCAACATGTGGTGAAAGTAGTTTTATGTCTATCATCAGGATTCGTAAAAATTTGATTATAACCTAAAAATTCATCTAATAAAGACATCATTTTAGATCCTTCAACCTATTGCAAAATATGATCTATGCTTGGTAGAGGAAAATTATCTTTTACACTAGCTTTATTTAGATCTCTAAAATCAACACATAGTCCAATGTCACCATTTTTCTTTCTAACCAAAACTAGATTAGCTACCCATTCTGAATATGTTATAGGTAAAATGACACTAATATCAATCATTTTATCTAGCTCTTTGATAATGGTGTCTTCTAACAAATTGATAATTCTTCATATTTTTTGCCTAACAAGTTTGATACCAAGCTTAATAGGAATTTCATGTTTAATAATATTAGTATCATAACCTTTAAAGTCCTTGTATGTCTAGGCAAAAACATCAATAAATTCCTTAAATTATTTAATGAACTTAACCTTCTCATTTTTAGTCACCTAAATTAGGATCCTCTTCAATGCCCAAATTTATGGGAGTGGTCTCACCTATGATTCTCTTTGATGGTTTTTCTATTCTATAGATTTCAGGTTGGTCATTAAGTATAAACATAGATTCTAAACATACCAAACCAATAGGTAATCTATTATTACTTAATTGTAAATAATCATCATAATTTAGTACATAATCATCTTGATCAAAGTAATTATTTTTAAGGAATGAATATATATGCTCATCCTAACTAAACATAAGACAACTATCATTTAAATCATGAACCTTAGGATGAAAAAATTTAACAAAAAGAAAGTCTATAGTAGGTTCAATCTCAGTTAGAGTTAGGTTAGAAGCATAAAAAATAAGCTTATCTGCTCTTACATTAAATTCTCTAAGAATATGTGTGATATTAAAATGCTAAAGTAATGACCAAACTTTTTGTGTATAATAGTGAAAATGAGTTTGATTAGTCTTATAAATCTTATGAACTTGTCTAGCTACTAACTTTGTATCTTTAAAAAGTTCTATATTTTTAATGTTTCAACTCTATGGCTTTTTCTAATCCCAAACATAATGCTTCAAATTCTATTATATTAATAGTATTTTCAAAAGATAATTTGAAGGCATAAAAAATTACTTACAAGATAAATTAGATAAATTCCAACACCATTACCTTATTGAGAACAAGCTCCATCAAATTAAAGTGACCATAACATATTTTTTAAAAATATTTCTTCATGTTGATTTTTTGATTCATCTAAATTCAACAATTCATAAGTTCCAATTCCAATTTCGATGTAATAAATATTAGATGAAGAAAGTGATTCAATAGGGGTACTAGAAAATTTTTTCCTTTTAATAAAATTAATTTAATTATTAACAAGAACCCATTTAATATCTTTTCCAATGAATGCCCTAGTTTTTTTAGACCAATCTCTTCCTAACAACATTGCATAATTACTAGGAATACCCAACTCTTGCACATTAGTCATACATCTAATCTATTCATCTTGTGTAATTTTAATGAAGATATCATGAAAATTACCAAAACTCTTAGTTTGTCTAGAATCAAAACTAGTAAGCTTCCTACTATCTACTTCATAAGATATGCCTAATTGATTTACAAAAAAATTAGGCATAATATTCTTTGAGGAACCTATTTCTAAAATGAAGTTATGAATTATTTTATTAGAAATCTTAACTGTGACATAAAAAAGAGGAATATAATCAGTAGAAGGGTCAAAATTCTAAGTATTTATATGTTCAAAATTCCTTTCCTCTTGCAAACTTACATCCACTCTAGGATTTTAGATTTCTTCATTAATCTTATCAAGCTATCCTAGAAGACTAGTTGTTTGCAACAAAGAAAATCTAGCCTTAATTATTGACAAGTCATCAATTATATTATAATTTTTAGCATCAGGTTGTCTAAAAAATTTAATTTATAATGTTGATATTGACTATTATTATATCTAGTTTAAAAAAGGTTATTTTGGGCAATAATATCATTAAAATTATTAGCATTATTCTAAACTAATTTCCCTTTATCATCAAAAGAAGACTTATCATTTGATCTTTTTATTATTTTGAGCATAATTATAATCTTTATTCATAGTATTTATAACATAAACATTATCATTTTTTGAGGGATCATCAAGAGTGTTTATATTATATGCTAAATCTTTTATTATTTCATCTTTTACATGAAGAAACTTCTTGAATTTAAGGACTGCTAGATAAGTGTCTGAATTATGATCAAGATCAAAAATGTTATAGTAATACAGAATGTCTATCTTTTTATCTTCTTTATTATTCTTATTTGAGGAAGAAGGTTTATCATTAAGTTGTCTTTCAATAGAGACCAACTCATTACCTAGACTTTGTACAACCTTTAATATTTATGCATTTAAACATGTAGAAGACATATCTTTAAAACCAATTATTTTAAGCCTCTTTTCATATTCAATACAAAAACCCAAAGTGTCACAATATTATGTAATGTCTTTATCTTATAAATCCATTTCATACTTTAAAGGTAAAGCATAGCAAAAATAAAATATGGATAAATTTTTAGAAGGCCTAAGATCACAAGAGATATTTTGACGTAGTTTAGTGAATTTGAAAATGAAATGATAAATTATCTCACTTGGATCAATAGAAAATTTGATAAGATCATTGATTAGATCAAAATCTTATTTAGCTTTCCCAAAGGATAACTCTATCCAATCTTTAACATCTTTCCAAGTGTCAATAACCTTAATGGGTAGACTAAAAAATGCTTGATAAGCTTTTTCTTCTAATGTTTGGGAAAAAAATCTTAAGTAAATTTTTTTATTAGTTACTCCAAGAGTAACACAAACTAATCTAAAAGATTCTAAGTGATCTTCTCAAGATTTTCCAACAGCACTAAAAAGCATTGGTATATTCAATCCTTTAAGAGAAGGTAACTTACCAAGATGATTCCCAACATTAGTTAGATTAGTAAAAATCCATGGTGATATGGCTATTTAATTATCTTCCTAAGCTTTTGCTTCATCTTCACCTTCAGTGAGATCATCTTGATCTCTATTAGTTTGTATCCCATGAATTAGATCTTCTAATCTCCTTTCTACTATTGGTTATTCTCCCACTAGTTGATATCATTAGAAGTTTCAATAGTTTCTACCTAAATAAATTGATTAGCTTAAAATTGATGTACTTGATTTAAATGTATATTTGTAACAGTAATTTCAATAGGCAAAACAAAATCATCAAACAAAAAACAATCAAAAATAAAATAAGTTCTAGTCCTAGGATTAGTGGCTAAAACTCTAGCTCTATCTTCCTGAATTATTTTATTTGAACTTAGAATATCACATTGAGTCTCATGTGTAAGATTTAAATAATAGTCAATTTCAAGTTCTACAATCTCTTCTTATTGATTTATGAATTCAATAACTTGATGAAGATTTTTAGGATGATTATACCATTCATAATATGTTAAATTAAAATTAACATCAACTTGATCATCTTTTATATCTATTCTAGGTCGAATAATAGGAGGTTATTGACCTTTAAGTACCATTATCAAGAAGAAAACAAAACTTAAAAACAAATTATATTTCCAAATGATTTCTCTAGTAGAGTTTCCAAATTTGTTGACAATGGAAATTATACCATCAACGAATCAATCATTTCACCTATCATGAAGGTCAAGTTAGAATTATACCAGTCTAATCATGGGGTTCTAAAGGTTCACTATGATCCTAAAGATGTGAGAGTTTTTTTAATAAGTTTTGATAAATAATAAACAAGTTATCAAATGTAAATTATTCCATTATAGCAATTAGAAATCTATTTATTAAATCATGAATCAGATAAGATAATAATTTTTAATCTACTATATCTGATAGAGAAAAACTATGAGTTAAATAGTCTCTTGAAGAATAGAAATCTGATTCAATAAGTATTCATATATTTAGAAATATTCCACTTCTTGCTATAATATTCTTCAAGATAATTTCAAAAGATGATAGAAAGAGAAGAAGACATATTTAAGATAAGAAAGATAAGACATTCAATCACTTAAATGGAAGATAGAAAAAACCAACAAATAAGTTAAAGGAAACTAGCCTAATAAGAAAACAAACTACTAAATATATAAAAACTAATTAAGAAAAACACTCAAATTAAAACAAAGTAAAATGGGTAAAGCAAAAGATTGAAAGATTAAACAAGTTCAAAAACTAAAACTAAAACTAAATAGAAATAAACTAACAACTAAGAATCAATTATTAAAACTAGATATAAATTAAATAAAAGATATTAATCCTAATACTTAAACATATTTATTAACTAATTAATGAATAAGTCTATAATTAAATAAATAAACTAAATGTGAACTAAAGTATGAAATAAAATGCAAAATACCTAACTTAAAGAAACAAAAAATAATATTAATTGGAGAACTAAACAAATTAATAACTAATAGATATTTAAGATAAAACCCTAAAGGACTAGAATTCTAGAAAATATCTAAAAGAAGATGGATTAAATAAATATATATAGTTAATGAAACAAAAATAAAAGACAAGGAAGAGACAAAGAAACTAATAAACAAATAAACAGGAACAAACTTAACTAAAACTAAAAATTAAGAAGATAATTACAAACAAAAATGAAATTATATTTAGAAGAAAACTAAATATTAAATTATATTAAAGTTAGAGTCAAATAGATTATAATAAAGTTTGTGTCTCAAAGGAGAGTCATCTTAATAGAAAGAAGAACTTTATTGAGAAAAGCAACATTTTTCCTTTACAAAAATTTGAATGATAACTTTACAATCAAAAATAGATCAATGAAGTGTTGCAAAATATCAAAATGTTCATCATTATTCATGTTGAATACCTAGAATCTATACATAGGATTATGTTGCATAAGCAATTACTCGACCATCAGATAAAGTACCATTGGATCTATCTATTGTTCTTATGTCTTCAAATCAATCATTGATCCTTTCTTATACCTTTAAACTTAGTCATAAATAAGTTATAACTAACTTTAGTTAGTTATTAGTTTATGTTAATTAATTAACTTTTCAAAATTTAATTAATTATAACAATTATAAGTTATGGATAAGTTTAATTAATAATCAAATTCTTAATTGATCAAGTTTATTTAAATATAGACCGTGGGTACTAATCTTAATAGGTGGGAACCCTTTGATTAATAATATAATAGAATACATATTTAATCATAAAATAAATAACTCAAAGATTAATAAACCCTATTTATATTAATTCATGATGCATATCAAAATAAGTTAAGCATATATATTATATATAATCCCAAAATTATTGCATTTTCCAAAATTTATCAAAATATATCAAAGTCTAAAACTAATGTAAAAAATTGAAATATCAAGTTTGTCATGAAAAGTTTAGAATAAACAAAAATTCTATCCTTAGATGACCAATAATCATATGAATTAGATAACACCTCAATTACATGTTGATTTTTTTCATGAAGAGAAACATTATACTCCATATGTATTATAGGAAATGACACCAATCTTGTACCTAAATCAGTTGTGTTGTCATCAGTCTCCAATTTGATTCTCTTCAACATCCTGACCTCCATTGGTGTATCTAGCTCAGATTGACTTTTGGCTCTCTTTTTTATAGTTATCTATTTTATAGTATAAGGTGGAATATCATTTATCTTCCTTCTATGACTATAAACTTGAATTCTTAAATTGAATCTTTCAGATCTCATAATAGGTTCACTATGGGAAATAGTTGGACTCAATCTTTTACATTTAATAGAAGGTTGTACATGAGAAGGAGAAGGTAAATCTAAAGGGATGGCCAAATTATTAAATTTCTTAGCATGGGTAGTCTCTATCTCAAACTGTGTGGTTTGATTTACAAGAAAAAAATTAATAGTAGGTTCAATTATCTCAACATGAGGATTTTGGAGTGGTAAATGTTGAGGGTTATTGTCTAGACAATGAGATGAACTACTTTAAGAAGGGGTTCAGGATCCAAACCTACAACTAAATAAACCTTTGTTTCCTCTATAACCCATATTAACTATATTAACATGAAAATTACATAGAATGTCCCAAAACTTAAGATCATAAGCATTAAAGTGTATGAACATTATTGTTCCCCTATGGAATATGGGCCAAAGTTTCTTGAATAGAAACCACCCCTAAGAAAACATCTATTGGGATTGGGATAGCTAGTATCTCTATTTGAACTCTATCTCCATCCCCTATTATCATTATTTCTTATCAAACTAGGTTTATCCCACCCTAACATTATGATCAATCTAAATTATAAAAATCAAATTCAAAATTTGGAAACAATAAATGCCCAAAAAGAAACAAGACTAAAGGCTATTATATCTCAATAAATTGAAACTAAATCATATCATAAATTTAAAACTATCTATTTAATATCAAAATATGCATTAAACACTTCAATGAAACTCTAAATATAAACCAATAATCTATCTAAAATAACTCATTATTTTATTGATAGTGACTGAGCTTTATATCAATATAATCTAATTGGCCTGATCATCTTCTAAAATTTTATAAAGCTGAGTCATTTCAAATGAAGATACAAAATCTTAGCAAATAATTTATAAGTAAAAAAAAACAAATAATATATGAAATATTATTTGTTTGTCCCAATATAATATTTTGATATAAATTTCAAAATGATAAGTATTAAATAACCTTAACCTCAATGCCCATTTTCAAATAAAATATTAAAACTTCAATATTGAGGTGAAGTTTTAACAAAAAATCTCATCTTACCTAAAACCTTAAATCACCCTTGCAACTAAAAACTAATATATAAGTTTACAATCTCAAGAATATCTTATATATCCATGAAAATTTTTAGCATATAGTTTATAAAATGGCCAACTGATTCCATTCAAATTTCCACATAATGATTTCAAGTTCCAAAATTGTCAACCCAAAAAATCATTTGTACTCAAACTAATAACTTATATTTTTTAGAGATGATCCCCATATTTCAATTATATCATAGATAACCATACTGGAACCAATCTTTAAAGTTACAAATTTTGATAATTCTAAAATACATAGGCAAACATCATTAACTTTCAATGTACATGTATAACTGTTATAAATAGTTCATATGAACAGATCTATTTATAAATCTTTTGATATAGTTACATAAAATAGCCAACTGAGTTTATTTAGAACTTCTCTTATAAATCAAAATATGAAAGTTTTTGAATGAATAAAAACTTACTTGTCAGAGACTGAAACATGCATCATTACTCTTCAAAATTTTAAAAATTATACTAAAATGATCAAATTCATTAATGAAATTTTAAGGTTTAGATAACTCTTCACCCAAATGCTTTCAAATATATCATTCTAATTGTACTATGTGAATCACTTAAATATATATTTAGATAACATAGCCTCAAAAAGTGATACAAGTCACTATGAATAAATTTATCGACCACTTGAAATCAAGGTTTAAAACAAATTCTAAATATTTAATATATTGATAACACTTAAACACAAAAATCATTTAAATCCATTTTGAAACTATCAAATACCCATGCCATTTAAATAGCCAATCTATCAGGCCCATTTTTAAGAAAAAATAGAAACCCTGACGAGCCATAATAATTGTTCATCCCAAACCATACTTTCAACTCAAAAATGAAAACCTAAAAACTCAATCACTAAACCAAATTCAAAAATTGAAATAACTATCAAATCTATAGATTCAAAAAACTTACTGACATATTCCAAAACATGAATGTGACCTTTTTCATCAAGATTGACATGTATGCACCATTACCATACTATCTAACAGTCTATGAAATAATCTTTCAAAATAATATAAATAAAAAAATAAAAAATCTATACTTTGTATTTTGACAACCAAACCTTGTTATTCTTTCACCGACCCAGAATGGCTCATAAATAAGAAGTACATAATAGTTATTTATCATGCAACTTGTCTTCATCATGCATACCCATTTACACACAATAGACAATATTCTCAAAAACCCTTCAAGAAAAAATGTCATATCTTCTCAAATAGTTTGCATGAAGTTGAACTTACATATTTTACACATTATAAGTCATATTTATTCATATAAAACCATTTATAAAATACATAAAACATTGAATAATGCTCATGCAAACTATAATACTTCACTCATGTAACTAAAGAATCATTCCTTTCATATTAATGTATACTTGCTCAAAAGAACCATAAAATCCTTCTAAATCTCTTGAAATTATTTAAAACATACCTAGATATGTACCCCAAGTTTTCTATTAGATATATTTTTCCAAAAATCTCTCCCTGAAACTCAAAAATCAATCAACCAGAGCTTCACTTCCATGGCTAGGCTTATGAAAAATGACCAAAAATTAAGAAACCAAAAACTTATATCCATCAACTTATCACTGTAACAAATTGGGTGTCATATTCTATCCATATTGGTATGTATTTACTTAACATGTACTTATAAATCTTGCTAATTCACTTATTAACATCGAGAAAGTTAACCATAACTATCCCTTCATACTATATCATTAGCTAATTTCCACTATTCGAGGTGAGATCACTTTGCATTAACTCCTTATACCACCAAATCTCTAGGATGAACTCAAAAAATCAAAGACAAGTTTTTATTAAATGTTAATTCTAACTAAGTTTGCCATGATGGATTTCATTTGCCAACCAATCACTATCTCAACCGAGTCAATAAACATGATTTAGGCTTGCTTCATAATCAATCCATAGGGCCTTAATAAAAGTAAACAAACTTCACGATGGACCTTTTACATTAGAAATTATCTAAGTTTTACACCATAATATGAAGGGTCTAACCATGTCATAATCCTTTAAGTTTATTTCAAAGATTTAATATAATTAAAAACTAAGCAATGAGAGTATATAGATTGTCATAATCTCATGAAAACCCTACACCATTGAAAATTATTTCATGAATAAATATTGAATCAACCAATTCAACTTTTTGATATATTAACTTTCATGCCCAATGAAATACAAATAATGGTATATATTCTTGGAGGGTTATGTTCATCGAATCTATATACTTCAATCTCAAAATGACCTACACTTAGAATGTTGATTAGATGACTATGATCTTAAACACGTGAATTTGGAAATCAAGTCATAAAATCAAAGAAATAAGACTCCAAGCTATACAAAGTAGTATTACAACATAATTAAATCAACTTGAACATATTAATACTTTAAATTTCCATTATATCATAATAGCAAACAAAGATGAGCCATGAACTTCTGTATTTTGAAAATAGTCTTTTTCAATAAATGTACTATTTTCCAAATGAAATAATCATCAATATCATCATTTGTTTTTATCCATCAATAAAATCATATAATAGGTTAAAAACCAAGAATCATTACAAATATGTCTAGATTGAAAGTGCATTTCCACTGAAACTACCTCAAAACAAATTTGAATTGAAAATCAAAACCATTGTGTACATTCACAACTATATATGCATATTTGATTCATTAGTCCACCATTGTTTTCAAAACCAATTAAAAATGTAAACATGAATTCATAAACCAATTTTTATAATTTCATAATAAAAAAATGCATCTGAAATACTATCAATCAATAAGGTCCTTGACATAGTTTTAGATTTTATGATAGGGTCATCTCTATGGCAGTAAGTATTGAATTGCTTAAAAAAATAAGGGGTGTAAAAAATAGGCATAATATAATTAAAGGATTTACCTCTATGATCATGTTCTTAGGGCTAAAGATATTCTTTATCCACTTTTAATGAGTCTTTAAGATCTTCTTCTATTACAACAACTTTATCAACACCTTGTTCACATTGTGGAAGACCATCTCTATCTTCATCTTCAAAGAATGATATGCTTATTTCTTCACCAAGAGGTGTTCCAATGATGAATTATTCCTTATTTTCACTTGAAGTGTCTTATTCATAGACTTCTTGAAGCTCACTTATAGATGTAACTTGTCCTTCTTTAATGGCCTCCCATTGAACATGTTCATCTTCAAGGATGGGCTGCTCAAAGTCACAAACAAGCTTTGGGCTCTTAAGATCAATGATATTATCACTCTCCTCCTTCCCTTAACCAATAAATACCTCAACTCTTGATATTATTTTTTCTTTAACCTTATCAACAAGGAATTCCTTATTCATTTGAATGCTCTCTTGAATTTACCTCCATGATGGGAGAGTTTTAGGTTCATCATCCTTCTCAATAAGGACATATTTATTGCTTTGGATTCCTTCTTGAATTTACCTCTATTATGGGAAGTTGTTATGCTCTTGAGGAGGGATGGGTGGGGATCATATAGTCAAATGTTCCTCTTTGGCCTCAATTTCTCAATCTAATGTTTTTCTTTTTTTTTTATCCCATGACTTCATCACTTGATTCAAACTTGGAATCTTAAAGGACCTTTTTGGGGTTTCTTGATGAAGTAGAAGAGAATTTTGTGCAAAGATAATCTCATTCTTTTCCCTCCAAGTAGAAATAAAACACTTCAATTTAGATTTATCTTGGTCTTCAACCCTCTCAACAAGAACTTATTTCCTCTTTTGGATGTTTTTTTAGATTGACCTCCATGATGGGAATGCTTAAGGAATTTAAGAAGGACTAGAGAGTATTTTAAACTCACTTGACTTAGTTTTTTGAGGGAGAATCGGTGGAGCAAAAGAGATATGATGTGGATTATGGGAAGTCACATGAGACTGATAATACTAAATGTGTCTCCCCTCATGAACCACCAACCTATATTTTATGCATTGAATTAGGCCACCTATGTCTAATATGTCACTAGTAAGTCTTTGTTGGTTCTCTCTCTCTCAATTGATGTCCACTTACTATTAACTAGCTACAATGATTCTCTCATATTTTGAATGAGATGAGTAGGGGAATTAGGTCCATACTCTCTTTTTATATCAATATCTATAATATGCCTCTCATATCCAATAAGATTTTTCTTTAATCTTGATATAAATTAATTAGAAATATAACTATGTTAACTATGAATAACATGGTTTTGACAAGGATGACTAAAAGAATGAATAGGTTTCCAAGCAGGTTGACTTGGGGTGGGATATGGAATATAGGATTGATAACACGCTTGGATAGATTGATGTAAAGGTTGAAAATATTTATAATATTCATGAGGAAGGGAGGAAGGATGATAGTTTTGATATAAAGGCTAGTATAGTTGAACATGAAGTTGATATAACTCATTATGCTACTATTAAGGATCAACATGTTATTGGTAAATATCAAAAAAGTATTGTTAAAGATCAAAATAGGCTTGATATGGTTCACCAACTTGAGTAACATAGAGATCCACTCCAAAATTAGCCATAAAAAATCATAAAAAAGGTAAAAATTAATGAGCACTTGATTAAAATAATACTTGGGTTGAAAAAACTAGTTGAATGAACTTAGAGTTGGCATTGGTATATGTGTTTATACCTAAAAATTATAATTCATTAAAGGGAAACACTAATAATTCTTCAATGGATGAGTTCTCTTATCCTAGTGAGTGTGTTGGAACTATTATCATCAAAATTTACACACTTGAAGTGGTTGTTCAAGCCTCCTCACTTAAGTGATAGCATGGGAATAATCCCAGGTTATGGGTGACCTAAAGAGTGCATTGAAAATATATATTATGGATAGATCCTTTTTGGAATCACTTAATAACTATCACTAAAGCTACTAACTTGAAAGGGAAAGGGAAAGAGAAATGAAGGAAAAATAAACTAGGGAGATGATACACCAAACTTGTTGACCACTATGACACATATGCAAATAGACAATTAAAATAGGACTAATCCATTCATACACTACTCCTAATCTCATCCTCTTACATAAGTATTTTAATATGAAAGTGGTAAATTATGATTAGGTAAGGATGGCTAGTTTTCAAGAGGTCTAAAGGACAATAATGAAAGATTTCCTGACTTAACCTTCATAAGATTACTTAAACATTTAATATGACCTACAATAATGAGTTTAAAATACATATAGGTGTGATAATGAGACAACATGTCAAGGAGAACTGAATTAACACTATATAATATCAATCATCCATGCATAAATACTAAAATACAATAATAATATAAGGTAAAAATATCTTGTCTATTACTTCAAAGCTTAAAAAATGAGCATGGATTTAACATCCTCAAGTGGATGATCCATTATAATGATAAAATTAAAGATATACATAGAATAATGTGAGGAGAGAGAGTATAGGCATATGAGTTACATATGACAAGTTCCATCTCATGAGTAAACAAGTTACCATCAAGAAATTCTACAAGTAGGCAGTTATGAATGATTTTATCAACATGTGTATGCTTGGGTTTGATTATGATCTTCAAAATATAATAGGAGTTATTAGATAAAGTGTTATAATTTTACATCTTGAAGAAGAATTTACAACTTAGAATCCTAACACATGGAATCTTATCCTCATTAGCAACCTCCATGCCACTCTAGGCTCCTAAATGCTTCTTATATCCTGGTAGAGGTGAAGTTTTGAGTTTATACCTCCTTGCACACTCATATTCAAGTAGTAAAACATGTAAGTTCAATGTTATAACTTGTTTGAAACCAAGAAGGCAATGAAGAAAACTTGTTACTCATGTGAGGTCTATTTACTTACTTACAAACTACCATATCACCTATCAATCTTCATAAAATCCTTAAATAATATCATTATATCTCCATTCACCTTATGGACCTATAATTTATTCTTCATATCATATTAATAAGACATTTGGTGAGGTTGAAACTTCACTTCTTATTCTAAGAGAGAGAAACCTTCATCTAATCCTATCATTATTACTTGAATTTAGTCTTGACACAAAGGTAAATCATTTAAATGAATTATTTGAAGGCATTATGCCTTTTCCCAAGCCTATAATGTATTTTCAAGGATTCAAGAGCCTTCATATTTTCATATCCCTGTAAATGGACCCAAAATTGTAACTTTTAGACCATTTTATGTACCTCCTTAGCCCACATGTGCCAAACAATAACTCATATATAAGTTCATGAGACTTTCAAGGTATATAAAGTTGTTTAAAAAGTCAATTAGATGCATTTGAATCACTTATAAACCAAAACCTAGTCATTAGATCTTTAGTAGGGTTTTATGCTCTTTTCATTCTTAACAATGGTTTATAAAGATGTGGACCTTAACCTGAGAAAAAAATACATTGCATTAATTTATATATATCCCTTCAACATCCTTGAAATCCATTGTCTCCCATTCACATTGACCATTGACTTCTGAGCAAAAGAAGACCCTTTTTGATTGTTTAGGTGTATTTGAGAGATTAAGAAGGGTGATTTTGCATGCTAAGGTATAAAAGTGTTTTGTTTTTGTTTTAAACCCCTCATTGGTATTTTTAAAAGCTCAAATTATGTGTCCATGTGCTCCTTTACTCCATATTACCCTTAATACTCACTATAACCTTCATAATCTCATGGTTCAGGTTTAATGGTAGTTTAGTGCTAGTGACCCTAACAGTCTTGTTGTGCCACGTTATTCATCAATAAATGAGTTAAAAACTCTTGTATATTTCATTAGGGTATTTTTCACCTTATTTAATCCTTAATAATTCAACCTCATCTTGAACAAGCAAACCTTCTCCATTTTTTTACATGTAGACTTGTGTGTATGTATTAGGTTTCTTGGTTGAGTTTGCATTGGGAAAGGTTTTCCTAAATTGGTATTAGTCTCTCTAGTGACTGTAAGGATAATGGATATTATAATTTCCATATCTATAACCTTTTAAAATATTTATAACACTTCATCGTACATTCTAAGTGTCTCTTTTTCAATTTTTCTGTAACAGGCCTACAGGGCTTCACTTGGGCTTAAGAATAATTGATAAGGTCTAGAAAAAAACCTTATTTTAATGATTTGATTTAAATTTCATGTGTTTTATTAATTTAATTACCTTTTAAAAGACTTATTATGCCTCTCCTGACCATCCAAGATTTATCTCAATGTAGAAATTCATGTTCTCTTCACAACTTGAAATTAGACCTATAAGTGAGGTATAGTCTCTTGATTGTTAGGTTTGCCATACCAAGATTCAAAAATAGTATAAAATTATTGATTATTTTTTCCTCCTCAACACTTTACTCTAATTTTTTATTTAACCTTACACCTTTTAGTTCTTCAAACAACTCATCACCAACATGTTGTTTTGTTATATTGCCTATTGGCAAGCCTGTAGGCAGTCATTTAGGATCAAAACCTACTCTTATTGATGCCTTATTGACTAATAAGTTTATCCAATGGTGGGATTAATGAAAAAATATCATATTTTTTAATATACTTTTCTTATTTCAATCTATTCCCACTACTTTAAATATGTACTTAAGACCTTCACAGTCCTTCCTTTGGACTCACATATTCCTACTTTGCCTCAAAATCCACTTGAGTTGCAAAGTGAGATAATGGTATAATAAATATAGTTTAAATTATTTTTTATCTTTGAATAATTAAATATTTTAGTGTATTATGCATTCAATAATCCATGTACACTCTTCATGAGTAGATATTTGTTGTCAATAGTGACCTACAAGTCTGTAAACCTATAGGTTCATAAACTCTCTTTGCCTTGGATTTAAAAGGAACTCTTGGATATTGAATTAATGTTTTTACACTTTTAAAACCTCATAATAATTATATTAAATTTTATATTCATATATTTACCTTCCTTTAATAATCTTATATAATGAAACACATTTATGTTCGACAAGGTTTCTCTCAAACATATATGTAAATTCAAATAGTCTAAATGTGCATGAAAAATTATCTATATTTATTGAATATCATACCTCCCATGGTGCATATATATGTATGATTTATATTTATTGGAATTTATCAGCTATTAAACATCTCATTTCATTCATTGTATGCACCCAAAACACCTCACAGTTCCTAAAAACTTGACTGTGTTGTTTAAACTAGTAGACCAAGAGTATTGGACACTAAACCAAACATGAATATGAATAAATTTGATATAAAATTATACTAAAAGGGTCAAATAGTGTATAATATATCCTTAAAAATTATTCTCATGCATTGATATGGCTTCATAACTTTGTATTTGAAGAAAATCGACCCTAGTGGGGTTTTGAGTCCCTTTTTTGCACCTTAACTTCTAAATGATTATTCATAAATTTAATGAGCCTAACTAGATTAAAAAAATTACACAAATTGGAAGGTATTTATGGTTTATATATTTCCAATTATTTACATTCGTCACACAAATTTACCCAACCCAATCAAGAAAACAACATGTTTATGTAATGTACATCATTATTTTATGATCACTTATCTATGTAAAATTAAAAATTCCCCATTGATTATTTCAAATTTTATTTGTGAGTTACCTGACACACTCATCTCCCAAAAAATCCTTCTTCATCATTTTCCCCATCTCACTTATTTTATCCACATTATTAATTTTTTGATACCATTTATCTATCTATCTATCAAAATCATTTATTAATTTTATTTTATCCCAAAAAAATGTGTTAAGTAATATTATATGTTTTCTTCATTTTCATACCATGTTTCATATATGTCATCAATCTATTTGATAAATCTTTCATTCATTATTCATATTTTTGATGCACTTAATGTGTTCCCTATGTCATTAGGGAATGTGAGGACATTAATAAACTCAATTTTATGTTTTGTAAAACTCAAAACTTGAGTTTTTTATGAAATTAATATTAAAAATATAAAAATAGTAGATATATGGCCACCACCTATAATTATACAAGTAGACCCTACCATAATGACAATAGATTATACATCAATGACACTTTATTTCTTACCAATCTTTGTGAAATTGCTTTAAACTTTGCCAGTTATTGGCCAAGCACAAACAAATCATGAATATTTATAGAATGAACTAAATTAAAGTGACTCATGGGGTAGATCCAAAGGGAAGAAAGGTAAGGCATAAAATAAATTTTGCTTTATATGGTTAGAGGTGTCAATTATTCTAACTTATATAATAATAACATGTAAAACTAACATTAACCAACCCTAGTGTAATAATCAAATCCAAATGAATGTAGTTGAGACTTCAAAAGAAAGGAGACACATATATATAAAATAATTGTTGATGATCAACATTACCCTATTCCTAAAATGGGGATCCTAATATCTTCATGTTTTAAAAGTGCCTAAGATGCTAGGCATGTTAAATCATTTTCTTGCATAGACTTAATGTAATCTACCATTACTTTTGCTTCTATATTTTCTAGTTAATCATTCATTTCGTAATAAGGATTTACACTTAGAAAATTTTAAAACATTTTAATTTTTACTCAAGTTTTTATTTTGTAATAAATTATTAACCATGGAAGGTTCAGTGTTGTGCTTATAGGATTTAAAGAGTGAAGTTCAACGTGGGTCTCGAATCAGCATAAACACAACAAGCTTCACTAGGTTTTATTGAACTAATATTATATTTTTTTTAAATTATTTTACTTGTAAAGTTTCTATTTAAATTTTTTAAAACTACTTAAGATTTTAAATGAGATATTCAAGAATCTAACGTAGTTTCTCACTTGACCTTGCAGGATGTCAAATTAAAGATGTGGTTCATGACAGCTCATAGGACCTCAATGTTTGGACTCTAATCTTAAAAGGATAGGTGTCCACCTCATCATTCCTCATGACACCTAAATAAAATTTACCACACCTACAAGCTATGTGGCATCATATATAGATCTCATGAAGAAGTTATCCATTGGAATTGAAATCCAGAGGTTAAATGTTAAGATATTTGCCCCTGCAAGTAAGCTCACTCAATCTAAGCCACCATGCATCCTTCTATAATGTGAAATCCCAAAAGATATCACCACATGTCCAAAAGTAACCATTTTAACATGATTATCCTTCTAAAGTGATGTGTGTTCCCTTCAAGTTCATTTGAGGTTAAAATGTGTCCATGACACCTTACATCCATCTAAAAGCTTGTAAGAGCTCATAAGGAAGACACCTAGTTACACCTAAGCTATCTAATCAAGGTTTGGTGATGTAAAACTATCTAAGGTACCTTATTTGAATGACACTTAGTATAAAAACAAACAAAAGTCCATAATAATGATGTTTGTCCCCTTTAGTCCCATGCAATGATGTCATGTGTCATTATTGTGTTTTTCCTATTCAAGATCCACAATATCACCTCTAAGAGGGATATGTGTCTCTACTCAAGCCACATGATTAGTACTAAGATGATCATAGTTACCTAAACTCCTTTTGAAGGAGACACTTGGTAGGCAAAGCCATGATTTCCTATGAGAGTGACACTTAGAAAATAAAATATATGATTATCTATGAGAGTGATATATGGCATTCTTACGACCAATCAAAACTAAAAGGCATTGATCAAGATCTCTCTATAAATTAAAATATTCCACGTGGTAGGATGTAGATGAGTCATCATGTTAAGCCACATTCCAATATTCTTTGAGGTAATCAAAAAGTGCCACATGTCTAGAACCTGAGGCAACTAAGCATCTTAGTCATATTCAAGCCTCATGAGTACCCAACTAAATATAAGGTGGAAAACATGTGTCTAAAGGTGGAAATATTTATATTTAAATATAAAATTTATGGAAAATAAAATAAAAATTGAATCTAATTCAAATTCTACTATAATTAATTACTAAAATGAATAGTTTAAGGATTGTTTCAAATAAATGCAAAGTTGACAAGCTTACCATTAATATGATACAAACTAGGATCACCATAAACATTTCATTAATCAGATAGATATTTAAAGAGGATACAAAATCAAAGATAATTCTACTTAAATTTAAAAATATATACGTAATTTCTCTCTCTGTTATCTGCACTCTCTTAGTTTGACAAAACTCAAGACATTTACAAACTGCGCTCTAACCACCATTATCAAAGATCAAAAGTTGTAGAAGGATACAAGGAGGAATTTATTTCTACCTATATCATTGTATAATATGGAATAATAAAGTCCCTCTAATATATTTAAGATCAGTTCCTTCAAAAAAGATGACTTCCTATTCTAATATGGTACTTACATCATCATCAAAGACACCAAATTCATTCTTGAGGCCATAACATCTGGTGACATGCACTACAATATCATTTACTTTAATGTATATGTATCTAAGTATGTTGATGAGGATGAGACCATGCCTCATAAAATATATATGGCTTTGTATATCCTCACCATAAATTTATTTGGTTTCCATAAGGTTGAAACTAAACTAGAGGTCATGTCATGTGCTGACCTAGTTTATGGCATCTTTGGGAGATCAAGGTGTGAGTATGGGATACTTAAATAAATGTCCCAATGAATCCATATTTATTTCATATCAATACAAATATTTTATAATTATTACAACCTTCCCTCTCTATAGATAGTGTACAACTAAGTCATCATCAATAATTGGTACGAGGTGGACTCCTTAGGGAAAGTCTTGGCTTCATGCATGACTGACCCAATAGGAGTTGTTCTCAAGGGTGACCAAGGAAAATTTCACATCAAAAAATTTATAAAAGGATTTATAATTTACATGGCACTCTAAAATAAAGTATTTATCTATCTACACATTACCTATATGGACATAACGACTATCTCATTATTGTAGATCATCTTGGAGGACATCAAATTCTCCCACTTGGGGAAATTATAAATAATAATTTATTATATGTTATCTAGGACACTTTAAATAGGTGCCCAATTTTTCATGATGATTTACTTAATGGATATAATATGTATAATTAATTAAATAGGTTAGAATTCATGGTCTCTTGAGTACCAAGAGGTTATGCCTCAACTTTTCTCTATAATGCACATTTCATTGGTTCAAGTGTAACATAAGAGTGATTGAAAGATAATTCTACCTAGTGTTCTATAGGTCAATCACTGAATTTCATATGTAGAGGGTTCCCCCAAAATTTAGGAAAACTTTGAGAGACATGGGTAGCTACTAGCTATACCCAGAATGCATAGTCATTAGGGTAGAGGGAGTGATGGTATCCCATCTTAGATTTCCAAGGTACATTTACATGAAGTTAGCCAAAGAAGAAATGGCCTATCAAATTTTTCATGGATTTGATGTCATCTTCAATTATAAGAAGAAGATAACCACCCATAAGGTTCCTTAGAATTTGGTGAGGACCAAAATTACCAAATGGCAAGATATTATTGTAACTTCAAGGCATAGTGATTCATACTTATTTCCTAAATATGAGTTTAGATCATGGGATCTTAATAATGTCATTGCCAAGCATCTTTTCAAATAAAATAAGGATGTAGAAATGGATTATAATCATCAATAAGAAGTATATTATTGGATATATAGGGATGTTATGAATGATGAGGATGTACTAGAGAATGTAGCAAGGAAAAACATTGAGCTAGAGATGAACCTGGATAGAGAGAAGAAAAAGAAGATATTGTTAGGTCTTGGCCACCATTAACCCATGGAAGCATGTTTCATGATGATTATGAGGAGGGAAAAGATGAATAATAAGAATAAAATGTTTTATTGTTAGGAACAATCCATGTAGACATCCAAGACTTGTCACTTCAATCATCCAAAACTTGCCTCCAAGCTTTGAGAAAAGAGGATCTAGCAGTTAGCATGGACCCTACCAAGGACCCATAATAATCTCTATAACTATAATGGGAGTTAATCTTCAAATACTAGATCAACTTGAACCTAATACCATTGATCTTGAGGAATTTAAACAAGGCATTGAGTTCTCTATGGAGGAATTTTAATAATTAGCTAGGAGGAACATCGAGAAGGTTTACAAGAGGAAGAGGGAGCCCAAAACCACCATGAGAGGAAAAATAACCCCTCCATCAACATCTCAAATGACTATAGATCCCACAAGTATACCTCAATTTCCCAATGTAATTACATTACCATTTCCTTCTTTCATAAATATAAGTACATCTACTTCTACTTCTTCTTCTACTTCTACTTCTATGTTTTCTACTCCCACTATTACTCCCCCATTAGATTCAACACCATTAGCCTCTGATAATACCATTGCTCAACCTTTAGTTGACACTATCATGAACCAAAATAGTAGTTAATTTGGGATTAACATCCCCTACTTCATTTCCCTTACCACTACTAATATTTCACCTTCATCAAGCACCTAATTCACTAGTGCTAGTTAGGCTATAGGTTCCACTTCCTCCTAAGCAACCACAACATGTGCATCACCTGTTATTTCCTCCACTACATTTATAAGGCCATTAAGGCCCATTTAAAATTTGAAAAAAAAATAAAATCCACTTTTGAATACTTCCTAATTCAACATTACTATGAATACAAAGGTGAGGGTACCTCCTAACTTTCCCTCATTTGTCCTAAACATGGGCCTTGCAAGATATCTATTTGGCACACTTGGTAATATAGACCCAATAATATTTACTCACATTCCTACTATATATTTTACCTTTGTCTCAACTCAAATTCCTCTATTTCAACCATTTAAAAAAAAATCCAACACTGACTATTGACCCAAACTAGGTCAAAGAAATTATACATGAAGCAAGACAAGAGAGGCCTCAGGTGGTCCTCACTGCAACACAAATTAGGATGAAATTTGATGTTGATATATTCATAATGAAAAGATTGGTGAAGATGTAGGTTGATAATCCCTAGTATAGCTCAGTTATAGCCCATGAAAATGAAGGTTCCTTCTTCAATTTGACAAGGAAGAGAAAGGCTATCTCTAGTGAGGTAGAACTTGAGCACTAATATAAGGCCTAATCCACCATTCTCTCACACTTACAAGGTATCTTATTATTCAAACATTCTATTATCCTTTTAATAACATATAATAGCTTTAATGTATATTTAAAACTTTCCAAATATAATGCGCAAACATCTTTAGAATCTCATATAGTTCCCTTGTACATATGTTGGTTCCATAAAACATGGTTAGTATCATCAGTTAGTAGTTGCTAAATTGGTCAAAATTGACACACTCTCAACAAAGGATATGTTTAAAAATCAAACCCATATTTAAGTTCATCCCATCAACCTAGAGTGTCTTTGGCGTGATAAATTACTCAATTGGATCCACATATAAAAAAATAAATGTCTCATTCATAAAGTACTTGGCATGTGTGTGTAACACACATATATTATTGAAAATTGATAAAATATTTCTATTCTTCCAAAATTGATAATATATCACTATGATTAGTCATAATCCAAGTCTAAATCACTCTAAATCTAAGCTGAATTAGAAAATTTAAACTATTAAAGTTAAATCATGAGTTGTGTACATATAGTGAAGGGGCATAATTAAATAATCACACTAGGTGAGAACACTATGTGTGGCTTGATATTTAGAGTATTGGATAGATAAAAAATATTCAATCATTAAATTGGTCTAGTGGTTAGTTCATCCCATTACACTTTCCAATTTTTTTAGGTTTCTATCACTCACAAGTACATCTGGGATTTAAAGGAAAAGGAGGTTGATTTAAGGAGTTAATCACATCATTAGGGTTCAAGATCACATACACATAAAAATAAAATATATTTGGAGGTTATAATATAATAAAAGTGCACTATTTCCATATACTTTAATACCAAATAGTGATACTAACCCAGATCGATGGAACTAACCCAATGCAGGCTAATAATTAGTTATAAAAATTTAAAAACCATGAGATTTATTTATCATAAATTTCAATTATAAATTATATTAAAAATTATAGTCACTATAAAATATAATTACTAATCCCCTTATTGTATTGAATATATTTTTATTATGCCCCTTGTCAAATATGATCAATCAATCTCAATATTTTAGATTCCAATGTATGCTTGAATGACATATATTAATATCTAAATTAAATTATAAAGTTGTATATTGATTAGATTAGATTCATCATGTTAATATAAATTATATTAAAAAATATTAATGAACCCAACATCCAAGTAGATAAAAAAACAAAATTTTAAACCCTAGGACTAAAAATATGAAATGTTTAAAGGATGAAATCATAATGGAAACCTAGGGTTTTATACCATTCAATATGTGTATGGGTTCACTAATATGTTAACATGATATTTAATGATGATATATTTATACTCAACATGATATAGTTAATTATTATTTTTATATGAGTGGCTTACATGATACATCCCTCATCTCAAAATGGGGGCATTCTAGTGGGCTTATCAACGAGACATAAGCCTCCATGAATATAAAATCAAATATACAAAGAGCATTACAAATTACCATAAAAAACATCAAACCTCTTTTTTTGTTCAAATCTAAAACTACTGTTGTATGGTTATAGATTGGTAAGATAATGATGATGATATGTAAGATCCAATAAATGAAAATTTTCATAATATAAATTTCAATCCTATCAACCTAGATGAGTACTTTTATCATAATATGTTCACACCTACTAGTCTATGAGAGTATTAGGATAATTCATATAATAATGTTAAGGTTTATACTCAATAAAAAATATATAAAAAGGACAAAATAACGTCTATAATTCAATATAATCAACATAATCATAGTACAAACACTTGTTGCAATATTAGTTTACAATAGTATTATAAGTAAACTCAAGATTTATATCTAAAGGTTACAACACTTGAATAAAATATTACTTGTGTTTCTAACCTTATTCATGCTAATGTTAATTTCACCTTTTCTTCCCAACTATAAAATTATGGGTCCCAAAAAAATTCCTCCCTAACATGGGTTCCAAAACAGAATACATCTATAAGAAATGGATCAAACAATTTTTACATGGTTAATCAGAATCCAAGTAATGTTTTATGATATATGCTTTGAAACAAGCTAATCACTCATCCTCATACATGTCCCATGAAAAATATAGATACTATTATGCTTATCATAAAATTCATAGACATAATACAGATAATTTTTGACAACTACAACAACAAATATAAAATAAAAGCATGATTGTAGTCAGTCAACCACTAACCAACCATGATACAAATAAGGTCAATATAGTTTCATAGCATATTAATTTCATAGTGATTTATCCTAGACCCATACTTAAATACCTATATTATTTAAAATCATATCCTATTGTACATAACTTCTTAAATATTTCTTGTTGGTTCATCCTTCATTGTCCTTTTATCTTTTGCATATGCCTTCATATTGACCATTCTTTCAGCCTATGGATATTTTTTCACTTTGGATCTTATATTTTGATTGTTACCCTAATATAAACATCCTTGAAACAAATCTTATGATGATTTTAATACACATCCATTATGGCTTCTATTAATCTTACACTATCATATAAAGCTATATCTATATATTGTGTGAGTACACATTAATTATTTCCCATTGGGGAATACATGTCCTTATTTACACATATGTTCTTAAGATAAATTATTTTGATTCACATATAAATTGGGGAAATATTTATTTCTTTCAATTTTTCACATAGCCATGTTATCAAATCTAGTTCACAATATGCCATGACACATGTGTAGACATCCAATTCTAGCCACAACTAGCTTCTAATTAGAATTCAGACTAGTTACTACCAACTATTACAAATTAATCCTAGGAATCACTAAACATCCAAAATTTATTTCAACATAGTTAATCAATGCTCATAATTGTGTTGAGGCATCCCTATTTAGGATACTATCCTATATGTAACAATAACCTCTTATGGATTCATTCCTAATTACCTTATGACATAACAACTAGAAATTTGGCCTATGGACCTATTAAATGGGGAATCTAGTTAAATATTTAAAGAGATAAAATTATAATAAAAATCAATTAACAAATTAAATAATATTAAATTCCAAGTTGAATTATCTATTTGCAATTAATGAATATCTCAAAATCAAAATTCCAAAAATAAAAATATCAAGCCTTTTCATCATTTCTTTTGTGAGTTGTCAAGCACTTTGAAAATATATCAAAATATCTTATATGATATCCATGAATATTAATTGAAAATTATAATTAAATGACAAATTTTAACTCAACGGGAATTAGTCTCAACTCACTTAGTGTTATTTTGAACCCATTCCATGTTTAAACTCAACCTTAACTCACCTTGGGTGAGAGTTAATTCTTGAGGCTATAAGTACAAGGTCATGCCTATTGGTTTTTAAAGATATTTTGGTGAAAATTTATTATTCATAAATATATTTAAAAAAATATTTTTATGTAGTGTTATAATTCTTAAATGCCTTAGAAGTAGTGTTAACATTCTCAAATCTTAAGCCAAGCAATCAAATCCAAGGTGCCAAATACAAGTTAATCTAAATGGATATTTATAATAAAATCTAAGCTATAATGATCTAGTTTAAAAACAAGAAAAAGGAAAGGGTAAGATGGAAAGTGAATTTGTGATTGTTTATCCTTGACTCAAATATCATGACAAAGTTTCAATTATAATTTAACCTACATTTAACTAGTATATGATGAAAAATAGCATAAGTGCATATCTCACCACATACCAGGTATATTTCTAAGGATAATATGAACTCATACAAGTAAGAACTGGATTTTATTTTAAATGATTGTTACCAAACTCAAATAGCATAATCACATATGAATACATAACAAATTAAATCAAGAAAATTCAAGATCCTTCAACCAATTTAGCATAAGCACAAATTAACAACCCTATATCACAAATGCAAATTTAGAATTCAAATAAACTATTCAAATTCAAGATCTATAACCAAAAATTGAAAGAAAGATATATTAACAATTAACACATCAAATTTTGATAATCTTTGTATGATTCCTTGAATGTATTTATTGCTCTGAGTATACAAATTTTTCTCAAAAATATCTCCCTTTACAAGATGGTAATACTACTTTTTATAGAAGGATAAGGCAATATACTAGTTAGTGGTAAAATACAAATATATAAAACATAAGGACAAATATACTTATTATACAACATTCCATAGTATATTTAATTTTCCAAGCTAAACTAACCTAGAGGCAATATGCTAACAAACTATCATATGCCTTACAAAAGAATATTCTATTTTGAAAATACTACAAAGTTTATACAAAATAGAATATCAGCTAATTGGTGGGCCATGTGCCTTGAGAACCCACTTGTTGTTGTAGAAGCTCCATAGCCCTTTGATGTTGTTATTTAATAAGATCCAAGTCTATAGGTGCTCTCAAAAGACACTCTTATTCATTGTTATCCAAAGATTCTAATTCTCTATCATTTTTGGACATGATCTCTTTGATTTTTTGGGCCTCAACTACCCTTTCTCTAGCATTGAGGATCATATCAAGGATCCTATTGTTGTCTACTCCTATATGCCCTTGTATATTATTTTTGATTTCTTGGACTACCAAATTATCCCTATGCTTGAATTCATAATCCTAGATGATGCCTAGGATAGTAGACTATGTAAGGTATTTGAGCATTATATCAAGAAGTTATTTAATTCTCCTTACCAGCTCTTCATCATCCTTGAGAAGCCTCTCTAAATATTATGGCCATGTATTTAAACCTTAGATATTATATAAAATAATCCTAATAATGACATTCAAATGCCATAATCTAATTGAATTAAACTAAGGAATCTATTTTCCAACTCTGATGTTGATCAAACTTATTATTTGATCCTCTGAAGCTTGTCATTAGGTTATTTAACACTTGAACATTGTGTTTTGCTATACCAATGCAATCTACCTTAGCTTTATTGATTTAAAGCCTCAAACATATCAAATAAGGAGTATTCAAACATCTTTATCATTGATTTTGGCACTAATAAGAAGGCCTATGTCTTCAAATCTTCATTTTCTTTTTCCAAGTTAGATATCCTTTGTTTTATCCCATTGATTTCAACTTTAATTTGAGTTTAGTGAGCCTTAGCTAGGATTTTTACATCCTCTTCATGGATGGGTAGTTTACTAGGTTATTCTCACCCCCAAATGTAGTTAATCATATAAAAGGCTCAACCTTTTGGAATGTGAACTCTTCAGTTCCCACCATGGCTTTTCTTATTGTTACTTTCTCTAACCTAGTTGTCTCTAGATTAAACTGCATGGTAATAGTGGATTTAATATTTGTATAAGTTCTGAGACCTTCATTTGAGCATTGTTTGATGATCTTAGATCATCCATATTCTTTCCATTTAACCCTACAATGGTCACTATTCTTCTCTCCTCCTACTCTTTCATCAAGGCCCTTATCCATGACTTGATTTCTTCATGTAAATCCACACTGATATATTAGGTCAGATCCCATGAATGGGACAAGGAAGGGATATTTTACATCTTTCCATAAATTAACCAATCAAGGATGATTATTCTATGAATTTGGTACTCCTCACTAAAAAAAATGATTTCACTTGTGGGATGAGTGAGATTCAAATTTGGCCTTTTTTGTCCAATCAAGACAATTACCAATTCTAATTTCCTCTTCTTTGGTTATGCCACTAAGACTAGATCTAGGGAAACTTTCTTTCCTTTATCTTCCTTCTAAACCTCCTCTAGTTTAGCCTATGGTTCTTCAACCTACTCTTCTCCTTTAGAGTCACATGTTTTAGTGAGGACCTTAAGGGCATCCTCAACTATTTCATCTAATTCCAAGGCTATCATATCCAAGTGTTGAAAAGGAGAACTTGGCCTTTGAGGGAGAGCTAAGGATGAAAGTCCCTCACCAGGTCTCTCCTCTAACTTATCCTTACCAAGACCCTATGTGATTTGTGATGGGGGATGTGGCACTTCTTATTAAGGTTACTCCTAAGGTGGCGTAGAAGGTCTAGGTAACAAATGATAATGAAGAGTATGTATTTACCATATGTGCCCTAGTGTTTTTTCATCACTAGTTAATCTATGTTGGAGCTTAATATTGTAATTTTTGAATTTGCCTAGTACTTTTTCAAAATTGTTGTCCTTTATGTAGAGGGTGTCATAAGGACCAATCTAATGCTGATAGACTAGCTTGGGAAGTTGTTTGTTCTTCAAATGCTTTCCCACTACGTCATTAGGATCCTAATTCCTAAGGTCATCTAATTGAAACCCAAAGGAATCTCTATGCCTAGTCATGGTGTCCACCTACCTCAAATATTGTAAAACTATTCTTCTAATTATCAAAGGAAATTGATGGAGGAGGCTCTTCCTTCTATCCTTGCAGACTCCATCAACACCATGAATGAGTTGAGATATAATTTATTATTCTTCTAGTTTGTTAAGAATATAGATATGTAACTTATATAGATGAGTTAGAATTCCCTCAATTCTTATTATAGTGTAATCTAGGTAAAACCATATATCTCCCATTAGCTCTATATATTTCTTAATCAAAGGGGTAACCCTAGGCATAAGAGACCCTGTAATGGATTCTACCAATGTAGGATAGACACAGTCATAGATGAATTATATGTGGTGTCCATAATTTAATATGTATACCTTTGAGTAGTGGTGGGAGATGGTGGTTATGCCCTCATGAGACCAGTTTTGATGTTGGGGATCTTAGTAAAAGCTAGAAAGGCATATAGAAAATAATACATCATGAAGAACTATTTGTTTGTCTTATTTTTTATGGATGAAAATTGGCATCATAGATGGATGTTAATCATATCCCCAATTGGAGGAACAATCTCCTTCTCTACCATAAATTAGACATAAGACACCCAAATTTTATTGACATATGTGGTTGTAAGGGTTCCAAATATTCTATTTAATATGGTCATGTTACCCTAATCCCTTCCCTAAATTGGACAATTGGGATTCTTCCCTCAAAGTCCCAGAATACATGGTTCCCCTAGAATAACCATGGCCTAAGGATAGTATCAAGGTCATTCTTATTGGTCCATTCCTTAATTTTGGGTAGCTCCACATGGGGTTTTGGGATGGTATAGTACCTCTTAAAGGCCAATGGATAAATATATGCCACTCTCCTAGAGCTTCCTTCATGTATGATTCAATCATGCTCTATTCTACAATATAAAAAAATGGGAAAAAGTGTGTCAATATAATGGAGTACCTCTAGTTTGGTAGCAACATGATAGAGGTTGGCCATTTGAACTACAACTAGGTCATAGTATCTCCTACTAATAGTGGAAATCCTTTACTCCTCCTTCATAAAGGCTTTCATATCCTCTATGGTCTAAAAGAGCTTAGACCAATTCTTGTTGCCATTATTCAAAGCTAAAGTGTCTAGTTTAATATCTTTGAAAACTTTTCTTTTATTCCTTCATGCTCAAAACATAATTGAACTTCTTTTATCTCAACTATTATGAATCTTGGTTCACTTAGGGATTTTTATGCAAGTTTAGGGCTTCAAATATTTAATGGTGGTAGCTCATTTGGATTTTAGCTAATACATGCTTCAGATTTGATTTGGACCTTTGCCTTTATAAATTTTCATTCTTAAGCACACAAGATCTCCTCTTTTATCATTTTATACTTGTGTGGTACTTATGTGGCATCATTTTGGAACCTTTCATTGAATTTTTCATAAATTCCTTTGAAGCACTAGCCATTGGCATTTAAAAAATTCCCCTTTGTTTCACACTATTGGATCAAGATCCTTAGATTAACACATGCCATTATTTATGATCTAGGCCCTTGCTTGTCATTGGTCCCTTTTGGTACCAAGCCCTATGGTTGTGCCACTTGGCACCATCATGGGTCCTTTGAGCTCTAGTACCTTTTTCAATCATCTATTGAGCAAGTATTTGCCATGTGTTAAGCCTATAGGCTCTCAGAACTCTATTGAAAATTCATCAATGATTTCCCACCATTGGATCATCCATTGTGATGAAGAATGAGCCATCATATCCTTCAAGATGTATGAGATTTAATTAGTTCACATACAAAAAATAACTTAGGGTAAAATACTTTTACCTAAGTCTATTTCATATTAATAAACAAAAATGGACTTAGGTTATTTCATTTTTTAAAAGGATTAATACCAAAAGGGGACCAAGCTAAATATTTTAATCCAAGGGTTACATTGTATTTAATAAACACAACACATAATTTGGACTAAAATACTTATTTTAAGCTCTTAGAACATGCACAAAGGGGTCAAAGTGATATAAGGACCAAAATGCTAGATTTTGACATAGGGTTTTATTATATTAATAAAAACAATAAAATCTTAGGTTAAAAGAATCTGGGCCAAGTTTTATATCACAAAGACCCTTTTAAAATAAATCTTAGTATAAGTCTCTAGCCTAAGGTTCATGGCATTCAAACAAACTCAATGTGGACCTTAGGATATAGACTTAGACTAACTTCACTCCCACATATATTTAGACTATGAGATCATTTAAATATTTTTAGTTCAAAGATCTCATGAATTTTATCATCCTCTAAGGGGTTCCATTAGTCTATAATGTAATTCATGAGCTTTTAAACAACATTTTGGAGTATATACTAGTCTTGAGAAAGATAATCCATTATCTTAAATGTAATAGCCTCATGGATGTCAAATACGTCTTCACAAATGTCAAATTATGGTCACACAAACATCAAATTTAAGCCCATGAAGTTCTTAATTTTGATGGGATTAAAGTTAAAGGTCATGTGAACATAAAATATATCCTCACTGATGTCAAATAATGGTCATATGAACATCAAATTTAAGCTCATCAAACTCTTGTGTCCCAATACGAGAGTGCCATATGGATACTTTGTGAGGCTTCTCAAGATCTTGGACTCAATTCACTCCATTTGATTAAAAATAGGGATGAAATAAGATCCATCTAATCATGATTTAGGAGTTTGCTTGTGATTTATTCCTTTAATATACGAGGCCATTTTATTTTAAGTTTTGAATGTAGGGGTGCCATATGGTGACCCTATGAAGCTCCATGAGGTCTTGAATTTTCAATGTTGGCTTCGCTCCATCCAATATAATGGCCTTGATGAAGCAAAAGACATTGATTATGATCTAAATGCTTGAATATGATTGGTTAAAGGGAATAAGTGCATAGTTTTTTGGGTTTCCTTCACTCTATTAGATTAAAAGCCATGATGAAGCATGGGTCATAGGATCTATAAAAGAGCACAATGTTAAAGTTATAACTTTGGGATGAGATGAAAACTTAGGCTAAGATGTTAAATCTAAGGTCTCATTCATGTTAATAAACACAAATAGGGATTTAACATTAAAGCTTTATGCTAAGTAGGAAATAATAAAGGGGACCATGCTAAAAAATAAAAGGGACATTACCAACATAAAATTAGACCCCAATTATAAAAATAAAGGAACAAAGGGGAAAATAAAAGTAGACTAAGTATAATTTTTAAGATAAGGTTTGGTTGTGTTAAAAAATAAGACCAATCCTTAATATAAAAATTATATTTAAAATGTTCCTGCCAAATGCTCCTGCCAAATTTGAATTTGAACTAAGGGTCTATACCAGGGTTTTAGAACACAAATCTACCAGTATAGATTCAATGAAACATAAATCTTAAATATATGAATACTAATTATTAGAAACATTATGAAATCTTGAAACTAAACCATAAACTATTTGAACCAAATCTATCAAAGTGGATGATCTTCAAAATCTACCATTGATTCAAAATTGTCATGTTTTCAGGGTTAGGATTTAGGATATCTCAAGGGTCCCAATTTTTAAAAATGGGGATATGTTGACCTCAACAAATGGTGACTTCAGGGTGAAACATATCAATATGTTAGAACCTAAAGACTCTAGCTTAGACAAACAACTAGGTCATCTACTCCACTTGATCAATGTTATTATCTAGATCAATTTATGGTTGAAACAAACCTTGCACTTGCATAATTAGGTTTAAACATTAAGACATATCCATGTTGTGTGTGTTCTTTTATTCCACTTTTTTTGCATGGGATTCAAGAGACAACTTCCAAGTTTCATATCCTTAATAATTAACACTGACTTAGAGCATGTTTAGGTATCCATTATGAACCATGATTCTAGCTTAGAGATGGCTTGGGAATTAATCTACTACCAATTAGGCATTCATATCCCTGATAGAGATGCCTTTTTCTCTAATTATGGCCTTGCTCTACTGCCAGCTAGGTGTCTATAGCCCTGATGGAGATTTCCAAAATCACCTATGCTTATAAAGCTTTTGATTTTGCATTACATTCTTATTTTTTTTGCATTTTTTAGATCTTTTATGCTTTAAAAAAGGTTGGGAACTAGGGTAGTCAGGTTTAAGGATTTGGTCAAGTTTTTGATCCTCAAATAATCACTTATAGATGCAACCATTATCTTAGGCAAGGATGTTTATTAAGTGCAAGCATGGATATGACTTATGAGTTTAAGATCTCATACTATAAGTGAAAATCTTCTTAAATCCAATTTTAAGTTAAGACAATGTTCAAACTCTCATGGAATGGTTACCTTCTTCAATTAGTCTTTACCAGTTTATTTGAATTACAACATCAAGCCTATATTTCAGAACCATGGTCATCATATATACTAGGTTCATACCCACACTCTTGATCTTTGGGATTTCAAGCAAACTAAATAGAATTTGAGCTCAGGGTTTTCCAAAAGGACTTATAAGAAATAATTAATAGGGGAATCAAAGCAAACACATAACAAAAGTAACAAATCAAGAAACAAAAGGAAATAAACAAATATATACATGCTTATTTATAAACAAGGGACAATAAGGAAAGAGATAAAAGAAAGTAAATATCCTACCTACACTAAGTGTAACCATCTTACAATTTACTCCATAAAGACTTTAAGAGGAGTAGTAGAGAATTAATGCTTTAGGTACTACCCATTGGTGGGTAGTGTGAAATCTACTCCTTATAGATCCTTGAACTTGAAGGTGTTATTTTGTAATGTGTCTATAATATGATATGGGCCAAACCACAAAGGTGTGAATTTGACATGCTTGTCATTAGGCTCAAATGTTTTATCTCAAATGAGAACTAGGTCCCCTTGTCTAAACACATTAATCTTTGATCTTTTATCAAACCACATTTTTAGCATTTTCTAATTCTTGCTAAAATCAAAAAAGGCTTCTCCCTTACATCTTCCATCTAAATGATGCCTATAAATATTGAATTTACAAGCTCCTAGCCTTATTTTATGTACTCTTGCATGAATTTGTACATGGGAAACTTGAGAGTGATAGGAAAGATTGGTTCTTGTCCATACACCAATAGAAATGGTTATGCCTTTAAGCCTTGCTTAATCCTGATCCTATCTACCCATAAGGCATATTTGAGAATCTTGTGCTAGGTCCTGGGCTTGTCTACAACATACTTTTTGATTGCTTTCATCAAGTTACTATTGGTAGATTCGAATATTCCATTTCCTTGGGGATAATGGTTAGATGAAAATTTAAGACAAATGCCATTATCATATGCCCATTCAGTCATCTCTATGGATGTAAATGTAGAACCATTATCATGCACTAAAGAGACTAGAGTTTCAATTATAGTGTAAATGTTCTCCTCCAAGAAATTGGTCACTTCCTCTATCTTGTATTATTTGGTGGCTAAAGCTTCAACCCACTTTCTAAAATAATCTACAGTAGTCAAGATGAATTTGTGACCTTTAGATGAATTGGGGTTAATTACCCCCACAAAGTCTAACCCCCATTGTGAAAATGGTTTGTCAACTATGACTAGTTGTAAAGGAATTATTTCCTTAGGCTCTTTGGTGATAAAGATTTAGAAAGAGTGACATTACCTTATGTGCTTGTGAGCATCATTAAAAATAGTTGGCCAATAGTAGACAGCTCTAAGGATTTTATAGGCAATAGTCTTCTTAGATTCGTGTCCATTACCAAAATTCTCATGAAATGTGCTCATGATTTGGGCAACTTCCTCTTTTGTGACACACCTTAGGCATACCGATTCAAAGTTCTTTCTATATAAGACCTCATATTTGATCAAATAATGGGTTACCTTGAGCCTCAAATCCCTCTTTTGATCCCTTGCAAATCCTATAGGATAGGTACCATTAATTAGTAAATAAATGATGGATTCATACCACTAACTAACTTAAAATTTATGTTGATCCACATGCATAATACTTAACCTAGGGCTAGTATTAGCGATCATTTGGATCAAGCTTTGGCACCTTAATAGTTTTACCATTTTCATTTCTATGTTATATTCTTGTAAATTGATATTCACTTACCTCTTTTTTCTCCAAGCATTCTAGCTCAACATAAGTTTTATGGTAGGGTTAGGTAGAATAGCATGCACCTTTTTCCTAAGGATATAGTGCCTAAATTTCTTCACTACATTGACTAATACATAAGCTTGTTTATCAATCCATGAATAGTTCATTTCAAAAAAATTTAAAGTTATTACTCATAAAATCTATTTGGTGATTATAGCCCTCAACCTTCTAAGTTAAAATTATAACTATAGTGTGGTCAGATGCAAAAGAATAGAGATAAAAATCTTTTGAAAAGTTAGGACTTATCAGGACTAGAGCTTTGTTAATTACTTCTTTGATGGTATTAAAGGCCTTCCTATATTCTTCATTCCATGAGACCTCGACATCCTTATTCATCATGTCTTGAAAATATCTACAAATCCAAAAATGAACTTTCTTACAAAATCTATTTTACCAAAGAATGATTTTAATTCTTTTCTAATTTTTGGAGGCTCTATTCTAGATATGGCCTCTACCCTTTCTATATTAATGGAGATCCCATCCTTAGTTATCATATGACCCAAAAATTTGCCTTCAGTAACACAAAAGATGATTTTATTGGGGTTTAAGGAAATTACATACCTTCTACATATCTCAAACACTTGTTGTAAATGCATACAGTTATCTTCCCTATTTTTAGAAAAAACTATTAGATCATCCATATATATAATGATGCACTTACCTATCAAACCTTGGAAGGCATGGTCCATGACCCTTTCAAAGGTATATCCTACATTTATTATTCAAAAAGTCATTCATTTTTAGGTGAAGGTTCCCCATTTGGTTGTGAAGGTTGTTTTCATCCTATCTTTCCTATCAACCAACACCTAGTTGTAACTTGAAAAGCCATCAAGAAAAGACATCATAGCTGAACCTGAAACAACTTGAATAACTTGGTCAAGAGAAGGAAGATGATATTTGTCCTTTTTATATGATTTGTTTAAATTTATAAAGTTAATTCATAGCCTAATCTCACCATTCTTCTTCTTGACTAGCACTAAATTAGCCACCTAGGTAGAATGCCTAATGGGAAACATAATTCTAGAATTTAGTAATCTCTTTGACTTTTTTAAAGATTATTAGTTATATGATAAGGTTCATAGGTATTTTATTTTATTTTAATGGGTTATAACTTTATTTAAGGGGTATAGTATGGGTGATGACTCTTGGATAAAATATATTCAAGTCATTATAAGACCAAGCTATGACATCCTTGTACTTGGCTAACAAGTCTTTGGCCTTCTTGTTCTCAATATTGGAACAAGATTTTCTCACATTAACCAGCTAGGGTCAATATTGGGGGCCAAGATCTATTGCATTGTAGTCCTTCCCAATTACAATGGGAATCTTAAAAACCTCAACCAGTTTGTCTTGATCAAATAGCCTCTTTAAGGTAATCATGCTTTTGGGAATTTTATTATCATTCAAATGAATGACTTTACCATCAAACTTGTCTACTCTAAGTGTATTTTCATTAGTCTCATTAACAATCTAAGCCTTAAATGATCTAGAATTAATCAAAAAATCTAAGATCTATTAATTATCACTAAATACTTGGAAATGATTTACATTATCAGGGATCGAAGGATAAGGCATCAGTTTAATGCTAAATTTTGGGGAGTTTTGATTAGGCATGAGGTTGGTTGTAGCAGATGCCAACTCATCAGTAGATTGGCTTTCTTCTTTTGGAATGGATATAATGATAAAAGCATTAAAATACTTAATTAGATCCTAGACCCTAAATTTATACCTCTTATGGTACAAGAGTATGCATTGATATTTACTTCTCATTTAGTTGACCACTAGTTCTGAGTCATCATAGACTACTAGTTCTTTAACCTTATTTTTTATATAAAATTATAAACCTGAAATGATGGATTCATACTCATCAATATTATTAGTGCATGGAAATTGGAGCCTATAAGATGCATGATATTCTCTACCAATTAGATTAGTTAGGACAACACTGACCCCAGATCTAGCCTTACACTAAGCACCATCAAAGTGTAGCTTCCATAACCTAAGAACAATATTATTACTCTTAGGATCACATACATTTGTAGTCTCTAGGGTGAAAACCACTTAAGTCTGAGTCAATTATGTTTATCCTCTCATTCACAACATTGTACTCAATGATCATGTGCTTCATCCTTGGATCTCTCTAAACCTTGATCTAATTTGAAAATCCCTTCCAAAGTAGCAAAAAATGTGAACAACCTATGGACATGTAGCCATTTAAAGCTTTGGTCCACTCCCTACTTAGTAATATAACATAAACCTCAAGAATGCCAACAACTTAGATATTAATAAATTGTTATACTCTACGCTTAGAATCCAATTGCATATGAACATTTAAAAGTTCCAAAATTACCTTGACTCTAGATTTGTCTGACTGAGTTACAACTTGATAAGACTTAATATGAGTTAAGCCAAGTTGTTTGAAAATACCCTCTAACATGTTATTGGTAGATGCACTAGAATCCAATAAACAATTGTGTAAATTCTTACCAAACATCCTGAATATGAGTAGGAAAGGAGGAGATTCTACCTTAGCTTTGTGTATAGCCATATTATCATTGTCATCCTTAGGTGGTTTGTTAAATTTCTTTGAAATGATTCTAGAAAGAGGTCCCTTTACCCTATAATCAGAATTAGTTAATGCAATGTGATGTTAGCCTTTATATTTTTCATATCTATAACTATATTATATCTAGTTTTATTATAAGAACTAGGAATATTAATATTAGGCTTAGAGGTACTCCCTTTAAGTGGCTATAGATTATTTATTGAAGAATTATATAGAGGATTTAGAAAGTTGTTTTGAGGCATTCAGGTATTCAAGGGCTGCCTTTACTCTTTATTACTTAAAGGATAAGTCTTCTTCAAGAATATTTTGAAGGCATGGATCTCCTCAGGGACATCATTAGGTTCATTCTCCTCTTAAAAAGGGATATAAAAAGTCTCCACCATGAAATCTTGATTAGATGATCTAGATCTAGATCTACCTACAGCTCTATATTTGTTAGGGACCACTTCAAATGTGTCTAATTTTCCTAGAAAGCCTCAAAATATTTGAAAAACTCAATGCTTTCAATTTCACCATGCTTGTTTTTATAATGCACTGTATAATAATCAAGAAAAGAAATGTAAATAAGATTAATGTCCATAGTCCTATTGCTAAAATATGGTTCATTAGCCTTGTTATTATGGGAACTATCATTCTAAAATCTATTATTTGGCCTATTAAACCTTTGAAATGAGAAGTTCCTACCATAACACTAAGTAGTGCTAGAAACTTATTTTTACAACTAAAGAAAATTAGTGCTTAAGTTTTGGACCATTTTAAAGATATACTTACTCTCATTCTTAGGAGTTTAAAAATTGTGTACTTGGTTACTATTAGTACCAATAGTTGGTACTAAATCTCTTTCATCATTTGTGTTGAAGCTATTAGTAGTAAGATGACTCAAGAATCCTAGGTTTTGATTGGGAGCAACATGACTCAAAGACAAGTGATTAAGATTTGGTAGTTGATTCAATACTAGAATATTCTAGTTGTTGTTAGGGAAGATGTTTAGAATGGGCATATGTAGGTTAACATTTAAAATAGAGTAGGCCATTTGTCTTTGGGGTTGCATCTGATCATTGATGATCACTACTTTATAATAAACCCTTGCTAATGAAGTTATAGCTAGAATAAATATTTTCAAAAATATAGAGGTCATGGGATCTACTACATCCTTGAAGATTTATAGAGCTAAAACATCATCAAGTTTATAGGGTTCTATGGTCCTAATGTACATTTTTTGAAACTTGGCATTAACAGACCTTATGGGCTTGCTTGCATCCCTCCTGATCATGGTGAACTGGTGGTATATGACACATGGACTAATACTTTTACCAAACTACTCTATAAAAACATTAGTAAAATCATCCCAACTAGTAATATAATTATTAGGGAAATTGACAAACCATTCACAAGTATCATCTTTAAATGTAAATGTAAATTATCTACATGTTATGTTTTCATGCATAATATTTAAAAACCTCAAATCAACTTTAAAAGACTTAATATGATCTTCAATAGTTATAATACTATTTGGACTAAATGTTGGCAAGTGTGTTTTAAGATTACATAGGAGATCATGTACCACACCTGGTATGTTGATTAAAGAGTCTCCCAACCAAGCCATACTTGGATGAAGGTTTAAAGAAAAGGTACCTTGAAGAGGTGAAGTTGGCAAAGATTTGGATCTCCTACATTTACCTTTATCATGCCTAGCTCTTCTATGAACCTCAAGTTCAAGCATAGGTTCCCTTATCTTTGAGTGTGATCTTATTCAAATCCTTGGAAATTATAGCTTGAAGATTGATGATCCTATTTGAAATATGATGTATCAATCTAATGTTTATAAAGAACAAGGATTAAACCTACACATTAACCTAACTTTGCAAAGATTGTATAAAGAATAGTAAAAGATATCCACCTTTGACTAAAATAGCTCAAAGATATATCTAATTACATAAATATGGTATACATTTATAATTCTAAGCTAAAATAAACCTAAAACTATGAAATATATACCTATCTTTGATCAAAATAAGCAATCCTAACCTCAAATACTATGGATTCTCAAGTCTCAAGCTATATTTACAAAAAAAAAAGCATCAAACCTCAAAGAATTGTGATCTTTATCTGAAGGAGCACAAATATGGGTTGAAGACCATAAATATCAATGATATTTATGCTTCTAAGCAAATAATTATACAAAAGTGAAAAGGTAACACCAATCTTAGATCAAAATATACTAAGACTAAAAAATATCCAATCAATTCACAAAGATGCCATCTTGCTATCACCAATTAGGGACCTTGTTGATGCCTTTATGTGTACCACAGATGTCCTTTAGTGTTAAAGAACACTTCTAATTTTAGAATTCTAAGTTGTGGAAAATTAATCTTAGATATGGTAAAATAACATCAAATCAATGCTTAATTGTCCCCATAAATTTATATTAATTGATGGTTGGGAGCCATCATGGTCTAATACTTTGTGAAATGAAAGTATCTATGATAATGCTAGTGAATTATGATTAAAATTTAAACTACAAGTTATTCTAAATGGATATTTACAATGAAATCTAAGCTACAATGATTTGGTTTAAAAAGAAGTAAAAGGGAAGGGTAAGGTAGAAAGAGAATGTGTGATTGTTGATCTTTAATTCAAATATCATGACAAAGTTTCAATTATAATTGAACATGCATTTATCTATTATGTGATCCAAAATAGGATAAGACCAGATCTCACCACATACTAGTGAAATTTATAAGGATAATATGAACTCATACAAGTAAGATCTATATTTTCCTTTAAAGATGTGTTACCAAAATCAAATAACATAAGCACATCTAAATACAAAACAAATGAAATGAAAAAAATTCAAGATCCTTCAACCAATTCAACATGATCAAAAATGAGTAACCCTGTATCATAAATGCAAATTCAGAATTCAAAGAAATTATTCAAATTCAAGCTCTAGAACCAAAAATTGAGAGAAAGATATATTAACAATTGACACATCAAATTTGAACAATATTTGTAGAATTCCTTGACTGTATAAATTGCTTCAAGTATACAAATTTTGATAAAAAATCTCTCCCTTTACAAGATGGTAATACTACCTTTTATAGAAAGATAAGGTAGTATTTTTGTCAATTGTAAAATATAAATATACAAAAGATAAGGATATTTGTCATTTTTATACAACATTCTAGAATACTTTTGCTTTTCCAAACTAAACTAACCTAGAGGAAATATGCTAAAAAAATTTCATATGCATATTTTTAAAAATACTACAAGGTTTATAAAAAAAATAGAATATCAGCTAATTGGTGGGCCTTATGTCTTGAGAACCTGCTTGTTTCTATAGAAGTTCTATAGCCTTTTGATGTTATTATTTGACAAGATCCAAGTCCATAAGTGGTCCCAAAAGACACTCTTTTTCATTGTCAGCCAAATCTTCCAATTCTCTATCATTTTTAGACATGACCACTTTGATTTGTTGGGCCTCAACTACCCTTTCTCCAACATTTAGGATCATATCAAGGATCCTACTGTTGTCTTCTCTTGAATTCCCTTGGATTTTATTTCTAATTTCCTAGACTACCAAAGTATCCCTATGTTTGTATGCATCATCCTAGATGATGCCTAGGATAATGGACTATGTAGGGTGTTTGAGAATTGTCCCAAGAAGTTGTTCAATTATCCTTACCAGCTCATCATCCTTGAGAGGCCTCTCCAAATCTTATGACCATGTATTTAAACCTTGGATCTTCTCAACAATAATCCCAAGAATGAAATTCAAATTCCCTAAACTAATTGACTTGAACCCATTAATCTACTTTCCAACTCTGAAGTTGATTAGCCATGTTATTTGATCCACTAAGGCTTGTCTTTAGGTTATTAAACCCTTAGCCATTGTGTTTTGTTTTGCCAATGCCTTCTACCTGAGCTTGATTGATTTTAAATCCTCAAACATATCAAAGGAGTATTCAAGCATCTTGATCATTGATCTTAGCACTGATAAGATGTATTATGTCTTCAAGTATTAATTCTCTTTTTCCAAGTTGGATATCCTTTACTTCATCCCCTTGCTTTAAGCTCTAACTTGAGTTGAATGAGCCTCAACAAGAATTTTTACATCCTCTTCATGTATGGGTAGTTCACCAAGTTTTTGTCCCCAACTGGAGTTAATCCTAAAAAAGGATCATCCTTTTGGAAAGTGAACTCTTCAATTCCCACCATGGCTTTTCTTATTGTTACTCTCTCTAACACAGCTATGTTTGGATTGAAATACATAGTATTAGTGGATTTAGTATGTTTTATAGGTTTGGGGACCTCCATCTGAGCACTACTTGATGTTCTTAGAGAATCCATATTCTTTCCATCTAACCTTATAGTGGTCATTATTATTCTCTCCTCTTGCTCTTTCAGCAAGGCCCTTATCCATGGCTTGATGTCTTCATGTACATCCACACTGATAGATTATGTTAGAGCCCATGAATGGGACAAAAATGGATATTCTACATATTTCCATAAATGAACCAATCATGGATGATTGGTACATGAATGGGGTACTCCTCACTAAACAAGTTGATCTCACTTGTGGGATGAGTTAGAGTAAACTTTGGCTTCTTTTATCTAATAAGGATAATTGCCAATGTTGATTTCCTCTTATATTGTTATGGCACTAGGAATAGATCCAAGGTAACTTTCTTTCCTTTTTATTCCTACTCAACCTCCTCTACTTTAGCCTATGGATCTTTAACCTACTCTTCTTCTCCTTCAAATCCATATGCTTCAATGAGGACCTTGAGGGCATCCTCCACTATTTCATCTAGTTCCAAGGCTATTATATCTAAGTGTTCAAAAGGAGATGTTGGCCTTTGAGAGAGAGATGAGGATATAGGTATCTCCTCCAACTTCTCCTTAATAGGACCCTATGTGATTTTTTCTAGGGGTGTGGCACTTCTAGCTGAGGTTACTCCTAAGGTGGCCTAGAAGGTCCAGGTAATAAATGATACTAAAGAGGATGCATTTTCCATATGTCCCCTGGTGGGTTTTCATCACTAGTCAATCTATGTTGGAGCTTAGTATTATGTTTTTTGAATCTATCTAGTATTTCTTCAAAAAAATTTGCCTTGATGCAGAGAGTGTCATAAGGACAAAGATGATGCTCATAGATTAGCTTGGGTAGTTATTTTCTCTTCAAATGATTACCCACTACATCATTGGGATCCTAATGCCTGAGGTCACCTGATTGAAACCCAAAATAATCTTTGTGCCTATCCATGGTGTCCACCTATTTCCAATCTTATAAACTTGTTTTTCTAATTATTAAGGAAATAAATGGAGGAGGCCCTTCTTTTTCTCCTTGCAGACTCCATCAACACCATGAATGAGTTGAGATGCAATTTCTTATTTTGTTATCTTATTATAAACATAAATAGGAAACTTATAGGGTTGGGTTAGAATTCCCTTAATTATGATTATAGTTTAATTTGGGTAAAACTAGATATCTCCCATTAGCTCCACATATTTATTAATCAAAGGGGTAACCCTAGGCATAGGAGACCCTATAATGGACTATACCAACATAGGATAGACATAGTCATAGATGAATTTCATGTGGTGTCTACACTTGAAGATATGTATCTTTTATTAGTGGTGGGAGATGGTGGTTCTACCATCAGAAGACCATTTTCAATGTTTATGATCTTAGTAAAAGCTAGTAGGGCATCTAGAAAATAAGATATCATAAAGAATTGTTTGTTTTTCTTCTTTTTATGGATGAAAATTGGAATCTTAAATGGATGATAATCATATCCATAATTGGATGAATGAGCTCCTTCTCTACCATAAAGCAGACATAAGACACCCAACTTTTATTGACATATGTGGTTATAAGGGCTCTAGATATTTTATATAATAGGGCCATGATTACCCTAATTCCTTTCCTAAACTAGAAAATTAGGATTAATCCCTCTAAGTCTTGGAAAACATGGTTCCCTTGGAGTAACCATGTCTTGAGGATGGTATTTAGGTCATTCTTATTGGTCCATTCCTTGATTATTGGTAGGTCCACATGGGGTTTTAGGAGCTTATAGTACTTCTTAGAGGCCAATGGTGAAATATATGATACTCTCTTATAGATTCATTCATGGATGATCAAATCATGCTCTATTCTACAATATATAAAAATGGGAACAAGTACATCAATACAGTGGAGTACCTCTTGTTTGGTAGTAGCATGATGGATGCTATCCATTTAAACTATGACCAGGTCATAGTATCTTCTACTAATAGTGGAAATCCTTTGATCCTCTTTGGTAATGGATTTCATCTCCTCTATGGTCTAAAATAGCTTGAACCAATGCTTATTATCATTTTTTAGGCCTATAGTGTCCAAATCATTATCTTTGAAAACTCTTCCTTCACTATCTGTGGATAGATATAACTCTATCTCATCTCTTGATTTTTGTCTCTATGCTACCATGGCTTCTATACTTACAAATTATTCATAACTATATTATATATGGTCTTTAGATTGGTTCCTTCATACTTAAAAAAAAATTGGACTTATTTTATCTCTACTATAACCAACCTGGGTTCACTTATGGATTTTTATGGAAGTTTAGGGCTTCAAAGTTTTAATAGTGGTAGGTCATTTGGATTTCAGCTCATGCATGCTTTAGATTTGATTTGGACTTTTGCCTTTATATGTTTGAATTATTAAGCACACAATATCTCCTCTTTTGTCATTTTCTTCTTGTATAATGCTTATGTGGCATCATTCTAAAACCTTTCATGACATTTTTCATAAATGACTTTGAAGCACTAGTCATTAGCATTTAAAAATGCCCTTTTGTTTTGTACCATTAGATCAAGATTTTTAAATCAACACGGGCTGTTGATTATGATCTAGGCCCTTGCTTGTCATTGGTCCCTTTTAGTACTGAGCCCTATGGTTGTGGCACTTAGCACCTCCATATGCCTTTCAAACTCTGGTACCTTTATCAATCACCTATCAAGTGAGAGTTTTCCATGTGTTGAGCTTGTGAGCTATGTTGAAAAGTCATGAATTATTTCATGCCATTAAAAATTCTATTTAACCTACTAATCTTATCCACTAGCTTATTGTTCTCTTCCTTTGTCTCTCCAAAACTAAATTTGAATACCTCTACCTTGGTGGCCTTCTTCCTTATTACATTTAACTTAGCCTCTATGTATTATATGATGAGACCTTATAGGCTCTATTTGAAACCATCAGAGGCATGTTTTATCATCTAGTCAAATATACTCTAATCACTAGCCTTCCTCATTTATCTCAAATAGTATCTAACTCTAATCCTGACAAAATCTATCTAGCCTCTTTCTCTTATTTAGATAATTTATTGACTAATGCCTCTGAAGATAAAAACTAGTCTTAGGCCTCCTGGGTCCTTATTAATTATAAGTTCATAGCATTAGATTTATATAATGGGTTCATAAAATATAGATGGTTGAATGCCCTATTAGGTGTATACATCACACAGAAATCTAGCTTGCTATCATCTTCCATGAAGCTCATGAAAAATTTGGTTATGTTATTAACATGTGGAGCTAAGTTGACTCTCAAAGAATGAATGGAATCAAGGATTTCGTACAATATAAGTGCAACATCTTGTACATCTTGTTTAATGCATTGAAGAACCTCAATTAATTTTTGTTTTTCTCTAATTGTTTCCAACTCTTCCTTGAGCTCTTGTCTAGATATTTTAGTTCATTAATGTATGGACATGATGGCTTCTATGTGGATCTCCATATATATATTTCAAGTCTTATATGTAAGGGGACAGACCCTTTTTCCTTTTATGTCTTTTGATTATGGAGTATACTTCTTACCTCTCTTTCATGATCAAGTTCTTACCCAAGTTATCTTCTATCTTCCTTTTTCTCACCCTCTATACTGATGTAGTGACCTTGTCAAACATGAAGTTCACTATTAGAAATTTTGTTATATTTAGATTGGGCCTCTTAGAGGCTAAGGATCCTAGTTCCTTAGCCCAAAATGGAAGAGTGAAATTTAAGGGATTAGAGGGAAATGATTATTATTTGATCATGTTATTTAGATTCTTACTTAGTTTGGGTAGAAGGATTGTGTATTGTAGGCCAATTAATATTTGATCAATCTATGTTCCCAAATTATGGAATTGGATGAACCACATAGACCAGCTTCCTCGTAGGTGTTCTATTTGTTATTATAACTATGGTTAATATGGTGGGAGTGGAAGAAGGTATAGATGAACCCAACTGGGTAGAAATAACTATAGTTTAAGGTATGGATTAAGCAATGGCTAGGATGGACAACACTAATGTTGATGGAGTGAATGTTAATGGAAGTAAATTGGAAGGGATGGAAACCACAAGGATAGAAACTATAACATTACAAGGGGAATAGTATTAGTGTTGGTTGGAAGACTCATGAATGGGTGTAGGAATAAGAGACCAATATAAACTATTTGTTAGGGAATAAATGTGGAGAACATAGAGCCATGGGTGATTAAAACTATTGGTAAAGACATCAAAGGGGAAAAAATTAAAGGAGCAATAAGTAAGGGACCCTTACCTAATGAATCACCTATAATATGTGCTTTAGCCTTGATTGTCTATAAGCTTAGGACATTTTCTTGTTATATCTCCTCCTCATCTATGTCTTGGGTTGGTGGAGTCTATGGTCTATTCTTGGGCTTCTTTTGATATGTCTTGGTTGTTCTCCCTGCTTATGGGCCTATGGATTATGATGGAATAGAGTAAGGAATAATGCTTTTCATTATATCTAAATTAGCTAGTGTTTCCTCTTCATCTAAGGAATCCAACCATATAGCCTAAGATTTTATATATGATTTCACGTGTACACTACCTCCAACTATAGCTAGCTCCTCAATTGAGTCTTGTTTGAACATAATCAATTCAACTTTTTAAGGGTGAACTTGGATCACTTGTGCTTGTTCTTATGTTGAGGTAGGTAATTACTCTTCCTTAGTTTATTCTTCTTCTTTTTCTTCCTTTTCATTTTCATTGAGTGATTCCTTAGCTACTAACTACTATTGGTCTTAAGGTTATCTCTAAGATTTTTGGGGATGAAGCCCCTATCCTTCTAGCTGTTTTGATTGCCTACCACTCCAAAAATGTAAACATCTCCATCTTCTAAGAGGTAGAATTAAAAACATTACTTAAACAAGTATTAAGGATGGTTCTACTTGAATAACACTCAACAAGTCCTCATTTAGCCATGTTATTGTATCCCTTTGTTTGACCTCATTTTCATCTTTGGCATTCAAGAAAAGAAAGTCATGATCAACTATCCCATGCTTGTATTCAAGGATGAGAGTGTGAATTTTATTTTGGACCTTTCTATGAGGGTACCCATTTATATGAGGAAGGGTGGGTAGTGCATAGGCCTTCTTGGCATTGACAACCTCTCTAAACTATCTATGAATGGTGTAATGCATTCACCCAATGGTTACATGAGACACATTTAAGGTGACCTTCTTATTTTTGGTAAGATATTTGTCGATGATGTTCCAAATTTGATGAACAATTTCCTATTCAGCTACCTTGTCTAAAATAAACTTTCCAAATTGAAGAAGATCTACTTTATGCCCCACCACCATGATCACTATGAAATCCAAATATATCCAATAGTATCTAATGTTTTTGTATTGTGTTCAAGCTATACTTGGGAAAATTTTTGGTAATGGATTGCCTTTAATCACCATCTATACTTGAAGATAAAAGCCCTTGATAATCTTGATTATGTTCCTCACATATGAATAAATATTCATAAATTTATATTAGTTTCATATCTTCTTTTTAATGACCTTAGCATTGAGCTCCCACTACATTTTATTACATCTATAAATAGTGCTCATGATTACATCAATTAAATAGGAAATCATATAGAAATTGCCACTAAGTACCGCTTATCCATATATAAAATTTGATTTTATAGGTGTGAACCAATTATTTCCCCCAATGCATAAGTACACCCTGAGGTAGTTAGAAGGTTTGGAATGAGAACCCATTCCAAGTACACATAGTAGAGGGTAGCATGACCAAATACCCTATTTAGTAGGGCCATGCCTATGTGGATTCCCATTCTAAAGATAGTAATGGGTATAGGTCTCTTGGCATGTTCTTTCAAGGTGAACTTCTCTCTGGGTAGTAGCCATTTTAAAAGAGCTCATTCTAGATGGTTGGCCTTTTTCCTTGTAACTACAATATGTAAATCATATGTAACATCTACAATAAAAACGCTTAAATCTATATTAAATGCTTCTCTAGATATGCATGTGACAATAGTATTATTATCTATGTAATGTAGATATCCTCCATCCATGATTATTACTTTGAATAATAGACATCATAGCAAATCAATGCATGGCATCATTTATGGTTTTATAGGGGCATAGTATAGGGCTTGGCTCTTGAATAAAATCAGGTCTTATATCATCTGCATATCTTCATCTACTATGTTTTCCTCAAGTGAAAATGAATCCATGTTCTTAATTGCTTCTAAGAATGTTGAATAATTAGAATAACATCCCTTGAATATAGTATAATTGAGAAAAGTTTTGAGGTATTCAATAGAATACTTGATTGAGAACTTGATGGTGTTGGGGCTCCTAGATGATGATTCCATTATAAATCTACTGGGTACTAGTATGTTATAATATTTTGATAATGGTATCTTTTTACTTAGCTAAATATCTCAAGTTATAATTCATTGTGATAGAAATTAGGGCTATTGGGATTGCTTGAATCTAATATCTACTTAAGATGGAATGATTAAATGATGTGAACTCAATTGGGTGATCAATGTAAATAGATTTCCTGTATTGATTTCTAGTTCATGTGAAATTACTCATTAATGCCTATGTGCTCATCAACTTCATTTAATTTCAATTTAACCACCCTATCCTAATGTGCATGTCATGTAGTATTCATTTTCATTTAGGGTGGCGTGACATAACCTTTCATCCTTTTCCATGTGTCATTATATATCCTAGTTAGTAAAAGTCAAACCTTTTTTTTTGGGCTAAAAGACTTCGAAGCATAGAATGCATTTCGAAGAGATTAGCTCCTAAAGTTTCCAAAACAAAAGTTTACAAAATTAAAATTTGACAATGACCAAACCTACCAAAAGGAAATTTTCCATGGAAAATTATCTAAAACGAAATATTATGATACAAAACCTCTTACGTGTAAATGGCCAACATAAAATCCTTTGATAAGAATCTTCCTGGAGAGAATGTTTCGAAAGTAAAAGTTACCAATATAAATCTTTCTGATAAAATACTTCTACAATAAAATTTCTCAAAGACTAAGTTTCCATAGTGAAGTCTCCAAAATGAAAGATTCTAATACAAATCTCCCAAAGACAAAGACCACAAAGAAAGTTGTTGATGTGAAATGGTGCCAAAGTGAATGTTTTTGCAGACCAAACTTGTCAGTAACTAAACTTTTTGAAATAATTCCTCTGGAATGAATATTTATAAAATGAAACTTTTTGAAAAATAATGTTCCCAAAACAATTCTTCCATGGACTAAACTTTTTGAAAGGAATTATTTTTATGAAATCCCTCTGAAATGAAAATTTCCAAAGTGAAATCTCTTGAAAGAAAACTACCAAAAGGAAAGTTTTCATGAAAAAGTCTCCAAAATGAAAGTTTTCGTAGAGAATTTTTTTGATACAAAACTTTATGAATCCAAAATTTCTAATGGAATTATTATAATGAAAATTTTTCCCATTTATTTTTCAAGGAATTAATACTCTAAAGTAATACAATTTAAATACATGTCATTCAAAGTCACTCTTTCCATTCTTTTCATTTATAGGTTAGTCTAAACAAGTGTTTTCCAAAAAGTATACCACAACATGATTATAACCTTAGAAACACTGATCTTATACAAGTATCACAAGTATTATAACCCTAAAAACTCACAAATACCCCTCCAAGATATTTATTATTTTCTAAAAACTAAAGGGGGTCCCTACTTTTCAAATAAACTTACAGAGTGGGGTGTTTCAAATACAATAAATGGTGACTTATAGGGGTGAATACTCCATAATTTTCAAGAACCTAGAATCTCTAGTTTTTCAATCCCAATATCAACCATAAATTTGTCTCTAAGTGAATGACTAAACCTTAAATGAAAAGAGACTCTTAACAATCATGTACAACATACTAGCCCTACTTATACCTTGAATTTGTGTGTGAAAGTGTTGTTATTTACCTCTTGTTTTAGGTTTTTTGGTAAATACATAAGGGTAAGATATTTGTTTCACTTTTACTGGGCATTAGGTGTATAAATAAAGATCTTGGGCATACCATCTAGGTATCCATAGCCTTGATAGAGATACCTTTGATAACCTATTCCTCCTTCCTTTACATTTTTTATTATGAACAATGCATTGATCTTATTTCATCATGTTGGCTTTGAATCCTTTTTTATTTTCTTTTGGATATTTAGATTATGCCTCTTTATACTTTATACTTTATTATTTTTTTCTTTTTTTGTAAAGAGGGAAAAGGTGACCAGAATGAGTTGGTCTCAGTTAAAATTTGGGTTTAATCAAATGGCCTTGTCAACTCTTGCCTATGACTATGATTATTAACTTGAACAATTGTTAATGTTCTATGTGAATTTGATCCAAAGTAATAAGAAAAGTTTTTTAAATTTGAAATTAATTATGGGAACAAATTTCACATACTTGATGAAATAATTGGTTTCAAGATATATTCATGGCTAACTCTATTTGGGTTGGATTCAAAACACCTAAAACTATGTTTGATTATACTAGGATTGACAAGAATTTAATTGTCATGAAATCAAAAGGAAATTATTCTATAAAGTAGGAAAATATAGAAAGTGAAAAGCTATTCTAATAATTGTGAATTAATCTAATAAAATAAAATAACAAAAATAAAAAGACTAATTAATAAAATAAATCTAATCTACTTCTACCTCTACCAAAATGTCTTATTGTTATTTAGAGACATCTCTAGATAGAGTAGCCATGAAGTAATGCTTCAAAAACTATCTATTGACTGGATATGTCAAATCATTAACTTGAAGATCCTTTAAATGGAAAACATTATTACCCAATTTTTTTGATATTTAATACACTCCTATCCATAATGGGTTAAACTTGTCATGTATTCCTTTCTTCTCATGGGCCTTATCACATTGTATCACCAAGTCATAGATCCTGAAAGCTTTCAATTTTTCTCTTTTATCAAACCATATCTTGACTATGTCATAATGCTTGTTGAAGCTCTGCAAATGCTTTATCCCTGGATTCTTCCATTTTGATGATGTCCAATAGTCTATACTCTATTTTATTATTAGGCTCCATATATTCTTACATAAACTGATATGTTTGAAAATTTAGCATAATTGGGAACACGGGATGTTTCCCATATACTAGTAGATATGGAAAAGATTTGAGGGCCTACTTATTTCTTGTTTTCCCATAGTGCATACTTTAGTAAGAGGTGTCACTCTCTTGGTTTATTCATAACTGACTTCTTTGTGGTGTCTATAATATCTTTATTAGTTTTTTCAACCAATTTATTCCCTTACAGGTAAGGATTTGAGGATGATCTAATTATAATCTGATTAACACGGGCCCACTCAGTGAACTCATTTGATTAAAATTCTATCCCATTATGAAAAACTAAAGATATTGGAGTGTCAAATTTGGTTATGATATGTTCTTTAAGAAAGCTTATCACATATTGAGCTCTAGAGTTCTTGGTGTCCATTACCTCTATCCATCTAGTGTAGTAATCTATAAAGTAAGTACAAACTTATATCCAATTGAGTAATTTAGATTTATTACTCCAATTAAATGTAAGACCCATTGGGATAGTGACATAAATTAAATTATGGATTGTAGTGACATGGATGTGTGTAACTCTCTTTTGGCTAACACCTATCATTTATGGCATAGCCTAGCATGGAAATGAGCATCCTTAAAAACCATTGGTATTATTTCTAGATGGATGGCCACTACCTATCTTTGGATGCAATTTATCTAAGACTTATTTAGCTTCTTATCTTGGCACACACCTTAGGTAAATGCCTTCATAATTCTTTCTATAGAAGACTCCCTTTCTAATCATATAGTAATTAGCCTTGAGTCGTAGAGCTCTCTTTTTCTCTAATTTAAATTATTAAGGGAATGATCCAATAAGAACGAATTCAATAATACTTTAATACTAATATTTTTGGTAGAATTTTGTCTATCAAACCTCTTCAATAGTGATTTAGGGGTCTGGTCTAGTCATCATTTAAACTATTCCTTGTCTTCTAATGATTTTGGCTAGTTTGATTTTAGTATCAAATTCTTATAAATTAGCAATCTATTTACCTTTGTGTTCCCCCAATTCATTTTATCCAAGTATGATATTGATAATTGGATATAGTACTATATTAATGGTTTTATTTTGTAGAATATAGTGCCTAGATTTTTTTACTACCTTGATGAGAGCAATGATTTATTTGTCAATCAGTGAATACTTGATCTCTACATCTTTCAAATTATTACTCATAAAGGTAATTTAATGTTTGATTTTCTTTTTTTGTGTGAGTAATACAATAATGGCATGGTCTAAGGCAAATGAATATAAGAAAAATTTCCTGGCAACACCAGGGATTACCAATACTGGGGCTTACAAAATAGCCATATTTATTTCTTGGAAGGACTTCTTAGCTCTAGGCATCCACTCAACTATGGAATTTTGTTTGATCATTACATTTAGGGGTTTAAAAAATTTCATGAATTCTGATACGAATTTCTTTACAAAATTTATCTTTCCAAAAATGATTCGAGCTCCTTTTTACTGTTCTGAAACATTATCTTTGATATCACCTAAATCCTATCTGGGTCAATGGTGATCCCATCCTTGGTAATGATGTGGCCCAATAATTTTCCTTTGGTGACAACAAATATGCTCGTCTTGGGGTTATGTGATGTTATAAACTTTCTACACCTCTCAAAGATAGACTGAAGATGGTCAATATGATTAGATCTATTTTTAGAAAAAAATAGTGAAATCATCCACATATATAATGATGCACTTCCATATTATTCCTTTTTTATTTATGGTCCATTTCCCTTTGAAAAGTGTCTCCAACATTGATCAACCAAAATGCAATTCACTTATATGCATATGTTACCCACTTTATGGTAAATTACTTTTTCATCCTATCTTCTAATTTGATTAACAATTAATTGTAACATAAAATCCATCCAAGAAAGACATCATCTCAGAACCACTTATTGTTTATATGACCTCATCTAGGGAAGGCAAATAATAACTATCCTTATCTAAATATTTATTCATATTTTTAAAGTTGACGCATAGTTTGATCTCACCACTCTTCTTCCTAACTAGAATTGGATTAGCCACCCAAGTTGAATGTCTATTAGGAAAAACAATCCCAACACCTAGTAGCTTTTCTAATTCTTTCTGAATTAGTGGTTCCAAGATGGGATTAATTGACCTCTACCTTTTCCTAAATTTTTTATGATTAGGATTGACTAGAACTTTATGGGTCATGATTATAGGATTAAAAACACCTAAGTCCCTATAATTCCATGCAATTACATATTTTTACCTAATAATCAATTATTTGACTCTTTACCTTTCTTCAGGTGTGTAACTTAAGCCAATATTGATGAAATGTGCATTAGTTTCATCACCAATGTTTTTTTAAGTAAATTCAAATTCATTTACCTTCATCTACCTCTATGATTGAGCCTAAGGATTTGTATTGAATGTCCTTTATAGGGAAACCATTTCTAATGAGAGTCGATTCTCTTTAAGTTGAATAACACCTTCTTCATCTAGTTCTTCATGGATAATGTGGTTTCTCTCTTTGTCATCCATTATCTAGGATTAAAATTATCCTTAATTTGTCAAAAATTAGACAATTTGTTGGTCATCATCAAACACTTGAAAATTTTCAACATTTTCTAGTAATGAGGGACATGGTACCAATTCAATAGAGAATGAGATTTTTGACTCCTGTAAGGGTGCCAAAGTTGAAGTTGAAGTGACCAATGAATCAATAACACTATTTTATTCTCTTGGGATAGATACTATGTTAAAATATTTAAATGATTCTATTAAATCCTAGGATCTCTACTTGAAATTCTTCAAATATGATAGCTTACACTAGTATTTATTCATTACCTAGTTTACCATAATTTCGAAATATCCATATGCCAGTAATTCATTGACATTATTCCTAATGGTAAACTATACTCCTTGAATCAAGGCTTCATATTCTGCTCTTCTATTGGTGGATTAGAATTAGAGAATGTATACTACCAATAGTTTCTTTCCTTGTGGATTGATCAATTCAATACCAACACCTAATCCTTCTTTAGATCTAGCTCCATCAAAATAGAGGGTCAATAATTAAAGGGTCTAGAATTTATTTTGATGCTTAATGATTTGTGGAAAATGTATAAGTCCCAAGGCTAGGATATTTATAGCTTACCTCCTCATTGTAAGTATTATATTCTATAATAGGATGTTTCATTCTTAGCTCTTGATCTAGTTAGATACACCTCTTCATGGCAGCCAAATATGTGAAAAGTCCATAGAAAGATATCCACTTATCATTTTGACCAATATCTGCTCAATAACAATCCATATTCTTCAAGAATGTCCACTAGTAAGATTTTGATATTCATCTACACTCTTGGTTTTGATGTAACCTGAATCCTCACATCATTTATCTCTCCTAACATGGGCACCACTTGTTATCAAGTTGTGACACAATTCTCCTGGATGGCTTTAGTGTTAGACCAAGATTTTGATAGATAGAATTTTGCATCACTGTTGTTGATGCTCCTAAATCTACTAATCAATTATTTATATTCTTGCTAAATACTTGAATAGTCAGCAAGAAAGGGGAAAGTTTTGGCTTGCTTTTATAAATGATATTTATGTTAGCTATCTTAGACTTTTCTATAACCAATTTTATTGTGATGAACTTCCATAAGAGCTCCTTTTGCTCTATGATCTATGCTAGTTGGTGAAGAGTAATGATAGATTTTATTTTCTTCATATACTTAATAATATTTTATTCCCATTTGTTCTATTCCTATTTATACTGAGGCTGATCATTCCATTTAGGGGGAGGAGGATTGTTATTAGCCTTGGGATTTAGAGGCATAATTGTATTACTAGGAGGATTAGAATTAGTAAATGGTTGTCTATTCCTCAAATTATTATTATTCTAGTTGAATAATTTGAATGAATTTATTTCATCAGAATTATCTTCTAGGACATGATCATCTTCACTAGGGAAGGGAGACTCAAAAGTTTCAAATACCATAGATGAACTAGAAGGGCTAGATTCATGAGGCAAATTTTGAGGATTCATTATTTGATCTCTCCTCATCATTTACCTATTAATTATTTTGAAGGTTGTAAAGAATTATATATAGTATATCTCTCCACACTAAGACATATTTTATACCCTACACTAATTTGAAAGAGCCATTTCCATAATATTGATATCTGATAGCTTATTAGATTGTTATTATTCCACATTGTTAGTGGGCCTACTGAAAGGCATGTTGTATCTTGGAAAGGAAGAATTCTAATTGTAAATTTGAGTATCACTATTTCCCATCCTCTTCTACATATTCATAAAACTATTATTTAGCTTTTGGACCATTCTCTATATAGAATCCAATTTAGCTTTATTGACATCAGAACCTTGAGTGAATGTTGTGTTAGTATGAGCCTGATGTCAATTCTACTAATGATTATTTATTTATTTATTTATGATTATTTAATAAGTTATAGTTCTGATTGATTATTTATTGCATCATGGGTGGCAATGTATATAGTTGATTATGATTGAATATGAGAGCATTCTAGTTTGCATGTAGAATTGTGTTTAAAGATCAAAATCCATTATTAAATGCTTGACTTCTTAGATTATATAAAATAATCTATGTAGTAATCTTCTTATCAATATTGGTATCTTCTTGGAATGCCAAAGTGAGTGTATTGGTAACAACACCACTTCATAAGAATACAATGGTAATAGGATCTAAGGAATATTTGTATATTTCAAGCATGATATTCTCATCATGCTTTTAGGTAGTATTCAAATGTGTGTGCATCTCCTATAATATTGCATTAAAGGCTCAAATATATTCATTGGAATCCCTTTTCATGTTGGTGAAGAGATGATATACCAGAATTGGATTAGTTACCTATCCAAGTTGCAAGAACGAATTACCTTGACACTCATCCAATGAGGTGATGGATTTTTTCATAAAATTGAGATACCAATCATAAGAAGTATCATGCAAAGTAAATTGAAATAGTATACATGCAACATCCTCATAGGTAACATTCATTAATATCAAGGAAGTATTAAAATATTTGATGTGTTCTTTAGCCATTCTCCCATTTAAAGGGGATAAATTAGGCAGATACTTCTTTAGGTTATTTGATAAGTCATGTCAGTCGCTAGGGATGGAAATGGTAGATTTGATTAACAAAGGTTGGGTCATAATAATATTGATAGGTGGGACATTTCTTATAGGCAAAGGTGTTTAGGCTCTATTTACCTCAGGGATTGAAGACATAAGTTTATGCCTCGTAGAGTGTGATCATGGTGAAATTAGAAGACTAGCTTGGGCCCTAGACCTTGTTAACCTCCTAGGTGTCTTTTTAATGATGGTTTCACTATTTATTGGGAAATCACACAAGTGGACCCTCCTTATAGCACGAATTTTTTTCTCTTCTATTGATGTGGAATTTGTGCACACTTTAGAGTGTTTTAAATGAGGAAACCTCTATCATTTTGGGATCAATGTAGAACTAAGTTCCATTATGGAGCACAAGTCACAAGTATGTGGTTGGAACAACCTAGTGGTGGAATATTAGGTTTATCCTATGGGTTGTTCAACAAATTTTATGGGAGGATGTGTTGTTTATAATCAAAACAAAAATCACTATATGAGTTAGATGGGCAAATGACTAATACATTATGGGTAGATCTCAAAAATACTTCAAAAAGAGGGAAGGGTAAGGTAGAAAATAAGGATTCTATGCTTTCTAAGCAATAACTTCCTAATGTGTCTCTTTAGTGGAAAAGTATTTCAAGGACCAATGTTTTATATTTTTATTTTTTGCTCATTTATAAACAAACATGGTTGGGAGTCTGTATAATCAGATATAGGGTGCTTATTGGTCTTAATTGAAGGTTGTTCATTTCAAGGCTATTGTTACATAAATTTATACAAGAGATTATAGTTTGGGCTAGGAAGTGATCTAAAGAAGCTATTGCTCACTCCTAGAATACTATATCAACTAAGACACTTCTACACACTTCGGAATAATGATTCAACTTGTACTTGTAAACACCTAAAAGTGGCCACTAATGGATTCATAATAGACTTTAGACTAATTTTGACCAACCTTTACAAATCCAATCTAATAATATCTAAAATTATCAAATTTGGATTCATAAAATACAATCTGGCTTATAAACACATTAAATGGGACAAATGCACACTTTTATTAATTCAAATCTTTTAAAATGTCAAAAATCCTAAACAAAATTAAATACAATGTAATACCAAGCCCAATGCCTAAATTAAATTAACCAGGAGAAATTAAATGAATTATCAAAAAAGGAAATTAAAAAATCAAAAAATATCTTAGGAATTCATAATTACCTTTTGTGAGTTGTCATTTCTGGAAAATATCCTAAAATATCACACCTATGCCTATTCATTAATAATCATGAGAATTTGACACCTTTTAGATTTACTAGGGTTAGTTAACTCACAAAGGTAAGCTTTGAACCCATTCTAAGCTCTAACTATACTTTAACTCACCTTAGCTGGGGGATAGTTACTAAACCTATAAATACAAGCCTAGACCTTTTCACTTGGAGAGCTTGAAAATAGTAATGTTATAATGTTTTATTTAGAGAAATATTACATGACATTAGTTTTATAATTCCAAAATCACAAGCTAATCCATGAAGCTACATAAAGAAAGCATGATCCAAACCATGGTTCCAAGGGGAGAAGGAGCCACACAACTTCATTTGCCAAAGATATATTGAGCACAAGCTAAGAAATCCAATGAATAAATCACTTGGAGCATTCATGGAAGGTAAGAAAAGGTTATTTTTCTTGCATTTTACTTTTGCTTTGTCTATTGGGTTTTCTTCACTAAGCTACCCCCTTTGATATAGGCAAGATAGTTTTATGCATATTAGTGTGTTTCTTTTCATTTTGATTTCCATTGTGAAAACTAACATATGATCTAACCACCCTTATTGGATTCCTTAATCACAAATGGAATGCCTAATGGCACAATATCATCCCACATAATAAGGAGATGAATATGCAACTCATAAATTGACAAAATAATGATTGAATTCCTTCAAATTTGTAATCTAGCTTTGATTTTTCCATATTTCTAATTCTTGAATTATCTTAGATCTATACAAAGACCAACATCGGTCAGGGCAAACCGATATCGGTTTTGAGTGACCATCATTAGTTCTATCCAAACAATATTAGTTCTATGTGATCATCATTAGTCAATATGTAGGATAAAACCCAATTTATAAAGATTGTATTTTAAATCTTTCTAACATCCCTTATTATCATTTCTTGGTTTCAGTATCATTTATAATCTCTGTATAATCCCTATGTTGTATTTTTTAGGAAATTTTAACTATTTTTGGACTAATCTAATGTGTTCATCTTTTGTGGTTTTGCCTTTGAGTCCATAGGTGACCGAAATCAATCTTATTCAATTGGTATCAATTTTTTACTATCATCATCTATTCTCTTTGAGACTGGCTAACATCGATTACCTTGAACTGGCATCAGTTAGTTATGACTGAGCATGGTCACTATGTTTTCAAAAATAAAAACTTGAGAGCTATTTTTACAAAGTTCATTTTATTAATATAAAAAGTGCTTCTAAGAGGAGGATCCTAACTAATAATTAAAATTCTAGGACATGATTTGAACACAAAGTTTCATGTTTTAGCTAATACACATTTCATTTTGGGATTTTAAAAGGAATCTATCTAAATCACTCACACTTCATTTTGGTGTTGAAATGAATATGTTATCTCTTAAAAATTTGGTACTTGGTGTTTAAATGAAATTAGTATTATTAATATTTTAAAAAACTTCATTATTGGTGCTTAAAATGAATGCTTAAGTATTGAACGCTTATGTTTGGTACTTAAAAATGAACTTAGGCTAAATTGTGAACATTTGGGTTTTGGGCTTAAAATGAACATAGATGATTTTTCTTAATTTATGTTGTGTAATTATTTCAATATTTTTCACTTAAACCAAGGGGCCAAGTAAATAACATCATCACATTTAAATTTGATGCCTAAAATCAAATTTTAATCACAATTAATTGTAAATTATTTTTTGATTGTTTGTTTTCACAAAAAGAATAGCATGGGTATGCTCTCCCCCATCCCTAATAGGGAATTCAGGTGATCAAAAACACCTTTTCATTGCATTTATGCCTATGTCCAAGTTGTAGAAATAAATTTTCCTAGGCTCTCCCCAAAACTTGTTTGGTATTGGGTGATATGAAATTAACCCTAAAGTCTTTCTACTAGTCTTTTCTTTTCATGTAATTTGGCTTATGAAGGGGATTTCATTACCTCTCATGAGTTCTCTATAGAATCATTGACCAAGGCTTAATATCTTTGTATGTTTCAACCACATTCATATATGGGGTATAAAAATTAGGGTACACTTACTTCTATAGCTAGGGGTTGAGCGTCTAACCTCTCTTTTAATAATAAAGGCCCAAGTCAGGTCTTGTTAACCAAGGGATTTCACTAAGCAGTACATAGATGGAATTATCATGTAAAGAATAAACCCTTACATGATAATTTGATCTATATGAATTCAATTAATGTGATGCTTCTCTTATGTTAGTCACTCTTGGAATAAATCTATATGGTCATGAATTATAAGTTTTAGTCAACCCCACTTGCCATACCTTGTTAGGATCTAAGATGATATACATAGTTATATTTCTATCATTTATTATTTTATTGCTTGGTATAACTTTATTTGTTAAACCAAATCATAAATGGGTTTGTTTATCTACACTACTATGTTTTTTGAGGAGGCGTTATGCCATTTGTTTGACACCTTATTTTCACTTAGAAGACTTTTTGTATCAAAAATTTTGTGTGTCACTTGATTGAAATGGATAATGTTATGATAACCAGATAAATTAAAGTTTTGAACCTTATGTATTTTATATAAAACATTGTTTACATATTTTGAGAGTGGTAATGCCATTACACTACTCAAATTGTTTGAATATAGTTGTCTTATCTTGTGCCCAAATTGTCATTATTTAAACCAATCATATGTGCCTTGTTGGATTTTTGTTTTAGTAAAATCATGTTGTTTAAATTTTCTTAGCTTATTGGTCATTAAAGCCTAAGTTTTCTTAAGTTGAGTCTTTGATTAAATTTTACAAGTTTGGATCCAAACATTGATTGATTTCTGTTTAGGCCTCATCTCATAGGGGATGATACATAGATATTTATTTTTTGGGTTGTGTAACTTAGGTTAATTTTTGACCCAAAATTTAAAAACTATATTGTTTATGACTTAAGTTGTGAAATTCATTTTATCTCTAAATGCATTTTGTTTAGTTCCTTATACCAATTTGGTCATGTTTATGTCTAGAATCAAGTGCCTTATTTCTGCCAAAATGTTCCAAGTTTGTTAGATTAAAAACCATCTCTTTATTTCAAATATATCTTTTGACATCATGTTCAGCCAAAATTCCTAGCACATGCCTTATTTTGAGCCTAGATTTTGATGTTATGTTTATCTAAAAGACCTAAAAATATTTCCCTTTCCTAGTTTAGACCTAGTTAGAACATCTTTGAATCTAGAATTTGGCATTTAATTTTTATATCATTTTAATTGACCTTGTTTGTGTGAACCATTTAACATTAGACATTTGACATTATATTATTTTTACCAAATCTTAGCATTAAACTTTTAGATATACAACTCCATATCTAGATCAATTTAGACCTACTTTTAACCACTTTTATCTTTTTAGACATAGTTTTTTAGAGTTTGTAAAACTCTAAGCCTCTCTTATCACTAAATATTCACCAATTGATTTAACCATGTCTCACTATACATGTAGTGGAACCATGTATAATCTAGGATATGGAAATGTTGTCATGCAAGAGGACTTTTTTCAAGAGCATTATGGAGATGATGTTGTTTGGGAGACAAATTCTTATCCACCATAAAAAACTTAAATAAGGGAACAGAGATAAGATACTTTGGCTAGATATTTGGTTAGCACTCCTCCACACATGAAACAATACCAAGAATAGACAACCTAATATTTGGCTAGCATACCTTTGGTTGCAAAAAATGTTGAAAAATAGCCTTATTATGATACATTTCTATCAAACTATGATATATGGGTTCAATATTTGGTAGACTTTCCCTATGAAAACTTGTCAAGTCTAATAAGAGGACCTTATAACATGTCTTATAATCAAAATAATGAACATGCCTCTTCTAACAATGCTAATTCCATAATATTGATGCCATATCAAGATCCCCATATGATTGTCACATAAATGGGATTCATGGAGGACCAATTTATTCAAATTTAGACATCATATCAGACATATAGAGATATAACACATAAATTTAATCATATGACCATGCCAAATGCACCTCTTATTTAGTTAGTTCCTTCAATGGGAGTCTTATTTGAGTTGACAAGTCAAAAAAATTAGGGTTTTGACCCAATTATGTAAAACACTTTGGGAGAGAACATGCTCAATACCCTAACCATTGAGGAAGTGTCTTTTCCTTTTATGCATGATAGTGATCCAAACATAGTGGAAAATACATAAGTAACACCCAATTTAAAACAAAGTGGTGTCTATGTATAAAAACATAGTCAACAATAAAACGTGCCCTTAAATAACACCATAAGTGGTCTAAAAATTTATGGGGTAGGAGTTTTTACTTCCCAACCTCAACCAATTACCTCTAATCCTCAACTAGTTCTTCTTCAAGCACCCAACATCAAGGATTAAGTAGTCAACCAATGACCAGTGCCATGCCAAAAAAAAATGTGATGAATATTACTCTACTCCAATAGGTGAAGAATAATATTATAAAATAATAAGTACCATCAAACATACCCATGTAGTAGACACAACACATCTTGACACGTCAATAGGGGGAAACCAATGTTCAACCTCACTATGTAGTAGAAAACATACCTCTTTAATTATAGACTAACATGTCTATTTAAAACCAAATGATGTCTAACCAACATCATAAAAATATTAGTCAATGATAGATACCAAATCTCCAACATGCATCCAATTCCCAATAGGGATTCATGCAACCAAGTGGTTTCACTGTTCCTCAAGTCCTTATTAGGCAACAATTACCTTTCATCCAAAATGTGCCATAAATTTAAAGATATGGTTTTGTTTCATAAGCTCCCCTTTATCAATAAGGTATGACTAGTCAATAGCAGGTCCCTATTAAACCTCAATATGCATAGTACAACTATATTCCTCTATCATAGCCATAGCATTACCAACATCATCACTACATACCCAATACCAACTAGAATATCACACCATAATATGTAGAATTTTAGTAATTACACCCTAATCCACATATGCATATTCCTAGTCTATTCCCTAACAAATACCTCCATTATGCCTTGGTCAAAGTAATTCACTTTTGACCACTCAACCTCCACCTCAATAGGCCAATAATCCCACTAGTTTCCTTACACAAGAACTACAATAAATGAAGGACATAATTACCCTAATTCAAGTAGGGAAACAAACAAAAAAAATTAAGTTAGATGATGTGTGTTGTTACCCTTTTAACATGGAATACTTATAAATACCACTTCTTCCAAGGTATGAACCACCAAAGTTTGACATATAAAAGAGGGAAGATGACCTAAAGGCCCATTTGATGGAACTCTTTATCACATGCCAATCAGTGACACATAGTGAAATATACCTATTGTTTTTATTTCCATGAAGCCTAGTAGGGAAAGCATTGGAATGGTTCCTAAAGTTGCTAGAGAATTCAATATCTAATTTTGACAATATTTTAGACAAGTTCATACAACACTTTGCTTACAATATCAAGCATGAGATTTCATTGGTGGATTTGACATAAGCATAATAGAGGGTTAGAAAAAGCTTCACAAGCTATCTATAGTGATAGAGAGCCCTTACAAGCCAATTTACCCATAGTCTATTAGATAAATAACTAGCCTTTATGTTTATCAAAAATATATATAGTAAGATATCTTACAATTTGGAGTTGTAATGTGCACATACTTTTAAAGAGGTCATTAACAAAGGATCGTTGATCAAGAGAGCCCTTATTAGTAAAGGGATCCTTAAACTATCCTCATCAAATAAAAAATGGAACCAAAATTAGAAAAATAGCAAAAATCAAAGTCCAATCCAAGTGAAAGCATCATAGCAAACCCATGTTAATAACTATGACAAATGAAAGTAGTTTAATCACAACAAGAATGTTGTATGGAATTGAGTAATTGAGTTAAGACATGTTCAAATAATGAAATCACCATCTGCACATATTATGATGCATATACACATACCTTCTAACCAATAACCCCTTCAAAAAATGTAGTAGAATAGACCAGTGCAATAAGTACAACCAATGAAACAACTTATGCCTTTAAAAAACCATCCTCTAAGAAGAACTATGCCTACAAATCATGTTTGTAGTAACTTGGAGAATATATTGAGATTGTGTTTTTCAATCTACTTTTTTTATTAGATGGCCTATTCCAAAGGACCTTCTTGAGGGTGTTACCTATCCATAATGGTACAAGGTAAATGAATTCTATATGAATCATCGGTTCAATGGATATAACCTACAATGTTGTGTGAAAACTAAACATGTCATTGAAAATATGTTAGAAAATGGAGAGATAACTTTAGATCATGGAGCTTCCACATCCAATTGGAACATGGGAATATATTAGAATCATTTTCCCCAACATAATTACTAATAACAACAATAGTGGCCAGTGCAACATCAACAATGATAATATCAACAACCAAGGCTAAACTAATAGAACCAACATAACCAATATTAAAACTTAAAACATCAAAATAATGGACAAAACTAAGGCCAGAATAGTACTAACAACAAATAGACTTACCATGCAATTACACATGACTATAACTCAATTATAGACCATATTGAAGGAGGTCATATTAGCACCATTTATATTTATCCAAGACTAAGTACAAATCAGACAAGACTATTTCTAATCATACCCAATCAACCAACATATTTTGATAATCCTTCCTTGACCTAGGACTATATATAGGCAAACCAACAAGTAAAAATTCCTATATTTGGACCTTTTATTGATAACTTATCATTATTTAGTGACCACACACAAGTGCACTGACAATTGAGACTTATCCTATTTGGTCCCCCTCCACCATCATTTTTTAGAAACACTAGTCCTGTACCTAATCCTGATTGTGTAATCACAACTTGGTAGTCAAGGATTACCATACCAATTCCAAAACCATCTACCACTTCACCCATCATCCAACCAACCATTTTACCTTAGAACCAACCATTTATTACTATCCTAGAAAATGCATTTGACATTATGAAACAATTGTAAAATATGCCATCACAAATCTCCATTTTAGATGTGTTGTGTACATCTACCATCAATAAAAACATCTTGATAGAGTTCCTTGGCCAATACAAAGTTGCCAATGACATATCTCCTAACAAATTTCAAGCTTTAGTTAGACACTTAGCTCTAGGCCAATAATTAACCTTCAATCAAAGTGATATGCCATCATGTTATGAACCCATGATATCTCTTCTCTTTAACTTATTAGTTTAGTAGTTTTTATGGATGCATATGCTTTGTAAGTCATCTTATGAGCATTTTATTTTATCCCACATTCATGGGAAGTAGTAGTTGATTAGATTATAATTCATATATAAGTAAGTGTTGAGGCCATTAAAGGCATCCATGATTTGTAATGAAATGATCTTGCTCAAAGGAGGTTGTCCCCTCAAAGAGGCCAGTGATCTACAATTATACTATTATACTTTAGTTTTGTTTGTTTCATTCAATATATTGTTGATTTTTTATAGTTTATTTCATGTATTTTCACTTATATGATAATTTGTTTAGGAAAGATGCTCTCATCTGGTATCAGAGCACTTTTTAGGGCTATTTTTTTCTAAAAATTCTTCACTCTATCTTTTTGCATAATACTTTTTTATAAATAAATCTATTTTATTGCATAATTTATTTCAATATTTTTTGTAACACAATAATCTATTTCATCTCAAGGTAAAAACCTAATCACATAAATGTGATAAGTGCTTGGGTGAAATCCCTAAAACTCATTATGAGGAGTACCACAAGAACCCCAAAGTAGTTGGCAAATTGAGAGGACCTACCAATGAAATGGGCAATGACCCCTTCCTAATTGAGTAGTTTGCATCCATGAGGAAAACCAAGAACTGTTACAAAGAGATAAATTCTGTGGCTAGAAAATTTTTGGAGAGTAGTACTCACTTAGATGACATTGGTGGCTAGAGTGAAATTTTTAAATCCCTTAGGTAACCATTGAAACTTGGGGCCCATTTCTATCAATTTTCAAATATTTCCAATAGACTCAAAATAATCAATCAGTAGAGTATCTATAGACTATTAGAGGACTTGTAGGTAGATATTGGATAGAATCTAGAATCTGCAAACTATTCATAGAGTCTCAATAGACTTCCAAAGGACATATTGCTAGATAGAAAACTAAAAAACCAAAACCAAAAGTAAAAATTAAAAATTAAAATTAAAATAAAAAATAAAAAATAAAAGATTACAAAAAAAAAAATTAAAAAAAAAAATTAAAAAAAATAAAAATAATAATAATAAAAATAAATTAAAAAAATAAATAAATAAAAAACAAAAAACAAAAAACAAGAAACAAAAAAAAACAAAAAATTAAAAAAAAATATCAAAAAACAAAATATATATATATATATATATATATATATATATATATATTTATTTTTGCAATATATTTCCATCAGTATCCCCATTTATCCTAAAACTTTATCCAAGAACTGTTGCAAAGAGATAAATTTTGTGGCTAGAAATTTTTTGGAGAGTAGTACTCGCTTAGATGACATTGGTGGCTAGAGTGAAAATTTTAAAACCCTTAGGTAACCATTGAAACTTGGGGCCCATTTCTATCAATTTTCAAATATTTTCAATAGACTCAAAATAATTAATCAACAGAGTATCTATAGACTGTTAGAGGACTTGTAGGTAGATATTGGATAGAATCTAGAATCTGCAAACTATTCATAGAGTCTCAATAGACTTCCAAAGGACTTATTGTGAGATAGAAAACCAAAAAACCAAAACCAAAAGTGAAAAATAAAAATTAAAAAATTAAAAACAAAAAATAAAAAAAATTAAAATAAAAAATTAAAAATTAAAAATTAAAAATTAAAAATTAAAAATTAAAAAATATAAAATGTAAAATATAAAATATAAAATAAAAAAAATAAAATAAAAAATAAAAAATAAAATAAAATAAAATAAAAAAAATAAAAAAAATAAAAAATAAAAATAAAAATAAAAAAAAATAAAAAATAAAAAACAAAAAACAAAAAACAAAAAACAAAAACAATATACACACACACACACACACACACACACACACACACACACACACACACACACACACACACACACACACACACACACACACACACACACACACACACATATTTGTTTTTTGCAGTATATTTCCATAATTATCCCTATTTATCCTAAAACTTTATCCAAACACTTGAAATTTCATTCCCTACATTTTCTTCCTTGAGGTCCCATATCCCAATTCCACTCCTAATTCTCACAAATTATAATTTTTATTTTTTTGGGTTTTGCCATAACTTCTATTTTTGTCTATTGGCCTTGAAATGTTTCCACTGTGTTCATCGTCTCTTTCTACTCCTTTGTCTCTCTTTGACCAATTTTTCAGTTTTTTCATTTTCAGTCCTAAAATTGCCCTTGTCTTCATCAATCATACTTCCACTATGCAAACAAATTATTAAAATCCCCTTTACCCCTTCTATTTTCATCCAAATTCAAAACCTTCCTTACTAAACATGTCTTAACTCTAGATTTCCTGTCCATTGCCAAAGAAAATCTATTATTCGGGTCATGGTCATAAACCAAACATGAGTAAAAAAAACATGGAGGATGAAATTTCCACCCTTAAGTCCCACATCAAAGATCTTGATGAAAAAATTCTCGGCCTCAGTCTTCAACATACAACCATGAACAATAAACGACATCTAGAGTCTTCTTTAGACTCTACATTTTATTCTTCCAATAATTATCATGGGTTGAAGCTTAATTTTTCTCAATTCAATATACAGATCTAACTAGATGGATCTATCAGGTAGAATAATATTTTAGTTTTCATAACATTTTTGATGCCAACAAGGTTGCACTTGCATCCTTTCACTTGGAACTTGAAGCCCTTCAATTGTATAATTAGTACACCAAGGCTCAGATGAACCCATATGGACCAATTTTTGCACTCTCATTTTGCAACTATTTGGCCCTACTACTCTTGATGACTTCATTGGAACACTCATTAAACTTTACCAAATAGGAATAGTGAGAAAATATCAAACCAAATTTGAAAAACTAGCCAATCACATAGAGGAATTGTATAATAAATTCTTTAGAAGTTGCTTTGTCAGTGGACTGAAGGATGCAATTTGATCTAAGGTCAAAATATTTTGACCCAACATAATGATGGAAGCCTTAGGGTTGGCTAAGTTGGTATAAGATAAGATCACAACTCGACAGTGATTCAAATCTAATTTTGTTCCATTCAAAAATATAGCTTCATAATGCTCTCAAACAATTCTAGCCCCAAAAATTGTTCCTATCAAGTGTTTGACTAAAGTAGAGATGTAAACCTATAGAGAAAATGGACTATGTTATCACTATGATGATAAATTCAATTAGGGACATTAATGTGTTGAGCAAAATCTCTACTTATTAGATGTGAACTATTCACCTAAACTTGAAGATTGGGAAGATGTTCAAGATACAATAGATGATCCAAAAGAAGCTCAACTGATTATGGAACCTAATTCTCAAGAATACCAACTAGAGATCTCTCTCCATGCCTTAGTAAGAGTCACTACCCCATAAACCATGTGGGTCAGGGGTTACTTCCAGAAGCTCCCTCTCACAATACTCATTAATTCAAGTAGCACTCATAACATCATTAACCCTCAGATCACCAAACAAGCTAATTTTTTTAATCCATCCTTGCTCTAACTTTGAAGTCATGATTGTCAATGGGGGCACATTACCTTGAAAAGGGAAGTGTCATAATGTGCATATCTCTATTAGAGATTATAAATTTTGCTCCAACATGTTTTCCTTATCGTTAGGAAGATGTGATGTTATTTTGGTAGTTAAATGGTTACGCACACTTGGACCCATCTTATGGGAATTTGCTAAAATTTGGATGCAATTTTTAGATAATGGTAAAAGGCACACATTAAAAGGATTACAACATAGATCTTTTAGCCTCATAATTTCACATCATATGCAAAATATTCTTAAGAATAATTCACATGACTTCATTATTCAGCTCTATATTATTCAAATACAACTATAAACAGTATCTAATAGTCCTTATGACCTACAAACCATTATGTAATGGTATGCACGTGTCTTTTCCAAACTAGTGGGATTGCCACCTTCACGGCTAGATGACCATTATACTCAACTCCTTCCAGGAAGCATTCCTCCCAACATCAGGTGTTATCACCACCCATTTTAACAAAAGACCAAGATTGAGATGCTCATTTGAGACCTACTACAACAAGGCATTTTTTGCCCTAGTACCAACCCATATTCTTCCCTAGTTTTCCTTGTCTAAAAAAAGTATGGGTCATGGCATCTCTACATTGATTTTCATGCAATAAATCACCTTGCAATCAAGGATAAGTTCTTGATCCCTATTATTGATGAGCTTCATGGTGCTCTTTGTTTCTATAAATTAGATCTCCACTTTATATATCACTAGACCTAGCTTCATAAGGATGATATCCCTAAGACATATTTTGTACACATGATGGCCACTATGAGTTATTGGTCATGCCCTTTGGCCTCACTAATGTTTCTTCAACATTCCAAGCATTGATGAATAAAAGATTCTATATCTACCTACAAAAATAAATTTTGGTCTTCTTTGATGATATCCTCATCTATAGTAAAACATGGTTTGAGCATCTCTAACATCTTGAGCTCACACTACAACTTCTCTCTGACCATCATCTTTATGCAATATAGTCCAAATATACTTTTGGATAGCATGAAATTGAGTATCCTGGGCATATTGTTTCATCTCAAGGGGTTTAGGTGGATCCTAAAATAATAACTACTATGACAAATTGGTTGCATACTCAGACACTCAAGAGTCTTCATGGTTTTTTGGGGCTCACTATACTATCACAAGTTTGTCAAGGATTACAAAAATATTGTAGCTCCATTAAAAACTATACTAAAAAAGGATGATTTTACTTGGACACAAGCTATTGCATGTGCATTTGAAGCATTGAAATAAGCTATGTGTACTACACCTATTTTAGCTATGCCAAATTTTTCCAAGACCTTCACTTTTGAGAGTGATTCTTACGGTAATGGACTGGGTGTTGTTCTCCTCCGAGGAGGATGCCCCACTACATTCAATAGCAAATCCCTTTTTGGTAATAATTTAGTGTTCTCTACTTATGAAAAGGAAATGATGACCATTTTACATGTAGTACAAAATTGGTGGCCATACCTATTGGGTAATCATTTTTGCATCAAAAAGTATCACCAAAGTCTAAAACATTTCTTAGAGCAATGGGTCTCTACCCCATCACAACAAAAATGGGTCAAAAAACTCATGGGTTATGACTATGAGATAACTTACAAGAAGGGTAAAGATAATATTGTGGTGGATGATCTATCTCACACATTTGTGGATCAACCTTCCGTTTTAGCTATTTCCATGCATATTATGCATTGGTTAGACACTTTACAACAAGGGTATCTCAATGACTCCTCATTATCTCAAATCATTCAATAGTTTGACACTAACCCGTCAACTATACCACATTATTCTTGGGATGGTGATTCTTTATGATCAAGGGTCATATAGTGCTTCCCTAGAACACATATCTACAATAAGATATATTCTATGAACTCCATGATTCTCCCTTTATAGGGAACTCAGGGTTTCTCAAAACTTATGAGTGGGCATGATACAACTTATTTTGGAAGGGAATGAAAAAGACAATTCAATAAATGATGGTTGAAATGCATACACCAACTTCACTCCCATTCCATCACTGAGGTTTTAATTTAGTGGCATGAAATGCAACTATAGGATGTAACATGGGAACCACTATTTCAGATTCAACACCAATTCCCACATCTGAAGCTTTGAGGACAAAGCTTTTTCTAAGAGGGAGGGGATGTTATGAACCTGTGATATATCTTATTTTTACCTTGTTCATTTAGGAGTTTTTATGGATGCATATGCTTTTTAATTCATCCCATGAGCATTTTATTTTATGCCACATTCATGGGAAGTAGTAGTTTCTTAGATTACAATTCATATATAAGTGTTGAGGCCATTGAAGGCATCCAAAAAATGTATTTAATTGAGCTTACTCAAAGGAGGTTTCCCCTTTGAAGAGGCCAGTGATTCTATAATTTTGCTATTTTAATTTAGTTCTATTTGTTTCATTTAATATATTTCTAATTTTTCATATTTTATTTCATGTATTTGTAATTATATACTAATACATTTAGGAATGATCTTCTCACATCCCTTGGCTTGATGCATAACAATCCATTGTACATCGAGGTTTACATAATGTGGTACAAATTGAAGCATGTCCTCATAGACAATGGATCATGTTTTAATATTTTGTCTCTAAAGCTCATCAAGATTCTTGGGTACATAATAACATATCTCCAAGCAAAAACAATCACCATCAAAGCCTAAAAAAATGAAGAATGATAATCATAAGGCACCATTATCATGCCAATTATCATTAGACCCTTGACCCATGATACACTATGCCATGTGTTAGATCTTGATTTTTGAGATAACATGATTCTGGGTAGACCTTAGATATATGAGATTTTTACAATCCCATTGACATTATACCAATGTATCAAATTCTCCTATTTAGGAATGGAGTTGACTATTCTAAGAGATTTGTATTTGTATAAGCATTGTAAGCATTTAGAGTCTATGTTCAAAACCTATAACTACTATTTTCACATGAATCTGGTTTCCAAGTAGGACAAGGGAAATGACATACTTGTTAATTCCTCAAAGACTAATTGTAGTAACCTTGATAGCTTAGATTCCATTTCCCACACACTACTTCCGTAAATGTCCAATCATTACACCATGTTGGATAATGTCCCAAGAGAATAATTGACCCATGACACCCTTCACATTACAAATTTTCCATAGAATCCTAAGTCCTTTATAAGACCAAAATATAAACTACTCATGCAATGGTAAAAAAATAAAGTGCCAAATGCATATTCCAACATTTGTCTCTTTCATTTTGGTCTCTGGCTAAGAACATGATCCTCTTAAAGGATATGAATCATAGTTGTATAACAAAAAATTAGTTGATTGTTATAAGAACTCCAAATACCCCATTCCTAATCAGATCATGGAGAACTAGGACTATGAAGGAGGAGGCCTAGAACCAAATTAATAGGGAACACTTGAGCCAATTTCTATGACTAGGTATAAAAGAACTTATGGACCTAGATGTAAACAACCTGAGGGTGACCCCACATATCTTATTTGAGTTCCATAACAAATGACTAGTGATGAAGATGTTGGAATATATTATCCCCAACTGATAGACTTGGGATAACAAGAATCTAATGTACCATTTTACAAGTTGAAAAATGATGAGGCCTTCTAAGATTTTTGAGGCCGTAGGGACAATGTTCTATAAGGATATAACAAATAAGGGTTCTCATTAAAGTTGGATCATGAAGCCTATTTTGGAGAGCAGGTGAACACCCTTAGCCAAAAATAAATAAATAAAACATTCAGGTCCCAAAGTGAAAACCTTTTTAGGGTGATTTTGGACCAAAGAAAGGGTAAAGATAAAGGCCAATATGGTGGTAAAAACCTATTTTAGGCACTATTAGATAGCAGTGTTCAACCTTCTCTAAATATAAACCAAGAGACCACTAATGATGAACTTATCTATAGGTCCAAGTTTAGTCTTGAATAAGAATAGGCTTTTGATCAAATCATCTAGGATACCAATGACTTACCATATACAATTTTATATCTATGATTTTGACTTACCATAAATAATTTTGACTTTTTGGAAGTGATTTTGAATTAACATTGACTATGTATCTATGATTTTGCTTACTATAGTAGTGATTTTGCATTCATTTTTTCCTTCAAATTGTATTTTTTGAGTGAATTTTTAGGATCATTTTTAATTAATTTTATGTCATTCCAAGGGTCTCACAAGTCCCAAATTATTTCCCCTAGACCCCACAAGGGGTACTTCCCCTTATCCCTATAAGGGGTGCTTCTCATTAATCCTATAAGGGGCACTTACCCTTGACCCCATTTGGGGATACCACCCCTAGAAACCCATGTCATGGACCTTATTTCAAAAAAAATTCATAGTGTAAAACCCATTATTATTTTAGTGTTTTTACTAAGGATTATTGGACTAACATTTTCTTTGGATTTTCATAGGGGCAAATTTGGTGGAAATTTTTCTCACTTGATTTTATCTATCAATTTACTAACTAAATGTCTTTTGGATCATATTTTGACACAAATTTGTCTTTGTCTAATGTCTTATATTGTAGGTTACCCCTCAAGATTGCCAATTTAAAACTACCAATTGTTTGCTTTATAGGCCACCTATCAAATATTTTGGAATTTTGAAAACCATATTATACATATATTTGTATTTATCACAATTAATTGGTTAATAAATACTTTTAATTTATTGATTATCACCTAAGGGTTATAGTGGTGTATGTTCTCCTCCCTATATCTTATCGATGAGTCTTAGAGAATCAAAAACCACTAAAAATACCTCCCATTTTTATTTTTTAGGGGAAACATGACATGGAAGTGATACCCACACATTTTTCATAGTCCTAGGGGGATTATGACCATGGATTTCACCATCAAACACAAATCCACACTTTGTGTTTTGACAGAGTCTAAATAAGAGGGAATGATATCATTAGGCCAAGCAAGAGACTCCATACATGATCTTATGAAGGTGAGGAGTTAACTCCGTAACCCAAGCATATATTAATACAACCTTAGAGAGCATGTATAGCCTAGAATAAGATCGTCAAGTATAATAGGTGACTTAATATCATAGTTAGTATCAGATCCCAAGTTACCATTAAGTGTAAATAGGGTTGAGAGGGTTTGGGATATATTCGTTAGATATTGTAGTCATTAGTTACACTCCTAAGTCAATCATTAATCATAGGATTATAGCTTGCTTGATTTTGGTGTGTGTTATGCTAGACTAGTGTTGTTTATGAGATGAGTCAGCCTATTACCTAAGCCTATACACACCTATATAAGACTCCTTTATTATCATCATATTGTATATGCTCATTTCATCATCATATCATCCTGTACATCCTCTTGTGCGTATTTATTTTGTATATTTATACATCATTTAAAAATTATCTCATCTTGTATCTTATCTTATCTCTCATCAAACATCTCATCTTAATCACATCCTAGTCTAATCTCATCAATATAGCACTAGTTATACCCCCATCACTTAACTAACTTAATCAAGTCTTTTCATCCATACATCACATCTTATCATAGTATAACCTCATATTATTCACTTGGCCTTAGAATTAATCATCCCAAGTATTAAGACTAAAATCCACCTTATTCATAGCCAAACTAAGTCACATCCTAATCATTTTTATCATCATTTGATCACATCACCTTGACTTAATTATCCTTAGAGTCATATTCCAAACCATATTACCTATCATAAAACCCACCTTACTTTAGTTGACAACCTATCACTTGTCTTGACCTTGTCTAGCTTAATCACCTTGTCTATCACTTTATCCCTTATAACCTAACCTAATAATAGTCCAACTCATTCTTACCTTCTCATGCCCTATCTATACTAGTCATCCTGTCAAGTTTGTATCCATATGTCAGTCCTCATTGACAATGGTAAAACATTTTTTTTTACATATCAGGGTCCTCATCATTAGCTTTCTTATGTCTAATCAATTTTGAGTCATGCACACCATCAAATCCTATCATAATATCCTATCAACCAAGTCATCTTAATCAACTTAAGTTGATAATATTAACCTTAAACTAGTCTCAATCTAGTCATTCTTATTCAAAATCATGTCTCTTAGGCGAATCTAACACCATGTCAAATCTTAGAGCTTGCCATAGTTCACCTAGTTGAATCTAGTCAAAATCATTGAAATATAGATCATGTCCTAATTTGATAATGCTCTCAAACAATTCTAGCACCAAAAACCACTCCTATCAAGTGTTTTACTAAAGTAGAGATGTAAACCTATAGATAAAATGGACTATGTTATCACTATGATGATAAATTCACTTAGGGACATTAATGTGTTGAGCAAAAGCTCTACTTATTTGATGTGAACTATTCACCTAAACCTAAAGATTGGGAGTATGTTTAAGATACAATAGATGATCTAGAAGAAGCTCAACTGATTATGGAACCTAACTCTCAAGAACACCAACTAGAGATCTGTCTCCATGCCTTAGTAAGAGTCACTACCCCATAAACCATGTGGGTTAGGGGTTACTTCAAGAAGCTCCCTCTCACAATACTCATTAATTTAGGTAGCACTCATAAATTCATTAACCCTCAGATCACCAAACAAGCTAAATTTTTTAATCCATCCTTGCTTTAACTTTGAATTCATGATTGTCAATGGGGGCACATTATCTTGAAAAGGGAAGTGTCATAATGTGCATATCTCTATTAGAGACTATAAATTTTGCTCAAACATGTTTGCCTTATCGTTAGGTAGACATGATGTTATTTTGGTAGTTAAACGGTTATGCACACTTGGACCCATCTTATGGGATTTTTCTAAAATTTGGATGCAATTTTTAGATAATGGTAAAAAGCACACATTAAAAAGATTACAACATAGATCTTTTAGCCTCATAATTTCACATCATATGGAAAATATTCTTAATAATAATTCACATGACATCATTATTTAGCTCTATATTATTCAAATACAACTATAGATAGTATCTAATAGTCCTTATGACCTATAAACCATTATCTAATGGCATGCATGTGTCTTTTCCAAACTAGTGGGATTTCCACTTTCGTAGCCAGATGGCCATTATATTCAACTCCTTCTAGGAAGCATTCCTCCCAACATCAGGCCTTATCACCACCCATTTCAACAAAAGACCAAGATCGAGATGCTCATTTGAGACCTACTACAACAAGGCATTATTTTCCCTAGTACCAACCCATATTCCTCCCCAGTTCTCCTTGTCTAAAAAAAGTATGGGTCATGGCATCTCTGCATTGATTTTCATGCACTAAATCACCTTGCAATCAAGGATAAGTTCTTGATCCCTATTATTGATGAGCTTCATGGTGCTCTTTTTTTCTCTAAATTAGATCTCCACTTTATATATCACTAGACCTAGCTTCATAAGGATGATATCCCTAAGACATATTTTACACACATCATGGCAACTATGAGTTATTGGTCATTCCCTTTGGCCTCACTAATGCTTCTTCAACATTCCAAGCATTGATGAATAAAATATTCTATATCTACCTACAAAAATAAATTCTAGTCTTCTTTGATGATATATTCATCTATAGTAAAACATGGTTTGAGCATCTCCAACATCTAGAGCTCACACTACAACTTCTCTCTGACCATCATCTTTGTGCAATATAGTCCAAATATACTTTTGGATAGCATGAATTGTAGTATCTTGGGCATATTTTTTCATCTCAAGGGGTTTAGGTGGATCCTAAAAAAATAACTACTATGACAAATTGGTTTCATTCTCAGACACTCAAGAGTCTTCATGGTTTTTTGGGGCTCACTATACTATCACAAGTTTGTCAAGGATTATAAAAATATTGTATCTCCATTAAAAACTATACTAAAAAAGGATGATTTTACTTGGACACAAGTTATTGAGTGTGTATTTGAAGCATTCAAATAATCTGTGTACTACACCTATTCTAGCTATGCCAAATTTTGCCAAGACCTTCACTATTGAGAGTGATTCTTACGGTAATGGACTGGGTGTTGTTCTCCTCCAAGGAATATGTCCCACTACATTCAATAGAAAATCCCTTTCTGATAATAATTTAGTGCTCTCTACTTATGAAAAGGAAATGATGGCCATTTTACATGTAGTACAAAAGTGGTGGCCATACCTATTGGGTAATCATTTTTGCATCAATTATCACCAAAGTCTAAAATATTTCTTAGAGAAGTGGGTCTCTACCCCATCAAAACAAAAATTGGTTAAAAAACTCATGGGTTATGACTATGAGATAAATTACAAGGGTAAAGATAATATTGCGGTGGATGCTCTATCTCGCACATTTGTGGATCAAGCTTCCCTTTTAACTATTTCCATGCATAGTATGCATTGGTTAGACACTGTATAATAAGGGTATGTCAATGACTCCTCATTATCTCAAATCATTCAATAGTTGGACACTAACCCCTCAACTATACCACATTATTCTTGGGATGGTTATTCTTTATGATACAAGGGTCATCTAGTGCTTCCCTAGAACACATATCTACAACAAGATATATTCTATAAACTCCATGATTCTCCCTCTATATGGAACTTAGGGTTTCTCAAAACATATGAGTGGGCATGATATAACTTATTTTGGAAGCGAATGAAAAAGACAATTCAATAAATGATGGTTGAATGTGATACCTTCCAATGTAATAGGGGTGAAACAACACTCATCCTTGGGTTGGTTGAAACCTTCTCTATCCCTACCAAGATTTGGATAAATATTTATATGGATTCATTGAGGGGATCCCTAAATATGGAGGGAAAATAGTGATTTTGGTTATGGTTGATCTCCTCTCCAAATATAGTCATTTTTGCGCCCTCAACCACCCTTATACTACCTCCACAGATGCATAACTTTTCCTGGACCATATTTTCCATCTTCATGGCATTCCTTCATCCATTGTCTTAGATCATGATACAACTTTCACCAACCATTTTTGGATAGAACTGTTTTTATGGATTGACACTTAGGTGAAAATGAGTTTAGGGTATCATCCATAAATAGATGGCTAGAGAAAATGAGTTTTGGGTATCATCCATAAATAGATGGCTAGACTGAAATTGTTATCAAATACTTGGAAACTTTCCTCTATTATTGCACCTCAAAACAACAACATCAATGGGTAAAGTGGCTCCCTCTCATTTTATGGTGGTACAATACCTCCTATCATAATTCAATAAAAATGAATCCATATGAAGTAGTATATGGTTAAGCACCACTAGTGCTCCTTCCATATAACCCTAATAGTTCATCAGTTCAAGTGGTTGACACAATCTTCCAAACCCAAGATTGGATCCTCAGTACCCTATGGTAAAATCTTCATATGCCACAAAATCAAATGAAACAAGAGGAAGATTAGCACTATTTCGAGTGAACTTTTCAAGTAGGTGATATGGGTTTTGTTCACCTGCATCCCTATAAGCAATCCTCCCTAAAACTCAAAAGATGTCATAAGCTAGCACCCAAATTTTATGGGCCCTATAATGTTCTTCAAAATATTAGGCCAATTTATTATAAGTTGGAACTCCCACCTTCTTCTGGAGTTCACCCCATGTTTCATGTTTTTTATCTAGATAAAGTTCTTGGCATAAACACCAGATTGTAGACTATTTTACCCAAACTTGATAATTAAGGATCCATTCTTCTTAAGCTGGGGGAAATCTTGGATAGGTGCATACACCAACTCCACTCCCATTCCACCACTGATGTTTTAATTTAGTGCCATGAAATGCAACTATAGGATGCAACATGGGAACCACTATTTCAAAATCAACACCAATTCCCACATCTGAAGCTTTGAGGACAAAGCTTTTTCTAAGAGGGAGGGGATGTTATGAACCTATGATATCTCTTATTTATACCTTGTTCATTTAGAAGTTTCTATGGATGCATATTCTTTTTAATTCATCCCATGAGCATTTTGTTTTATGCCACATTCATGGGAAGTAGTAGTTTCTTAGATTAAAATTCATATATAAGTAAGTGTTGAGGTCATTGAAGGCATCCACAAAATGTATTGAATTGAGCTTACTCAAAGGAGGTTTCCCCTTTGAAGAGGCCAGTGATTCTATAATTTTGCTTTTTTAATTTAGTTATATTTGTTTCATTTAATATATTTCTAATTTTTCATATTTTATTTCATGTATTTGTAATTATATACTAATACATTTAGGAATGATACTCTCACATCCCTTGGCTTGATGCATAACAATCCATTGTACATCAAGGTTTACATAATTTGGTACAAATTAAAGCATGTCCTCATAGACAATGGATCATTTTTTAATATTTTGTCTCTAAAGCTCATCAAGATTCTTGGGTACATAATAGCATATCTCCAAGCATAAACAACCACCATCAAAGCATACAAATATGAAGAATGAGAATCTTAAGGCACCATTATCATGCCAATTATCATTAGACCCTTGACCCATGATACACTATGACATGTGTTAGATCTTGATTTTTTAGATAACATGATTTTGGGTAGACCTTAGATATATGAGATTTGTACAATCCCATCGACATTATACCAATGTATCAAATTCTCCTATTTAGGAATGGAGTTGACTATTCTATGAGATTTGTATTTGTACAAGCATTTTAAGCATTTAGAGTCTAAGTTCAAAACCTATAACTACTATTTTCACATGAATCTAGTTTCCAAGTAGGACAAGGTAAATGAAATACTTGTTAATTCCTCAAAGACTAATTGTAGTAACCTTGATAGCTTAGATTCCCTTTCCCACACACTACTTCCATAGATGTCTAATCATTACACCATGTTGGATAATGGCCCAAGAGAATAATTGACCCGTGACACCTTTCACACTACAAATTTTCCATAGAATCCTAAATCCTTTATAAGACCAAAATATAAACTACTCATGCAATGGTAAAAAAAAGCAAATGCCAAATGCATATTCCAACATTTGTCACTTTCATTTTGGTCTCTGGCCAAGAACATGATCCTCTTAAAGGATATGAATCATAGTTGCATAAAAAAATTAGTTGATTGTTATAAGAACTCCAAATACCCCATTCCTAATCAGATCATGGAGAACCAGGACTATGAAGGAGGAGGCCTAGATCCAAATTAATAGGGAACACTTGAGCCAATTTCTATGACTAGGTATAAAAGAACTTATGGACCTAGATTTAAACAACCTGAGGGTGACCCCACATATCTTATTTGAGTTTCATCACAAATGACTAGTGATGAAGTTGTTGGAATATATTATCCCCAACTGATAAACTTGTGATAATAAGAATCCAATGTACCATTTTACAAGTTGAAAAATGATGAAGCCTTCTATGATTTTTGAGGCTGTAGGGATAATTTTCTATTAGGATATCACAAAAAGGGGTTCTCATTGAAGTTGGATCATGAAGCCTATTTTGCAGAGTAGGTGAACACCCTTAGCCAAAAATAAATAAATAAAACATTGATGTCCCAAAGTGAAAACCTTTTTGGGGTGATTTTGGACCAAAGGAAGGGTAAAGATAAAGGCTAATATATTGGTGAAAACATATTTTAGGCACTATTAGATAGCGGTGTTCAACCATCTCTAAATATAAACCAAGAGACCACTAATGATGAACTTATCTATGGGTCCAAGTTTAGTGTTGAATAAGAATAGGCTTTTGATCAAATCATCTGGGATACCAATGACTTACCATATACAATTTTGTATCTATGATTTTAACTTACCATAAATAATTTTGACTTTTTGGAAGTGATTTTGAATTAACATTGACTATGTATCTATGATTTTGCTTACTATAGTAGTGATTTTGCATTCATTTTTTCAAAAAATGGTATTTTTTGAGTGAATTTCTAGGATCATTTTTAATTAATTTTATGTCATTCCAAGGGTCTCACAAGTCCCAAATTATTTTCCCTAGACCCCACAAGGGGTACTTCCCCTTATCCATATAATGGGTGCTTCTCATTAATCCTATAAGGGGCACTTACCCTTGACCCCATGTTGGGATAACACCCCTAGAAACCCATGACATGGACCTTATTTAAAAAAAAAAATCATAGTGTAAAACCCATTATTTTTTTAATGTTTTTATTAAGGATTATTGGACTAACATTTTGTTTGGATTTTCATAGGGGTAAATTTGGTGGAAATTTTTACTCACTTGATTTTATCTATCAATTTACTAACTAAATGTCTTGTGGATCATATTTTGACACACATTTGTCTTTGTCTAATGTCCTATCTTGCAGGTTACCCCTCAAGATTGCCAATTTAAAACTACTAATTATTTGCTTTATAGGCCACCTGTCAAATATTTTAGAATTTTGAAAACCATATTATACATATATTTGTATTTATCACACTTAATTAATTGGTTAATAAATCTTTTTAATTTATTGAGTGTCACCTAAGGGTTATAGTGGTGTATGTTCTCCTCCCTATATCCTATTGATGAGTCTTAGAGGATAAAAAACCACTAAAAAACCTCCCATTTTTATTTTTTAGGGGAAACATAACACGGAAGTGATACCCACACATTTTTCATAGTCCTAGGGGGATTATGACCATGGATTTCACCATCAAACACAAATCCACACTTTGTGTTCTGACAGAGTCTAAATAAGAGGGAATGATATCATTAGGCCAAGCAAGAGACTCCATACATGATATTATGAAGGTGAGGAGTTAAATCTCTAACCCAAGCATTAGACATCACCCAATATGGATTTGGGTCCCACATACCGATTATATATTAATACATCCTTAGAGAGCATGTATAGCCTATAATAAAATTGTCAAGTATAATAGGTGACTTAATATCATAGTTAGTATCAGATCCCAAGTTACCATTAAGTGTAAATAGGGTTGAGAGGGTTTGGGATATATCCGTTAGATAGTGTAGTCAATAGTTACACTCCTACATTAATCATTAATTATAGGATTATAGCTTGCTTCATTTTGGTGTGTGTTATGCTAGACTAGTGTTGTTTATGAGATGAGTCAGCCTATTACCTTAGCCTATACACACCTATATAAGACTCCTTTATTATCATCATATTGTATATGCTCATTTCATCATCATATCATCTTGTACATCCTCTTGTGCATAGTTTCTTTATATATTTATACATCATTTAAAACTTATCTCATCTTGCATCTTATCTTATCTCTCATCAACCCTTTCATCTTAATCACATCCTAGTCTAATCTCAACAATATAGCACTAGTTATACCCCCATCACTTAAATAAATTAATCAAGTCTTTTCATCCATACATCACATCTTATCATAGTACAACCTCATATTATTCACTTGGCCTTATAATTAATCATCCCAAGTATTAAGACTAAAATCCACCTTATCCATAACCAAACTAAGTCACATCCTAATAATTTTTATCATCATTTGATCACATCACCTTGACTTACTTATCTTTAGAGTCATATTCTAAACCATATTACCTATCATAAAACCCATCTTACCTTAGTTGAAAACCTATCACTTGTTTTGACCTTGTCTAGCTTAATCACCTTGTCCATCACTTTATCCCTTATAACCTAGCCTAATAATAGTCCCACTCATTCTTACCTTCTCATGTTCTATCTATACTAGTCATCCTGTCAAGTTTGTATCCATATGTTAGTCCTCATCTACATTGGTAAAACATTCTTTTTTACATATCAGGGTCCTCATCATTAGCTTTCTTATGTCTAATCAATTTTGAGCCATACACACCATTAAATCCTATCATCCTATCTTCTCAACCAAGTCATCTCAATCAACTTAAGTTGATAATATTAACCTTAAACTAGTCTCAATCTAGTCATTCTTATTCAAAATCATATCTCTTAGGTGAATCTAACCCCATCTAAAATCTTAGAGCTTGCCATAGTTCACCTAGTTGAATCTAGTCAAAATAATTGAAATATAGCTCATGTCTTAATTTGATCTTATCTTACCTCATAAAATATCACCTCACATTGAATATCTAGTCAAACTTGAGATTAGACTATAATAAGACTTTATCAAAATTTGTTCCACACATTCCTTCTTCATCCCTAAATCTTTCCATTTAATCTTATATACGTACCAATTTGGAATGGAAAACCACATAATTTTTACTTTATCATATCTCAATCCATGGACTATAAAGTAAATTTACATTCCCTAATTGATAAATGTCTCATAGCCAATAGGGATATACTCCTTTATCACCTTCTTAAGATATAGGCACTATGTGTCTTATAGAATTTGACCCCATCCACACAACATTACCTCTAGTTTAGGCCCATCCACATCAGTCTTCACCTATCCCCCATCCAAACCTATCATAGTTAATATTTTTATCTACAAATCATATCTAGTTATCTACCCCTTTATCTATCAACAAAGGGAATCTAATCCTAGATGTCTCATCCACTACTAGTCTACCCACCTAGTCATGTCAACATCCATATGATCTAATGTCCAATGATTCCACATCCAAACCACAAATTGAAGAGAGGCCATATACTCCTCTTTATCCATAGAATCTCTCTTTCACCAACTTATTTCCAATGACATGATAGTCTATCCACCTATTTGACATCTTGATCCTACCAAGCCTAATCAATCTTGGTATAAATCCAACCACTACTATATATATCACCAAACCTAGGGGCATACCATTAATCAATGTTAAAATTTATAAAAATATGTCCAATACCTCATTGACTATGGTGACATCAGAATCGATAATGAATTAGATGGGTTTACATCTAAGGATGAATAAGAAGAGGAGTTCCAAGATTCAATTCCAAATAATGATCAAGCCCTTCCCTTTAAAAGCTAAGGTCAAGAAACCACATCCATATTACATGGTCCCCACATAATAAATAAATCCTCCATTAAATATGAGTCTGTTCCCCATGAGCTTAGTGCTCCCTTCTATCATGATTCAATATTCCATGGGGCCAATCTTTGGAAAATCCATTGTTACTCCATCATCTTCCTCTCATATATCATATCAAATACCCCAAATTAAGAGTTTACTTGTGTATACTAAATCCTATATTATAATCATTACATCTTATACATTAGATTTAGTAGTAGAGTCAACACTAGTGTTATCTACATCAGGATCATGTTCAACACTATTATTTGAATCATATACCTTGTTAGAAACATTATCCTTCAAAGATATTATATTAGATGATGACTAAGCTTATATTTTTGAAGATACCTCCAATTAAAATGTCAAAAAATATTAATGCATATGTTTTGATCATGTTTAATATAATTAAGTCATAACAGAATTATTACAAGCTTTATCTATTAAAGATTTCCTAAGTGAATCTGATGTTACCTTAGATTTGTGTATTATATCTATTCCTATTAATATGTTTGTTGATCTTGAGGATATTTTATTTGATGTTTAAATTGGGTCTCCTAGGAACCCCTCTAAGTACCATGCTACCCCATCACCACTCATTGACCTCATCCTACCATTTCCTCTACCTTCATCCATCATAGATCCTTTTCTTCCTTACAGTAATCATTTAATCACTTTCCTCCATAGGGTTGAACATGAACATACATCATTTTAATATTCCTCACATAACATAATATGTGCCCCAAATACAAAGGTTAAAAACCATATTTAAAAAGTCATAAATGATTATCAAAGCACCTTTGATCCAACAAGTCAAAATCAATAAATGTTGAATCATCATCCTAATCAAAAAGTGTCTTCCTATAGTGAAACCCTCTTTAAGGCACTATGGGACCATCAAAGTCAAAATAAGCATCTATAAATTCAAAGATCAATATCCTTTAGTGAATCCCAATGTCAGGCACTAAAAAAAATCCAATAAATAAATCATAATAATGATAAAATCAATATCAATATGGCTAATAATCCTTCAAATAATTAGATAAAAAATAAATTATAAAGCTAAAGTGTCTTGGGTCTCTTAAAATATTTTATCAAATGTCACAAATAAAATGTGGAACATCTTACATGTCTAACGATGCATTTGAAATCTATTCTCACTTCCCAATCACCCATCGTACCTCCATATCATGATCCTATCATCCATTCAAGTCTTATGCATCATCATCAAATCTGAACCCTAAACCTATCAATTCCACCCCTCAAAACTTGAGAATTTTTTTCTCTTATAGGGGTGATGAAGACACATGGTCTATATGTCTGAAAGGTCTCAATTAAGAGTCAACAAAGGTCATAAGGACATTAATGAATCCAACATCAATAACATGATCCTAGTAAAACATGTACTTATAATAGGTGTTGGATAAAAATAAATAACTCATTTGTATCTTTCATTTCAAAATCCTATACAATAAATCAAGATGATAAAAGTCAAGATTAAAAAAAGAATTATTTGTCCAAAGGTGAAAACTAATATTTTAATACCTCAGGTAAGTACCATGATGAAAACCAATTTCTATAATCATGGTAAAATAATCTATTATATGTATTATACCTAAATAATTATGGGAAAGTCCATCCACATAATATCCCTTATCAATCCCCTCCATATCAATCCTTATCTATCTTATCCATCTATCCATTATTTGTACCCATCATCTACCATCATATTATGCATCCTATTATGTCCATCCTTTATTTGAGTATTAGCATTTGTAAGGGAATGGAATATGTCTTGAGAAATGTTATATAATCATCTTGGCATATTCTTCAATGGACAATTAATGAATTAGATATATGGTTCCTTCATGATGTGGTCATTAGTGATCCCCTAGTCCATTCTTCTTGGGTCCTCATCCCATTTTTCGCATTGCCCTCATCCTTTTATCATCCCATCCATTATTCCATCAATATTTGTCCTAGTTTCTAGGCTTGGTAATCCCTTTTTTAGTAACCCCAATTTTGTATAGTGTATATACATATTCAAAAGACCTAAAAATTATAAATCCATAAAATGCCAACACATCTAAGTTGTCTTAAATTGTGTCATCTTGTCATACGTCCTATGTAACTCAGTCATCTTATCTTATGTCTTAAGTTATCCATATCATTATCGTCCTACCTTGTCTTATGTCCTAATGGTCTTATCATTTTGTCATCATACCTTATATAAACATCCTAGTCATCTTATCTTACATATTCTACAAACCTATCCTAATTATATCCCCTAATCTAACCAAATATATAACTATATCCAAATCCATATCCTTAATCTAAAATCACATCATGATCATCGCAATTGACTTAGTCCAAATCATCACCTGATCACTCATCCCATCAACTCTCATCAAGATAATTAGGCAAGATATAATGACAATACATTTAAATACTTGTGTGTTTTATTTGTCTTCTATTTGTTATTTTACTTGTTTACATGCATTTTATTATTTATATATTTACATATGTTTACTTTCTTATCTTTATTTTTCTTATTTTATTAATCTTTTAATGAGTCTTGAATAATGTTTATTTTTGTCTAATGATAAATAAACAAGGATGTTATGATGACACCAAAAGTTTTAAAATGATGATTTTAGGTGTCCATGAATATATAAAGTTAATCAATTTCCCTTTTTATAATAATTCACTTTGGTAAAATATCCTCTTGGTCATACTTATATCATGGGAAACACTACCTAGTGTTATATTCATAGTGAATTTTATAGACTATGATGAGACTTATTACAACAATGATGGATTGACAATAAACCATACTCACCATTTATCTTGTCCTATATCATCTATCTAATTATCTAAATTATCTAATCATCTTATCCCCATCCTCACATCAATCATATAAGTCCACTTATCTCATACCCAATCAATTATCCTAGTCATCTATCTTCATGTCTAGCATATGAGTCACATCCTCTATGCAATAACTATCATGTCTAACAGTCATTGTAATCCTCCTTATCTAGTCTATCTTGTCATCTATCATCTAGTCTAAACTACATATGACTTAGGTATTTTAAGACTATGTAGGTAGTGCTTAGTCACATAACATGTCTTAGGTCAATTTTCCACTCTATCCTCTTTCCCAAACATTCATAACATATATCTTATCCTTCCTCATCATAGCATCTTGCATCAATTAAATCCTTGAGATATAATATTAATCATTAATCAATTAGTCTATTGATTAATCACCATCCCCATAATAATCTCATTAATATTCCCATTTAATCACTTTCACCTATCGATTGGGCCTCACAAGTCATAATTTTCATCCTTTCTTCACTAGTGATCCATTATTACTGATTGATAAAGTAATCATATTAAATTTATGATTTCCTCCTTCAATTGGGACATGATTGAGACCATAAATTTATTATCATTTATCACTCCCTTATATATGTCCTTTTTAGGGGCATCATCAATATTAATCACATTATGGCTCATTAATTTGATACATTTCCATTCAATTCATCCCCTTTGTCCTTTTATCACTCAATCATATCATTATTCTCTCTCATCCCCTTGACTATCACTCAACTTAAGCTTCACTTAATGTTAATCTTATCAAATTAGTCTTATTTTGGATATGTGCTCTCCCATGCATGTGTCTTTTCCTTAGATATATTGAAAACTCATGGCATTTTATATCAATCATCTTGGTATGTAGCTCTATTTGGCATGCATACTTACCTAGGATACATTGAAATATTATAAAATTTTATCTTATCATCATCATGTTATGATTATTTCCTAATGGGATATGTCAATAACCATGACAGGCATTTTCACTCCCTATGCATATATATTTTCCATGGGAATCATCAATTTTTATCTCACTACTTAGGTTAATCTCATATTTTCAATAATCTATCTCACATCATGCATCCCATTACCTTATCTATTCATCCATCCTACCTCTCCTTTCATCTTTTGAGAGGACTTATGTCTCATTCTTCTCTACATGTCCCCTCAAGGGTGCATCATGTCCAATAACATCATTTACTAACCTTCACCCATGAGTGTCGTTCTTCTTTGAAAGAACATTACTCATTCCACTTCATCCACTTGTAATTCCCTTTCAAAGAGGGTCAAAATTTATACACGTAAATTTTCTTTCATCATTAACATTGTTAATTTTGTCTATTTCCATCTAATTTATCCTAATATAATATTATCTTAGAGATAGTCTAATATTTATAATATATTCCCATCCTACACTAAACTTTGTAACATTTCATGACTAATTAATTATTATAATTAATCCCACTTATATCAAAATATTATTCTATCTAATATTTTGGAATATAAAAGTACCTTCCAACTACCCTAGCCTATGATTAATCACTCCTACTCCCATATATTATTTATAACCCAAAATTGTATGACTAATCACCCACTAATCATGAGTAAACATATATAAATACTCTATAGGTTTCCATCTCTAGAACATTCCCTCCTCTAGAATCATCCAAGGAATTTTTGATTCCTTGAATAATTCTCCACCATTGATCTTCCTACACATAAATTTGAAATCTAGCCATCGATATTCTTTCCTTCTCTCTATAAATAATCAACCCATCCTCCATGCAAAGGCTAATGATAAAAATCAATGAAAAATAATTCCATAATATCTTAATCATCCTAATCCATTATCAATTTATTCTTCATCGATGAACTTCAAGATCTGAATCTAGAACAAGTAATCAGGCATAATCAATTTGAAGAAATATTGGGTCTAAGAGGTTATGATTTCGGTATAAATCTATTTTGAATAATTATTTTTATTTCATTATGATATTTCTTGTTTCAAGTTTTTAATATTGGTTTTTTGATTAAATTTTGATACATTTTTCATATATAAATTCCAATGCTCAAAATCTCCATCTTAGATTATTTATAAATAATTATTTTATATTTCACATTATGACTAACCCATGAAACATGTTTAGGCCAACCTAATAGAAACTTCCAAATTTGAATAATTCATGTTGAGTGTTCTTGGACACTATCGATAGAGGTAGACACTTATGATAAAATCAAGTATTTTATTTTTTCTAGTACTATCTTAAGATTTAACATTGGTGATTTGAGATATGGAAAATATTTTTTATTATTTAGGAAGGTTATTGCATAGTGTAGGGTGATCCTACATATGTGTATCAAGTAAATTTGGTTTATCAAGGAAAAATGTGGGTGGAAAAATATGTAAAAGTATGAACAATATTCAAATGTGTATACAAGGTAAAAATAGGAAAAAATGTGGCAAAGTTGATGTTTAAAATGTTTATAAAACCAAACTTAGGTGTCTACAAATTCCCCCATTTTAGTCTAGTATTGAAAAATCTATAATAAAAAGATTAAAGAATAAATATATTACATGTGATTGGAAACATTAGTGTTGATATGTGTGCTCAAAATTCCAACTTTATCCATGTAGAATCTATAAGTAAATTTGTATAGATCATTTACATTTATAATACAAAATCTTAAATAATATAGATCATTGAATTTTTTAAAATTGAAAATTCAAGGAACAAATACACCTAAGTGTATGTGAAGTAAGTTACCATTTATTGAACCTAGTTAGATAATACCATGGCATGATTATTTCATAAGGAGTAAAAACTTTTAAACCATGAATTAAGGAGTATATATTACTTAACCACTATTAGTGAAGCATAAGTGATAGAAGTTTTGTATAATAGAAACCTCAATTGCACTACTTTGAATATCATTATAATTATTTGTTGGAATACTAAAAATAGTTTTGTATGTAAAGTTGGAATGCCAAAATAGGATTTAATGTTAATGGAACTTTAGATCAACTATTGTAGATAAATTTTATATCTAAAGTGCTTATGTAGTACCATCATTCTCCATTTATCCAAAATATATAAATCGAAAAGTATTTTCATGAACATTCATGCCCCAAATTTGATCCATGTGTGCCTCAAAGTGATATAAAATGTCATAATTCATATTTCATAGTGTTATATAACATATATTTACTTTTATATTTGATAAATCTACTTAATCCAACCAATATAGTATGTCTCAAAATATCATATAATATCCCAATTATCCCTCATAATTCTATAAATGCCCAACATATACCTCAAATATGTTTCAATATATCCAATATATCTTATTTGTCCCATATTAATCACATATTATGATCTAAAATATGAAATATCTATCTTTCTTGGAATAAATCTCTAAGAAAATCCTACCAAATGTCTAAATTTAGATATGAGATATGACTCTTGCTAATCATTCATCTCAAAAGAAAGAGTTATTTGCACCATGTGTTATAATATGAAAATTATTTAATATAATTATTTATAAATAATTAGAAGAAATTCCATCATATATTTTTTTTGTCATTAAAGCACATATGAAACATGTCATACAAGGAAATGGGCATACAAGTGTTAGGCAAGGTAAACTTTTGAATTATACATGTAATAATAAGTAGTACATGCATGATAGAAATCAAGGAATTACACACAATATAAGAATGTGGGATAGAAATGAAAGAACCAAATTCAAAAAAAAATATATGTGCATCTATGCACATTCCCTAACTATTATGATCATGAATCACACAAGTACTCAAGACACAACTACCCTCTAACCTGACATAGACACAACATAGACATAGTTCATACTAGAGGATCCTTTGATACAAATGACAGATAGAATCATAAGACACAATAAATTAACTCATAAAATCACATAATATATCACACATTAATGATCACTCAATGTAATAATGTTCAACATCAATCACCCATAGAACAAGCAATTTTATTCTAATAATCAATTAATGTTATAAATATAAATTAGTGGTGCACAACATCCATAAGAGATAAAACTCTAGAAAGTATAATCAATAAAAATTAATTTATAAAAGTCTAAAATTATTAAGGTACTAATATATAAATATTTAGACCAATGGAATTCACATATTTCATAATAATTAATGGTTGTACATAAAAAGTAGCATGAGAATGGTGGAGAGCAAACAATGTGAGAATGGTGGAGAGTGAGAAAAATAAATTTCAAATCTAGAATCTAAATGGGAAAAATGAAAAAGTGATGGGGAGATGTCCATCACATAGGATAAAATATTTTATTCCCTTTAAGGGAATAAAATTCAAATAAATGGAATATTTTTATGGAGCCCTAGCATATTTGACAAGGAGAGCCTCAGAAAGGTGCTAGGTAAGTTTGTCTTAGAGACCAAAATTGTTGGGTTTGATGGATAAGAATGAAAATTTTCCCATTGAAATTTTAAATACTATCAAATATTTCAAATCTATACATATACAAGTCACACCCTCTCTCATAAGCTAAGCCTCATCCATAATGGAAAAGGTATTAATGGGCAAGTTTATGGGAGTCAGAACTAATATCAACACATTTAGAGCATGGGATAGATAAAAATGGAACCCCAAAGGTCATATAGAAATTATGTCCATTTTAAATGGTATTTTTATGATTATAATCAATAACCCAGAAGATGGTGTTAATATTTTAGAAGTGGGGCCTTAGTTTTTTGGAAAATTAGGACTTTAAAAAACAAATGCACCTAGAGTTTGATCCTCAGATAGAGAATAGTAATATTATGATGATATGGGTGTGTCTCCCTAGATTACCCATATAATATTGGGAGTAATATCTCTTTATAAACATTTCCAATACTTTTGGCTATTTGATAGTTTTTGATTTAGCCACCAAAGACAAATCTAGACTGGTTCATGTTAGATTCTATGTCAACACTCTTATGAATCAAGATATTCCTACTTCAATATTCTTACATACCCCCTATGGAATCATAAATTAAAAAATTGAATTTGAATATTTTTATATTTTGTGTGATTAGTGCCATAAATTGGGTCATTCTTCAAAAGTGTGCCCATTTTCATCTAAATCAGCATCGAACAAGCCCTCCTAGTAAAGGAAAGGTGGGGGGGGTGTTATTTCAAGGAACTAGATCAATAATAATATCAAAGATTTTTAAAAAGGAGTTGGTAGTCATAGAGAATAGCTAAGTCAACATTCTATTCAATCCAACATTAGAAGATTTTAGCAAATTCATGCAAGAAAAGGTTTATTCTTCAAATAAACCAAAATTGATTAGGTCTAAAATGATGTCTAGTTAAGTCAATTAGTGACTTTTTGGTAAGGAGGAAGATGTTTTCATTTATCATATTGATAATAAGGAAATATAAAACTAAGAGATTGTCATTACTAAGTCTCTCAATCAGTTTTAAGTCTTGGCACAACTAGAAGATATGTAGTTTTAGGTCAACAACAAGATATATTCAAAAATTTATGATAAGTCTGATATTCTAAACCACCCAATGATTTTTTCCTAAAAATTCCAAAGAATAAGTAAAGGACTCCCAAAATATTCCATCCATGATTAAAAATGGCACCAAATCAAAGTTCACATCTTTGGTCACTACCAAGAGGGGAATCAAATGTCCTGCATATAAGACACCCACCAAAGTTGGAAAATTTACTATAAAAGAAAATTTAAAAAAAATTAAAGTGGTAGATATTATAAATGGGCTTTAAAAACCCCTTCTATTCAAGGGAGTTAATTCTTCACCATTTAGTTAATTATGTTTCTCTTTTCATGGAACATCAAAGGAATGCATAGTTACTCAAAGCAAAAAAAATTAGGATTTTAGAAGGACTCAGAAACTAGTTATCTTAGCTATTCAAGAATCCAAGTTAGAAGAAATTATTATTATGAATCATAACAATTCTTATTGGAATGAATATAGAGGTTTTTTTTCTATTTCTTTAAAATCATTTAGAGGTCTCATTACATTTTTGGGATACTAAATTATTGATCCTCAAATACCAAAATCATGTGGCAATCAATCCTCTTCACAGATGTGATAGATAGTAAGCAATGGATATTTTCTAACATCTATGCACCAAATTATTCATTTTCTCATATAAAATTATAGGAAGATATTATAATTTTTATGAATACTTGCAAGGACTTCCCTTGGATCATGGCTAGAGATTTTAATGTTCCCTTACATCTAGGGGATAAAAAAGGAGGGAATCAATCATTTTTAGATAGCATAGAGGATTTATCTTCCCTCATTTTCTAATATATTGTTGATATATGTGGAATTAATAGGTTCTAAATTCACATTGAGTAAAATGATATTGGGTGATAACCTTATTCAATGTAGGTTTGACATAATTTTTATTTTTATGGATTGGTTAATGAACAAAGACTTGTATTTAAAGGCCCTCCCTTGGGATGGATCAAATCATAACCCCCTCTATTTGAGTATTGTGTATCATTACATAAATGAAAATAGATATCCATTTAGGATGGAACACATGTGGTTCTCTCACCTAGACATTCATTAGCAGATTTTAGAAAGGTTTTATTCTATTGTCAATGATTTAGTTACGTTCAAATTGGCTGAAAAAATGGAAAAAAGTGTAAATAAAAAATAAAATAGTAGAATAAAAAAAATTTGTAATGTTATTCTACAAAATAAATATTTAAAATATATAATCTCAAAGATTGAAGAAGAGAATGAAATTAATATGTATGATATTGAGAATTATAATAAGGAAAAATGGCTCTTATGTGAATATCATACTATTAATACAAGGGATGAGACCCTTTGGAGATAAAAATCCATAAATATTTGGATTAAGGAAGGTGATATAAACACTCACTTTTTTTCATATTTCAACTTTACAATGCATAATTGCATCAAAGAAATTATCAATAGTGAAGGACATCTCATATCTTATTCATATTATATTGATCAAGAGAGTGTTATATGTAATTAAAAATGCATCAAGTCTATAAATCAATATTGTCTCAGATAAGATAGAGCATACATACACTTATGATTAGGAATACACTTTGTTAAATGGGAGCATGACCAATATGTGGATCTACTAAAATTGGTTAGGTGATCACTTGTCACAATACACCATGCTAGGAAGGGTTCCAAAGCCTACAGTCTAACATAATAATGAAATAACCCTATAAGAGTCTTAGGTTTAATGTTCACTCTATTTTAATAAACAATAAATTAAATTTAATCTAGTGCACACCAAAGCTTATGGCATAAAGTGGGGATTAGAAATAAAACAGACTAAAATAAACAAGCATAGAAGACATACACTCACGTCAATGTATAAAAAATCCTAATATATGGGAGAGAAACACAACCACATTATCTATCTACTCTTATTAAGAATAAATAAAGTTAGGAATACTTAACGTTGAAGACAAACCTGTCGAGCCTCAATCTCTCCCTTTACCAAGGTGCTTTGCAAGAAATTGTTGTGGTATGTAAGGATAACAAAGACAAATCAGCTTTAGGCTACATAACCTATCTATACATCTAAAAGACTTCTCAATAAGACAAGATCCATATCTCTAGATAAATTATGGAACCCTAAGCTTTATTCCTCAAGTGAAATGGTTAATAATCAAATTTGCATTTGTACTTATTCTTATTCACTTCTCTTCTTATAAATGGTTAGAAATGAACTTGTATATATAGGTAGATCTTTCTCTAAATCCTTCTAAATATGTTAGTTATATAGGGTTGACCTAGTCAACCCTATATTTTTTTGAAATATAATTCATTAGGTCTTGAGCTAGGTTGACCAATGGGATAACAAATCTCCTAATGTAAAATAGCCCTAAATAATACAAGGTCAACCTATTCAACCCTGTACAATAGTAAAAGGGTAAAAAATATATAGGGTTGACCCAATTGACCTAGTACATTCAATTATTTGAAAGGGTGTCAAGGCAAGAGCAAGGAGGATAAATCATGGAAAATGAATGAAATGGGTAAGGTTGAGAAGAATAAGCTTAGGGTAAATGGTTTTAGGAAATGAGTGTGTAGATGGTAAGTGGCAAAAGGGACAACAATCTTAAGAAGCACCAATGGTCTACCCACCCCTTTCCCAATGCACCCCTTAAGGATGCAAAGTGTTAGTAATCAATAAAAATTAAAAATATTATGTGTATACATATTCCCCACTTGAAGCTCATCACATGTCACATAAGTACAACTTAGGATGGTGCTTCAGGAAATAGAACAAGATAACACAATGTTGATGCTAAGTAAAGTGTAGTAAGAAAAAAGTAAGATTAAAAAAAAGAACAAAATTGAGAAACACATACCTTTACTTACCTTAGTGTTGTAGATAAATAAGTAGACTACAACAAAAAGTGAAGGCAACCAATGTGAAGAACACTAGGTGAACCTATAGAAGTTAGTGCAAAAAAATCCAAAAATTAATTTTCTTTTAAATAGGCATATGATAGTAGAAATAATTCTCTATGTCATCATGAATCTAATGCATTTTATATCTTGAAAAATGGATAAATAGAAACAAAGATATAGGCAAAAGAAGGAATCTGTGGGAAAATAATTGAAGAATTTGAATTTTAAAAAGGTGTTTTTAAATAGGGGAAAGAGATGTCATTTTCTTATTTTGACTTGTGAAAGAGAGAAAAGAGATCTCTAGAAAACAAATAATCTAGGATGGTGAGGAGATGATAAGATATATGAGGAGGGGATCTACGAGTAGTAGTAAGTGCACTACAGGTATGCAATTATGAATCTTAAGCTAGTTTTTGAGTATTTTGTTGAAATAAGTGTATTTTTAGAAAGAAAAAAAATTAACATTTCTAGATGTTGAAATGAATAAAAATTAGATTATATAGGTAGGAAAACTAATTAGGCAAATGAGTTTGAAATAATTAGGAATAAAGCTTTAAAAAGACACTTTTTGAGGAAAATGCAAGGGGTCAGCAACTAAAAACAACTAGGTCAACCCAATTGACCAAACATGCTAGAAATAGGAAAAATCCATATTGCCAACCCAATAGATGTGTGCTGACCTTATACATTTTATAGATTTATGACCTAGTATAGTTTACCAATTGATCTAAAAAATCTAAAATTATAACAAAATACTAGGGAGGGGAAAATAAGAAGGTTGACATGGATTTTTAAGCCAACCAATCTAAAAATAGGGAAATTTTAGTCAAAATAGGTTGACCAAAGAACTAGAATGGTACAAAAATACATGTAAACACTGAAAGAAGGCTATAATGGCTCAAAATGACCAAGGGAAAAAATGATTGAATATGCTAAAAATTGGTAAAAATGAATGAATTAAAGTAATTTAGGCTTATTTTTTATTAAAATTTTAAAAATAATGTATTTTGACCATACATGACATTAAGGATCTAATACATCTTTTGTTGTTTCTTGGTTGTAGGGATGACCCATATTCTAGAGATTGGTAGATGTATCTTGGCTACCAAATCTATTGGAGCATCTGACCATACGTGATAGATCTAGGCTAATAGTTATAGGCCTAGGAGGGATAGATGACATGTGTTGGATTCCCCTAAGCATGGATTTATTAGTCATATTCCTTAGATGTTGGGAAAAATTAACTAATACCTTCATATGGGAGGTGGATGGGGATGTGGTAGAGGTAGCTATCATTCTAGAGGATGTAGATACCATCCTAGGGCTACTAGTAGTAGAAGCACTAGTGACTATATTCATACTAAATAACTTGGAGGAGAGGAGAGATTTAGCCATGTGGCATATAGGTTCAAATCTGATATTAGTAGGTAGGCAAGTTAGTATCCTTGATGTATATGTATCATAAATTTTGGATATTTGGAAAGTTATGATAGGATTTGTGACATAGTGAGTTCTATGTCATAAGTTAAATACTAATGTACCATTGTTCATGGTAGCCTTGAACAAGATGATTCTAGAGGAGGGATTACTATATGATCTTGACTCTATCATCTAGGTCTAGCCTATACATGATCTATATGAGGTGTTGTTCAGATGGTAGAAGTCAATAATTTTGATCATATTATTGACAACTTGGATCTATGACAAGTTTCCTATGTATTGATTAGTTGGGTTTCCCTATACAGTTGAGATAGGTCACTTTGAGTGTAGAGATAGAGATAGGACTAGGTAGCATGGGTCATGCCCCATGCTATAAATGGTGAGACATTTAGACATAGTGTCAAAGCCATATGGGCACATAGTAACTACATGGTTGAGTTGGTACATAGTTTCACCAACTATAGTGAGGATAAAGGTGATTAGATAGTATAATTGGTAGAGAGATCCACATCTAGTGGCATGGGTGCTAGGATATATGGGATTACCTCATCCATTGGTATCAATATTGATGCCTGAATGTGGGCTCAGAATGTGAGAGAGTCATGGTGGAGGAGGGGATGAGGGCCCCTACTGATGAGGCTGATGCTCAAACCACATCATGAGTGACCATGGACTAAATGAGCATGATAAGGAGTAGAGCAAGAGGAGAGGGATGAAAAAGTAGTGGCACTAGAGATGCCACCACCAATTCCATAGTGAGATGAGTTATGACCACCAAAGACATGACATTGATAGAAGTAGGAGTAGGAGAGAGTGGAGACTATCACCATTCCTAATGACCTAGCATGTGAGCCAAAGGAGATTTGGATGATAGATATGTCACTTAGGTGTAGGATGAGGTGGATATGACCCATGATAGCCATATTTGAGATGAGGAGGTGACCTACAAAGGAGGTACAAGGAGGCCACATAGATGGAGCTTGTGTTAGGTAATAATGTAGATGGTGAGACCATAATGGCTGAAACACAAATAGGTAAGAAATATGGGTAACTTATTACTTGAGTTTTTTATTTTGAAATAGAGATTAGAGGTAGATATATATTATAAGATATGATAGTGATCTAATATCTATTTAGATGTGATTTTATAGGCATAACTAAGGATGAGGAGGAAAAATTGGGGTTAGATGAGACTTTATAGCCATATGACCCTACTACATTAGAGGAACCTAGTGTACCATCTACCCCCAATCAAGTGAGCTAGTTCAAATTAGATGCATAGGTAGTGAGGTAGATATGTGCACAGAGGGAGAAGATGTAGCCACTAGTAGAGATGGGTGTAGATGAGATATAAACATGGTAGTCCCTGTTAGAGGAGATAGTTTTGCATCTAGATATAGTGATGTGGATCAAATAGGCACCTACAACAATGTAGACCCAATTGACACAGGCACATGCAATGATCTAGACTAAGTTGGTGCAAATGTAGGTGTAGATAGTGCACTTATAGGAAAAAGTAGAGGTATTAAGATCTCAGATGACCTCTTTACGACATATTATTCAAAGGATTTAGACATAGACCTTAATAGGAAACATGGCTAGGCCACAAGATAGATAGGATGGAGCCCAACCATAGAGCTGGAGGATTCTATATATAGTTTTACTTGTTATTATATAAAAACTCATGATATATAGATATATATATTGATGTTGATTATGTATGTTGTCATCATTATGGTTGTGGTTATGGATGCTTCGGATATATTTCTTTCTAGCACATGTATTTAGATTTTGTTGTATATGTTATAGGAAATATATGAGATGTGGTTTATTTTCTATCACTATCTACAACACATGCATGGTTAAAAATAAATAGGCAAAAAGGACTTAGAAAAATATAATCAATCAAAATGTACTACACAATATGTCAAGTTGGGAAATGTGTAATGATAAGAAAGTGACTAAGTATAAAGAACCAAGGGATGATAAAACAAGATGGTAAAAATAATTTTTTTTAAAAACCAAAGTGAAAGATTTTTTCACCAGACTAAAATAATTGAAATCATACTAAATCTCATTAAGAAGTATGAAAATAATGTAATAAAATGGAAGGTATGTAAAAGGGCATAAATGGTATTAAAAATAAATTAAATTAAGTCAATAAATTATACTAAATCATGTTTGGAAGTATAAGAGAAAAATAAAATTGACAAAATATTGGTCTTAAATTTATCACACTAATTCAAATTGATAAGTATGAAAAATTCAAGAAATGGTTAGATTCTTACATACAATTGAAAAATAAGAAGATAAAATTGAAAGAGAAATTAATTAAATATAAAACATACTAATTCAATCTGGGAAACATGCCAATGATGTGTAAATTCATAATCAATCACATTTTATCTCATATTTAAAACATGTAATTTTGTTTGTGACTTGTATTATTGGAAAATTTTGTGAGGAATGCCAGGTCCTATCCATAGTCTTACACTAAAACTCACAAAACAAACATAACTAGGGTGGAAAAATCAAGACAAATCAGGTAACAAAGAATGTGGGTAATAGGAAGGAAAAAGGTGGTAATTTGTGAGGATGGTCGGGTCTTATTCATAGTCTTATAATACAAATCACAAATGAAATCCTAAGGGGAGTGATCAATAGATAAAACAATATTGATCAATAGTAAATATGAGGGATATAGGGAATGATAAAGGAAGTGTAAAAATAAAGACTTAAGTGTATTATGAGAAGACCTTAAGAGACACAAGGCATACTAAATACATGAGAAGACACTATGTGACTAGTGACCATCAAAGTATAAAGGAAACCTATTCGCTATAGACACAAAGCTTTGTAGGCATATAAACATGCTACTAAGATCAACTCATGAAGGTATATTGGTACAAGAAAATAAAAATAAACCTACCTTCACATGATGTGTTCCCCAATATTTGGGACTCCATACAGAGCCATCAAACTACTGTGAAGATTGGGTACTTACATGATAAAGTAGGTAGCACTAAATTATTTTTTTATTCTCTTCTTCTAATCTACTGGCCTACCATACCCCAAAGGAACTCAGCTCTACCATGAGGCTAATTGTGTAGTTTGAGCTTTGAATAGTACAAGGAGATGTGACTTGACTTTTAAGAATATTTTTCCTTTTTATATCATTATATTTTGTAAAATTATTTAGATTTTAACTTTTTATGTCTTTTGAAGATTCTTCCTCCATATGTATTTGTAATGACCAAGCATGAGAGATGTAGTGATACACATGAATGAGATTTAGGCTAAGGATAAAGGAAGCTAAGTAAATAAAGACAAATATTGACTAAGACACTTAGGCTTAACAATGAACTAGCATGTGATCTTAAATTTCAACAATGTATTACTTATTTTGTGAAAAAATAAGAATGGAAAAAGGAGATCCAAAGGTGGATCGATAAAAGGAAAGTATAATGAGATACATTGTCTTATAACTAATCACATGGTAAAATAATACAAGGACCAAAAGGAACAAAGTTTATATAACCAAGTCACAGTGACAATTATCTATGAAAAATAGAGATAAGAAAGCAAGAAATCATGAAGACACAAGAAGAGAGTTTTGATAAAAATAAATAAAGAAATAGAAAGCAATGATAAATAAATACAAACATATGCAAATATAAATGATAATATAAGAAAGATAGAGTAAGAAAAATTAAGATCACTATATAAGAAAAATATGAATTTAACACAACATCAAATGATATAACAGATAAATAAGAATGAAATTGGAGCACACATCCAATAAAAAATGTAAATGTAAAGGCACCATGAATTTACTCATAAGTAATAATAAATCTATCTAGACACATTATCCAAGACATCAAAATACTATCTAAGGAGTTAGATACAAACTACTACTAATGTCTCATCAATCTTCAATTAAAATTAGGAAAATACTTCTCTACTAATATCCTCAATTGAAAAAGTAAGAATACTTGATAGATCACGGTAAGGAAAATTAGGCAAGGGATTCTCAGGAGAATGCATGGGAGTAGCCTCTATGGGATATGTAGGGATCACTAGTGGAGAAGGATCCATGGGTCAAAGACTCATAGGTGGAAAATATCCACAAGAGAGGGAAGGTTCACAGGTGAAGGAATCATGGGTAGAGGCATAAAAGGTGACAAAGGGACCATATGAAGGGATGGAACCATAGGATGTGGATCCATGGGAGAAGGAGGAGGCTTCTTATGGGAATAACTTGTGGGAGTAATGGAATAAGGTCCAAGAATAAATATAAAGTGATCTTTAAGGTGTTGTTTAAGGATGTGATAATGATCCGTGTGATGGGTGCCACATTGGTGCCATATAAAATATACCTCACCATACTTAGGTATATATTTAGGTCTAACCTTTGGGGGAGACATGGATTTATCTGAGCCAAGAGAGAAAGGATGAAAAGTATAAATATATTGTCATAACTTGTGATAATGGGTATAATAATGATTATCTATCCCATGGAATCAACATATACACTTGTGAGTGGTTATAGGAGAAGCACTCATATAAGGAGGTATAATAGGAGTGGAAGAAGCTAGAGAGGACTTGTCATCCCATTTAGTGGGAAACAGAGTCATCTTAGGTAAAGGAAGCAAACCATCACCAAGGCAAGGTGGTGATGGAGGAGGACTATAACTAGGCTTAATAGAAAGAGCAATGGAATGAGAAGTAAGGGTAGGTTTAAAAACAACAAGAATGGTAATAAGATCAACTATAATAGGAGCAAAAATGGGATCAAATATAACAAGAGTGGGAATTGGCTCTGATAAGGGATCTACTCAGGGAGGAGTGAGATATATATAAGTTACAAGAAGGGTAGCACTAATCATAGGAGTAAACCAACTATAATGACTAGGGTACCTAGCAAAATGGTAAGGTCTGCTCATAGCATAATCCATGAGCATACTCTTATGAGGCTCCTCAAAAATTGGAGGTGTTGGCACAATCTCTACCCTATGATAAATAGGAAAATTACTAAAATTAAGAACAATAAATTAAGGAATATAGGAAGATAAATGAAAAGACTCAAGTAAATAAGAATGATAATGGATAATTTTAACATCATAGGCCTATACAAGACTACCTAAGAATGGATCATCTAAAGAATAACCATCATCATAATTTGGGGTATGAAGATCAATGACACAATTAGGGATAACTTTGTCATCTGAGGAAGTGTGGTGAATAGAATGCTAGGCCTTGGTTAAGACTAAGGGAATATCATCACAAAGAAACTTGTAAGAACAAGGCTACAAGGAAGCAGGAAACTAAAAGATGAGGCGAGGTAAGAGATCAAAAGTTTTGATTTTGAGGTTAATCTCATCAGGCTCATCATCATCAAAATCTAAGAGGTTAGGAGGAATCTTCCCAATGAGTTTGGGATGTCCATTGTAACCTAAATTGTAATTAATGGGAAAATTAAGATGCTACAAATCATAAAATGGAATGTTGGGCAAAGCTTCGAGAGTAGGAATCTTGAAGGCACCATGGTCTTGGAATTGTTTGAAATTCCAAGGGTTAGTGTCACCCTAAATCCTATAAATGGATCCATTATGAGGGAATTTAACACACTGGTAGGTGGAATAAGCAACGTCTCTAATATGGTGATTCTATGGACTACCAAGTAAGATGTTATAAGAAAGGGGAAAGTTAAAGATCATCACATTCACATGAATGGTGACAGGTGGGATGGTAATGGGAAGCCACACACAACCTAAAGAAGGCATTTTCCTTCTATCATATCCTTGATAGGTGCTACATGTAGACTTGAGATTTCATTCTGAATATCTAAGGGTCTTAATTAGGTCAAAAGAAGAAACATAGGTTTTAGAACCTTCATCAATCAATGCATACTTAACTTAGATATCACCTATTTAAACACAAATGAATATGGGAGGATCATCTGCATCAAGCAAAATCTCATTAGGAATCATAGAAGATAAAGGAAACTTTAAGGAAAGAGAAGTGTTCATAGTTTCATCAACATTAATAGACATCTCTTTACATTTTTTTAATATACTATCCATATATCTAGATAAGGCTACCTCCCATCCTACTAGGGAGGATGAGGGACATTCATCTCGAATAATATTTGCATAAGATAATTTATATGATGTGGAGAAGTCCTCATGATCCCAAAGAATATATTATGGGATGGGAAATTAGTGAGTTTTGTGATGTGATCCCACTCCTCATAACCCATAATAAGGTTATTAGATAGAGATTCATAATGATTAAGGAGGTCCTTAGAAGGAGGAGCCAAATTACATTGGAATTTTTTTGATAAAAAGAAAGTTATTAATCATGTTGTGATGATGAAGTAGTTGGGTCAAGCTAAATTTCAAAATTGGTAAAATAAGTTTTAGTATAAATTTAAGTATCATTAGTGTTATAATATGATGGAAGAGTGGTAGATATGGAAAAGGAAGTGTTATCCAAAGGAGAATCAGAAATTAGATCATCAAAAGTAATAAGGTCATATTACCCTAACTCATTTAAATGAGTTGGAGAAGAATCCTAGATAACATGATATGTTCTAGGTGAAGGATGAGTGTAGATAGGTTGATAATAGATAAAAGAAACCACCCTTCACATATTAATCATGATAACCACATTCTCTTTGGAAGTGGTTTCAACAAGACTTTCTACATTATTGGTGTAAGGGGTGGATTTGTCTTGATTGTCTTAAATAGGTTGATGATTAGGAAGAGGGTCTTTGTAGCTAACTAAATGATCATTGGCTTAATTTAAGGCTTGAGTTTTATCATGTGATTTAAAGTATATAAAATAAATTTTATAAGCTTGTTGATGTTTTAAATGATATAATTGTGATCAAAATTAGGATAAAGAAGAAAATCCATAGCTATATTACAAATTTGTCTATAGGTCTCATGAGAATGACCCTAACTAGCATGAAAGAAACAAAACTTGTTAGCATCATACTAGGATTTTGTAAGATGGGTAGGGTCGAGATCTTGTAGAAGAGGCCTAGGTAGATGCTTAAGCAATTCAACTAAGGATATAGGTTTATGAACATTGATGTTGTTTGGTGACAATAAGTGAGTATTGGCATATTATTAAGAAGGTGGAGTTGGTTTCAAAGAAGGGGTAAGAATGACATCTTGAACATTATGAAATGTGTTATAAGAATATATAACAACAAAATCAATAATATTGTGATTTTTATTCTTATGAGACAAAGACCCACAGAAGGTTGGGGTGGATTAAATTGATACACAAGGAAATCTTGTCATTTAGCTTGGTCATAGCCTATTCCAATGTACATGGAGAGAGAGTGTAGACTCGATATTGAAATTTAGGAAAAGGGCATTGGTAAAGAGATGGAAAAGATTATTATTAGCCATGTTATGTTCACATTTATTTGACAATGTTTTCCACCTTTTAACAAAGGCTTGAGCAGTTTTGTTTTCAAGTTGTTTGTAGTTTATGAAGTGGGCCAAAGTGTTTTTGAGAACATCAGTAGTTTGGAATTCTTGAACTAAAGCATTCATTAAATCCTTCAAACTAGAAATGGAATGAGTTCTAAGTTGGTTGTACCAATCCAAGACATCAAATGCAATATTTTTGGATAAAAATTTGGTAGTGGTAAAGGTGTTCAATTTGATCCAATCTTGAAAAAGATTTACAAATGTTTTAATATGAAGGGTGGGATCAATTAATACATTATAAGAAATTGTAGGTGTGATATTCCCAATATAAATGTTAAAAATTTGATTAGTGAGAGGTTTATTTTGGAGATGATTAATGGTTTTGTTTACCAAAGGAGGTTGAGGAATGAGATTGCCTTGAGAATATCAAAAAGGAAGAGGGGAAATTTTTTGATTATGTCTGCCCCAAGTTGTTGGCTGTAAATGAGACTGAAGATGAAGAAGGTGGTTTCACATTTTCATCATTTGATTTGTGTTATGATCTTGAAAGGTATTAATTTTATTGATTGTTTGTAATGATAGGTGGTGTGTTTTATTAACATTTTTAGAAGCATTATAGTTGGCATTAGTGGCTTGGGTACCACTATTACTGTTAATAAGAATTTGAGAGGAATTATGAGAATGTGAGGCACTAGTGGAAAAATTTTATTATGTATCAAAAGATGGACTAATTAATGGTTGAGAAGAAGAATCACTAGTAACATGATTACCTTGGGTAGTAAATGATGGACTAGTGGAAGGATTAAGGATAGTGGATCTTATAATAGGCCCACTAGATGTAAAACATGGCATGTTAGTAGATATACTAGGCATGAAGGTGGAAGAAGTTAGATAAGAAGAGGTCATGATATGAGAATGGTTCATAATCAAATGAAGAGATTGAGAATCAAATAAAGTGGTACCCCTAAATCCAATTGAGATAGCAGGAGTATGTGAATGAGGCTCTACAACTTGACCACTAATCATAAGATTGTAAATGCTAAAATGATCTTTTCCTTAATGTTGAGGAAATTTAGAGATAAATAAGATAATTTCAAGGGTATAATATAATTTGGGTTTGTATTCTAATCAAAAGAGAGGATCAAAATATGAAGAGGTATTAGGAGGGGTCCCATAGTTCATTGTGCGAGTGGTAATATGAATATTACTAGCATCTAAGAGAGGAGCCCTAATTTGTCTATGGGAGACCCTATGAGGATTTGTAAAATTCATCATGTTTGTTGACTAAAAATTAGTATTATCATCAAATATAAAGTCCATGATGAAGGGAAATAAAGAGAGATGAGAAAGCAAGAAAATAAGAAATGATAGAAATAGTACAGGGTCAACTATGTTGACCTAAGACAAAAATAGGGTCTGCAAACTATACAGGGTTGATTGGGTTGATCTAGTACAATGAATAGAACTAGAAAAAGAGGAAATAGGTTATACATATTATACAGGGATGATTAAGTTAATCTAGTATAGTGAATAGAGGCTAGAAAAAGGTACAAGGTTGACTAGGTCAATCTAGTAAAATAGATGGGGAGATTTAAGAAACTTATGACATATTTATGGACTAAAATAAGATAAATTTCATAATTAATTTAAAAAAATGATAGAAAGGAATTATATAATCAATTATATTAATGCTATCCAATCCAATTGAGGCACACAACACAAAACCTTGTACCAACATTGTATAATGCAAGTTTTTGCAATATAAAATATAATTTAGAAAAGAGAAATCAATAAACTTGGAAAGTAAAGAGATAAATAATTGGCCAACTTGAATGTTTATTAGATTATTAATATATGATTTTAAATGTGATGGAAATTTGGTTATAAACAAGGAACTAGAATGGTAATTTAAGGATGGTTTCAAGTAGTTTGGGTTGAAAAGGACTGTATTGAAAATGATACACGCTTGGTATTGGGGCCTACCCCCTCACTGCACACACCAAAAAAATAAGGGTGGAAGGTGCTTATATATAATATACAATTTATGAAAATTTATACTTGACCAAAGTATCAAGTCAACTTCCCCCTTAGTGATGAAATCCAAGTAGGTTGGCCTTTGCTAGAAAAACTATAAAATTCTTATTTAAATTTTGTGATTCGGTTGTGTTTGCATAAAATATAAAAATAGTGAAACTACATGATTAATTGAAAACCACCTAATTAATCTATGTGATATATTTTAAGCATGAAAGCAAAAAGAAAAAAAAGTGTGAACTAATTACTAGCATATAACACTAATTCTAACTTTGAAACAAGGTAAAATGTTGATATAGTCAATAGTTTATGCAAAAAATATATAATAGGATTGTTAGGGTTGAAATTGTACTATGGAAGTAAGGTCTAAAAATGAACAGTGTAGGTAGAGTCAACCCAATTATCTAGACAACACATAGAACATATAACTAGGTTGGCAAGGTCAATCCAATTGACTATGCAAGGAAAGTTTTGAAGACTTCAAAATATGAAAGGAAAGACTATAAAGAAAGAGATAAAGAGATATAAAGTAACCTTTATGGATCAAAGATGAAGATAATGAATATTTTTGTTCAAGAACCTTGGTATATGCTTGCAAATTCAACTAACTAGGTCGACTAGGTCGATTAAGCTTTATAAAAACCTATTATTGAGTGCTTGAAATTTATAGGGTTGAATGGGTTGACCTAGTATGATAAATATAATATATAAAAATGTATAGGGTTAACTTGGTTAACCTATTAGTCTGTACTAGAGGTTTGTAAATCTAAAACCCTGTACTAGGTTGATAGGATCGATCTAGTAGCTTGTAGATAAAAAATTGTGCATATAAGTTAGATATTAGGTTGACAAAGTCGATCTAGTATGGTAAATATATGATAAAAATAATTATTAAAGAATGAAATAAATAAATTAAATAAGTTGAACAAATATTACAAGTTTTAGTTGATGTCAGGTTCACCAGAATATAATATGAAGGTGAAGCCAAAGTAAAGCTAATGTTAAGAATAAAATGGAAACATGAAGATAATCCAAATAGTGGTGGGATAGGATTCATGTTAGGTTGACCAGAATGTATTTAATCATAAATGCATCATGTCTATAAATCAACCATGGATTGGATAAGATAGATTATACCTACACTTTTGATTGTGAATACATTTGTTAAGTGGGGGAATGACCAATATGGGGATCCATTGGACCCGATTAAGAGATAATTTTTCATAATACACCATGATAAGAAGTGTTCTAAAGCCTATAGTCTAACACAATAATGCAACAACCCTAAAATCTTCTTAGGTTTAATGTTCACTTTATTTTAATAAATAAGAAAGTAAATCTAATATAGTGCACACCAAAGCTTGTGGAAAAAATTAGGGGTTAGAAATAAAAAAACAAAACTAAACATGATTAGAAGACATATACTCATTTAAATGTATATGGAATCATAATACATGGTAGAGAAGCACAATTACATTATCTATATACTCTTACAAAAGAAAAATAGAGTTAGGAATACTTACCTTTGAAGATGAACCCATCGAGCCTCAATCTCTCCTTTGGCCAAGGTGCTTTGCAAGATATTATTGTGGTATATAAGGATAACAAATACAAATGATCTTTGGGTTACACAACTTATCTATGCATCCAAAAGACTTCTCCATAAGACAAGATCCATATCTCCAAAAAAATTATGGAACCCTAAGATTTATTCCTCAATTAGAATGGTCAATAAGCAAATGTTCATTCACACTTATTCTTATAAACTTCTCTTCTTAAAAATGGTTGGAAATGAACTTCTATATATAGGTAGATCCTACCCTAAATCCTTTCAAATATTTCAACTATAAAGGTTCAACCTAGTTGACCCTTTACGTTTTTAGGAGATATTTCACTAGGTCCTCATCTACATCAGTTGAGGGGATAACAAAGCTAATAATGAAAAACACCCCTAAACAATACAAGGTTAACCCATTCAACCCTTTACAATAATCAAAGGCTAAAAATTGTATAAGGTTGATCCAATTGATGTAGTATAGTTAACTAGTTAAAAAGGGTTTAAGGCAAAAAACAATGAAGATAAAGCATGCCAAATGACTAGAATGGGTAAGGCCAAGAAAAATAAGATTAGGGTAAACGTATTTAGGAGATGAGTGTGTAGATGGTAAGTAGCAAAAGGTACAATAATCTTATGAATCACCAATGGTATTCCCACCCCTTTCTTGGTGCACCCTTTAAGGCATGCACTTAGAAAGATTAAGACTCGATGGGTTCTTACTAGATACAAAGTGTTAGTAATCAATAAAAGTTAAAAATATTGTGGATACAAGTGTAAATTTATTTAAAAACTTGTTCAAAAATTATTTAAAGAAAAAAATGATATTTGAACAAAAATTCCTACATGTGATCCCCAAATTGATGAAGCAAGAGGACAATGAAGTTCTTACAACTACCAATTCTAATGAATATCTAAAATTTGTACTATCCAAAATGAATCCAGACAAAGCCCCTAGCCCAGATGGCTTTCTAATTGGGTTTTTCCAAAAAAATTGGGACATCATAGGGGATGATGTGGTTATTGTTGTTAATGAATTCTTTACTTCAACACAATTGTTAAAATAATTTACTCACACTTGTATATTTTTAATCCTGAATAAGGAAGGGGAGGTGAATTTTACAAATTTTCATCCTATTATATTATGTAACTCCATTTATAAAATCATCATAAATCTTATATCTATAAGGTTGTGGCCAATCATGGAAAATATTATTTAGTCTCAACAAGGAGGTTTTGTTCTTGACAAACAAATTCAAGATGGTGTTATTTTTGTTCATGAATCTATGGAAAAGAGTAAAAAAATTGTAATCTTTTTAAAATTAGACATAGCTAAGGCATATGACAAATTAGATTGGATTTTTTTAGATAGAGTTTTGGATCCATTTGGATTTTAGGATAAATTTCCAAAAATCATCAGATCTTACATTTCTACTTGTATTTTCTTGGTGCCTGTGAATGGCATTGCCCAAGGTTTTTATCAAAAGTGCCAAAGGAGTGAGAAAAGGGGATCCCCTATCCCATTTCTTATTCATAATTATGGCCAAGTATTTTAGCATATTCATTTCAAAAGTCATGGATTCAATAGACCTAAAAGGTTTTAGACTAGCATGCCACATTGAGCTCATCTCCCATCAATAATTTATACATGACACCATTATTCTAGCTAAGTATTATATTCAAGAAGATAGAGTGTTAAAAATTTGGTTATGTAGGAACAAGCTTCAAATCAGAAGTTTAATTTTGATAAAATCTTTGTTTATTTTTTTAATACTCCTATTGCTATAAAAGCTAGAATTGTGCATTTATTAGGCTTCCAAATCAAAAAATTTCCTTCTTATTACCTTGGCATGCCTCTTTTCAGTAATCAACTTAAAATTTCTATGTGGAATTTTTTAATTGAGATTCCAATGGAATATATTAGGATGGAAAGGTAAGCTTATATCATAGGCAAGTAAACTTTTGTTAATTAAGAGAATATTCCAAAGCCTTCCTATGTATCTCTTTTCATTTTTAGTCTTCTTAAGAACATCGAACATAAGCTAGTTAAAATTCATTATAATTTCCTTTGGACTAGAGTTGATGAGAGAAATAGGTTCCATCTTATCACTTGGAATAAAGTTTGTACCCTTAAAAATTATGGAGGTCTTGATTTAAGGAACTTCTAGTTGATGAACAAAGATCTTATCTCTAAGTTTTTTTGGAGTTTTAAAAATAATATTAACACCTAGGCTAAAGTTTTGAGTTTCAAATATTTACAATAAAGATCAATTTTTTAGGGGTTCACATTTTTGGAATTTCTTGATTTTGAATAAAGATATAATTCCCATAGGTTCTAAATGGAAGATTGGTAATGTTTTGAAGGTTTAATTTTAGAAATATTCTTAGGTCTTAGATCAACCTCTTAGTCAAATTGATACTTGACATCACTTACAAAAGTATATCTAGAATAAGTATGGACACAAGGTCCATGAATACTGGTAGGTGGTTAAAGGTGTAAAAGTTTAAAAAAGTTTGATCTTAGATAACATTAATTAGGAAGATATTATGATGATATCTAAATTGAACAATATGTTGAGAAATTTTGACTTATCTCTCAACAATATAGATGACTAGCTTATTTGGAAGGAACCATTTAATGGACAATACCAAGTAAAATTGGGATAATCTTTATTGGAGTAGAATCTGATTCATCATCAATTGGGAGAAAATATGGGATATAATTTCTATTCCTAAAATCAATTTCTTCCTATCGGTTGTAGTTCAAAACAAAATTCTAGCCATGGATAATTTAATAAAAAGAGGACGCATTTTGACTAATAGATGCATCTTATGTGAAAATGACAATGAATCTATTTTCCATCTATTTTTGGATTGCCCTTATAATCAAGAAATTTGGAGTTGTTTTTAATCAAATTCAATGTTATTTGGGTGCATGCAGGTTCTTTTTTGGAAGTATGGTAGTCATGGTAGTGCCCCTTTCAAAATGTCCTGATCAAGAAGTTATGGAATCTCTCTTTGCCTCATATCATTGGGGGCATTTAGGGAGAGTGTAATAATAGAATTTTTAGAGAAAATAAATGCGTCAATAAAATTCTATCCAAAAGGATCCTTGACTCTATTCTATAAAACTATAATATATAACCTAATGATAAAGGTAAAAGTCTTCTTCCATTTGAACAACTTCTAGACCTCAACTAACAAATTAATCCTTATGGTCTTGGTAAGACTAATCCTAAATATGAGATTAGAAAAATAACTAAATGTATACCCCCCATTTATGATGGTTAGAGCTCAAATTTGATGGAACTTCCAAAGGTAACCCAATCCCAATTGGAGGATGTGGTATTCTAAAAGACCATCAAATAAATTTTGTGGCAGCTTATGGTAGAGATGTGGGTATTAATTCCAATAATTAGGATTAAGCCCTTACTACTCTATGGGTACTAAAATTGACATAATAGTTAGGAGTTCAATTTCTCATTATAGAGTGAGATTCTCTAAATATCTTAAATTGTATGTCTAGGAAAAAAGCTATTAGATGGACTATTAAGCAAGTGGTAGAGGAAGTTATCTCCATTCTAGACTCTAGGTAATAGGCACTCATTTGACACATTTATCATGAAGGAAACATGATAACTAATTGGTTTGAAAATAGGGGCATGGCCTTATTGGGTCAGTCTACTTGGATAGACATTGAATAAATTCCTAGGGACATCATCCAAAGGATTAATGGTGAAGGTATTTACAACGAACAAATTAATTGAGGAAATGGGGGACTTCCCCAAGTCTAGTCAAAGGAGTTATTGGGAATTTAGACTTGTATCTAGTCTTAGTAATTTACATTTAATTTTCATCTTTTTAGGTATCTTTTATAAGCTTATAGATTTGGATAATATACTTCAAGTATTGATTTCTAAAACCAAAGGCAACAAGAGGACAAATCTAGGGATTTTCCATTTTTTAGTTTATTAGATTTGGGAAAGACTTATTCTCCCCTATTCTAGAGTTATTATGATCAAAATGGGGCTATTGAATATGATTAAACCTAAATATCCTAAATAAGTCGAGAAGAATGATTTCATTTTGGAGGCCTTAAATGTTTGGGGTTTTCCAAGGTTCATTGAAAAATTTGAAGGGCATGATAGATAAATTTTAAATATCTTTGCTAATGTTTGAGAAGACAAAATCCCAAAAATAAATTGGGTCACACTAGAAATCATGGAGGATCTGACTACTCTCATTATAGGCTTATAAATAGAGGAAACCAAAATCATCGAATTTGATAAGAATTATAAAAAAGAAAAGGATATTTTTTGGAGGAAGTAGAAACCTTGGAGACTTTGCACAATGGATTTGATTGTGAATCTTTGTCAACGACATTTGGAGAAGCTTATTTCCATCTAATGCAAACTATCAAAATTTTAGGTAGGTATAAGGTTTTAATATGGTCCCTATTCATTTTTATAAACTATTTTAGGCATGTTGTCCCTTTGAGCCTCCACTTCTACATTCTTATCTCTTTAGAAGCCTCCTTTTTGAAATATAAAAATGGAAATTACCTTGTTCCCAAACATGAATGGATTATTTTCTTAATTCATAAGTACTTCAAGAGCATGAATCAGATCAATCCTAAAATTTATCATCCTTGGAACACAATTATTGAGGATAAAATTGTGGACATTAGAAATATTAAGGGTTGGATCAATTACCCTAACAGTGTTCACAAGAGTCATAAATTTAAAGATCCCAAGAGCCTAACTATTAAATTTCCTAAATGTTTAGAGTTCAAATCTACTAAGAACCAAGATTACATAAAAAAGCATCTGAGGAATGTGACCAAGGTTACCATTATTCTTGTTAACCCTCTAGATAAGAATGGTAAAATAAGTCAGACATCTTAGTTGAAGAAGATAGGTCTAGGCTAGAGGATGCCAATAAAAAAGGACCTGGGTGAAACTAGTAAGACTTCTCATCCTAAGCATCCTAAGTATAGAAAAAGGAAGACTCTAAGGACAAAGGTCAAAATTATTATAATAATAAAAATCAAGAGTTAGATGAAAATTTAAATAATTTAGTGAGTTCTTTGAAAAGTAATCAAAACACTAACAAGATAGTAGAAGAACTGGATCTCCAAAATTCCATCATGCATTGGCTTATGAACTAATAAAAGAAAATATAAGGTTAGTTATTTATAGTAGGATAATGATAGAAGGATTCAAACCGATGATTTTGAAGATGTTAACAAATAAATGCAGAGTCTTCAATTTAGGGTTGATATGTTTGAAAATGAGAATGATAAGCTTAAAAATAATATCATATTTTTGGTGAATTTTAGCAAGGCTGACATGAATGAGGGGATTCAAAATGTTGAGAATCTTAAATTTCACTTGGGAGAGCTATTTGGCATAAAGACCTATGTCAAAGGTAAAGGCAAACAACTTCAATGCATTGGTTATAAGAAAGATCTTGATAAAGAAAAGTCATTATTACAAATTGACTCAAATCTCAAAAGAACAAAATGTTGATGGGAGGACATCTCTAGAAATATCAATATGGATTAGGTTCCTATTTCTTATTATGTGGTGTCTCAGATGTTTCTTAGTTATTTTTGGGTTGTGTTTTGGCAATTTTTGGCCCTATTTTGTTTTTATCATTTTTATGGACCTTGGTAGTCCTTTGGTTTTTTTTCTTGTACTTATCCTAGGGTTTGGGGACCCTAGTCAAACCCCCAATTTAACCTTAATAAAAATATATATAACCCAATGAGTGTGGAAATATTACCCCAATGTACAAAGGTATCCCATGGGTGTAAATAATGTCACACATTTGTATCTTCATGTATCATATGTGACATGTATATCCTATATCACACTCATTTATACTATGAAAATCATGTATTAGGAAAATATATTTTAATTTACCCATGTATATGATAAATAACATCAATCAATGATATATACTAGATGAACATGTCATGCATAGATATTGGTTATGCATTTTTTGAATTTTGATTTATTTTTTAATTTTTGAAGTTTTTAAATTTTGTATTTTTTTAATTTTAAAACATGTGCTTATTAACCTATGATCCCATAAAATGTATTTTCACATGTGGGTCATGAATCAAACAATTTTAATGACACATTCCATGGTCTATAAATAACATATATATCATTGTAAAAATTAAAGAAATGATTATTTGTTGTAGAATATCTAGCATCATAATCATAATTTACATGATCATGTAAATATTGTGTGCTCTTATATCCATTCTCACCATTAGATTTATTGTATGTTATGATAATGCGTTGATTATTTTAAAACACATGCACAATATGTTTTCAAAACTTCTTAAGATGTGATGCAATATGTAATGTCTTTGAAATCATATATATTATTGATTTAATGGACATTGTAAATTGTTCTTCAATGGAATTTTAGTTACATTTATCTAATTTTCCTTCACATCATAAACTTTTGTAAGTTTTACAATAGGTTATTGTGGAGGTGGAGGATTAAGTATATTTGGTTACATGGGGTACTCATGTGGAATGCTTAGAATTGTAACCACTCAATTTCTATAGATATATTTAAAGAATCAATGTATCTAAGACTGGATGACTTTTATCTTATGTATCCATAGACATTATAATAGAATATCAAATTCCCCACTATTGTAAAAAACTCAAAACCAAGTAGCAATGTATGTAGGCCCAACCATAAGTGGCAACATAATCCCCCTAATAAATTTTTATCATTTTTCATCGATTCATTTTAATTTAAAAGTAATATCCAACAATATTTTGTGTATACCTAAGAATAGTAGGCAATGTCATAGTACATATGTTTTCACTTCCCCATTATCCACCATAGCATTATATATATGACATGAGATAATGAAAACACATATAAACAAAGGTGCATTAATAAAATCATCATCAATAATTTGATCATTATAGAATGTAACTATAGGTTGATGCAATTGTGTATATTTAAGTGCAATAATAAGACCATTTATAGGATGAGCCTCCTTAATTATATAAGCATAATAAGTTAAAATAGGATGCACATTATAAGTCATGTGTACCTCAATATTAGCCTATGTTTCATGTTTTGGAAATTGATATGAAAACATATTAAGTTTCACATAAGGTTTTGTAAATGAATATTTCATAGGTATATTAAAATATTTTATGTCAATATTTTTTTTCCTAGTTAAACATTTTATCTTTGTATCTCAACCCATAACATCTACTAGTAGAATAATTTTCACAACTATGCCAATAACAATATGAATTTCATTGAACCCATAATTTTTTTATTTTGGCATATCAACCTCCAAGAGATAGGTGAGACAAAGGTAAGCATAGACTTTCAAAGTCTCAACCAACTTCACCAATTCAGGGTGCTCTTGTGTTTAATCGCTATCAAGGTATGGGTTAGATAGGTGGTTTGTCAATCAATGTGATAGGTGTGGTACATGACCTTCCTCATAATCCTAAAAAATACTTACCTAATTTTAGTCTGAATGGTGTTACAACTATTAATAACACATTAAATCCTTTAAAGATGATTTATGACTTTTGAATGTTGTTCATGAAGATGTGGTATGTAGATTATTCCCATTTACTTTCAAAGATGCTTCATATGAATGGTTCCTTAACATTCCCAAAAATTACATAGCTAGATGGAATTATTTTAATAATTAATTCATTTATCAATTTGGTAAATTCATTAGTCCATGTGTCCTTTACCAATAGTTTACCATAGTCAAAAGAGACTTAAATGAGCCTATAAGATCTTTCAATGCTAGATTCTATTAAATTTTCAACAAAACCATAGCTCCTTAAAACCCTAATGAGGCCTTAGCATTAGAGATATACAAGGATGCCTTATATCCCATGACTTTTGTGTTTCTCAAAAGATCTATTTAAATCATTAATACACTAGCCCTAGATTATGCTAAAGCTATGATCATTAATGATCAGATGCAACCCTAGGGTTAAATGGCATACAATATTCCCAACATTAATCTAAATTTGCCTATTTTGAATTTCATTCCCATTGCCAATAAAAATATGCCTTCCTTAAATAAACATCTAGTTTTGAACCAATTGCCTTTAAACCATGCAATCCTAGCCAAAACCTAGGATTCTTGAACAACTCTACCAATGGATCTCATCCACAAGATCAAAGAGTTTTTATGCTTTCATCTAGTATCAATACTCAAGTTCATAATTTTAAGACACCCAATAATGAGAATGATTCTATCTTGAATATGGTTCAAAAGTTAAATACTGATTTCATTTAGTTACAAAAATAATTTGGTAATACTGGAGAAGGCTCAAACAAGAACTTCTCTTTCCAAAGGTTCAATAGGCCTTCAAAAATATTTTAAAATAGAAATAACAACAACCAAAACAATGATTTAATCTCTAATAATAATGTACCTAATATTAATCTTGGTAATTTATCTTTGCTTGATTATTATAGAGTGCATTTCACTTCAAAACATGGTGAATTATATCGTCTAAACTTTTTCAATGCTTTTGAAGATTTTTAAAAAGAATTGGATACTTTTGAAGTTGTACCTAATAAATACAATGGTGTGGGTACCTCAATATCATCAAGGTATTTTAAATATATTAATTCAAATCTCATGGTGGAGATATTTAAGTTCCCATTATAAGAAGAGAATTAACCTAAGGATATCCCTAAAGAGATTCATGATTTTTAGAAATATCTAAAGAGGACCTATCCTCTGAGGAACAAGGAGCAAAAATCACCTTTGACTACCTCAAATCCACCAAATAATTTTAACACTCTTCTTGATAGTACATTAGATAACAATCTGGAGCCTCTTAAGGGAAGTAGCTCTAAACCTAATGTTGATACATCTAATTCTTCTAATAAGACTAGATATAATATAGTAGAGGACATAAAAAAGATAAAATCTAACATTACCTTGCATGAGTTGACTTAGATTTCAAAATAAAGGGATCTATTGTTAGAATCTTTATCTAAGAATCCTGGTAAGTCTCAAAAGGCTACATAGGCTATGTTGTAATATACAAAAATAATGTAGACATTCCACCTTTCCTGCTCATAGTCTAAATCTTTGGTAAGAATTTCCACAATTGATTGGTAGATTCAAGTGCATCTACAAACATCATGCTTAAGGATATTAATGAATAATTAGGTTGGACTCCCATTAAATATGATAAATTTATGACTCAATTAGATAATTCTAGGGTGAAATTAATTGGTGAATTATTTAATTTTCATAGTCAAATTGATTCTAAACCAAGGATCCAATAATTCATTGACATCTAAGTGGTAGACATCCTTGATGCTTATGGAATGTTGTTAAGTAGGGACTATACCAGATCTCTAAATGGTTACATGTCTATTGACTATTCACACATGTGGTTACCCTACAAAGGAGTTCTAAATCATATCAAGATAGAGAAGGGAGCCTAAGATGAAGCATATGACCATTGAGTATAATGTAACCAATGAGAGGGTTAACATAGTTAACTTAGATCTAGGTGTTTACACTCTTGACACCACAAAGGTATGTAACTACAAAACTTATCATGATATGCCTAGATTATGGAAGTTTTATTTTGATGGTGCTATATGCAAATTAGGTTTTAGAGTATAAGTGGTATTAATCAATCCTTTTGGGAAAGAATACAATGCCTCTTACAAACTTCAGTTCTCATGCACCAATAATTTGGTTGAGTATGAAGCACTTATTATTGGATTACAATTTGTAATTAAACATAAGGTCAAGGAATTATTATTTTTTAGTGATTTTGAACTAGTAGTTAATTAGTTAAAGAGTAATTATCAATGAAATTTGTCCTATCTTAAGAAATATAAAATTAGAGTGTTGGAGTTAAATGAATGTTTTGATACTTTTAACATTATGTCAATCCATATGGAAGAGAAAAAGGTTACTAATTAACTTGATTCAACTATAACTAAACTTATTCCAAATCAAGGTTCCAAGTTACAAAGCCTTACCATTTAATTATTTCCATATCCCTTAGTTCTAGATAATATCAATCATTTGCAAGTATTCAATGATGATCAATAGATCACAGACTTCATGACTAGCTCATGAGTATTTGAGGCTCACATCATTAATGAATCTAGTGAAAATACCCTTGATGATGATAAATTTAAAGACAAACTTGATGACAAGGTCATCAACTAAATGAAAATAAGATCTAAAAAGGAATGATTGCCTTGGAAAGACTATCTTATTTAGACAAACTAGCTAAGACTATCAAGATTCCCAAAGTATAATGGAAGGACTAAAATGCAATGGACCTAGGTTCCCAAGATCAAACTTAGCTCATGAACATTAGTACAACTCACACAAGCATTTAAAATGAGACAGCCAAATATTTTTTGACCAAGTATAAGGATGTAATGACATGGTCCTATGATGACTTAATTATCAATCCTAGGTTCATAACCCACACCATAACTTTAAAGGAAGCATACAAGACATTTGGGAACAAACAAAGTCCATTCAACCCTATCCTAGAACAAATGATATACAAAGAGGTTAAGAAGTTACTATATGTTAAGATAGTGTTTCTCATTAGACAATCCACTTGGGTAGCTAACCTAGTACCAATCATGAAGAAAATTTATGAAATTAGATTGTTCATTGATTTTAGAAATCTAAATAGAGAATCTGAAAAGGAAAATTACCCCTACCTATCTTGACCAAGTAATATAAATTATTTTTCATTTTTCTATGATGTCTTTTCCTGATGTATTTTTAAGGTATAAATAGGGGTTAGTTAATAGAGAAGATAAAATGAAGACTCCATTTACTACTAAGTGGGGAATTTTTGCCTACAAGATAATTCCCTTTGGATCGATAAATGTAGGTTCAACCTTTCAAAGATAAATGGCTCATTCATTCTAAGGCCTCATAGGTAAGTGAATTATTATTTACATGGATAACTTGACTATCTTTTCAAAGAATATGGAAGATCACATCATGCACTTGCAATAAGTAATTGAAAGGTGAATAAGTTATGAAATTTATCTCAAACCAAAGAAGAACATTTTTTGTGTGACTAAGGGAAAATTGTTGGGACATGTTATAACTAATGAGGGGATCTCTATAGACCTATATAGAATAAGTTCAATATCAAATATATAACCCCCTAATAATAGGAAGTAACTAAAGTCTTTTTTTGGTAAAATCAATTTTGTGAAAAAGTTTATTTCTAGTTTTGTAGAGATAGTGAGACCTTTGAATAAAATTTTGAAGAAAGATGCTAAGATCACTTGGAATGAAAAGACTACAAAGGCCTTCAATTAAATCAAAGAATCAATTAGATAAGACCCTATGCTAATAAGTCTAGACTTTACTAAAGACTTCTATATTTATTCTTTTGCTTTTGACTATACAATTGTAGCTATCCTAACTTAGAAGATAGATGGATGTGATAATATTATTGCTTTCATGAGTACTAATTTTAATTTTTTTGAATTTAATTATTCTCTTATTGAAAAACAAGCATGTGCTCTAGTCAATGTAGTAAAGAAATTTTGGCATTATATCTTTAGAAATAATTTACATGTAATACTACCAGACCCAACCACTAAGCTCATTCTTAGTCAATGTGAAATTGGAGAAAGGAGAGGTAAGTGGATGTTTCATCTCCAATAATATGATCTAGAGATGAAGAATGCAAATTTGGTAAGATGCCAATGTTTAATTAAGTTGATTTCCAATATTAATCCCAAACTACGTGTCATGTAGGTAGAATAACAAAAACTTTATCCCAATGATTGGTATGATCCTATTGTTTATTTGATAATCAATGGCTATTATCCTACAGGGTTAAGTAGAGAGAAAAATAGAAATTTAAGGATTAAAGAATATCATTTTATGATCAAGGATTGAGTGCTATATAGGAATACCTTTGAAGTCATTTAACTAAGGTGTGTTTCTAAGGAAGAGGTGGTTGAGATCTTGAGTACTTTCCATTAAAAATTGGGAAGTGGACATCCATCTAGAAGGACTACAACCCACAAGATCCTTAGAGCTAGTTATTATTGGCCCAATATCTTTGAGGATACTCACAAGAATGTGAGAGAATGCCAATCATTTTAAATATTCAACACTAAAGAGAAAATATACACCATGCCATTAAAGCTAATAATGATTGAAAAACCTTTTGCATAATGAGGATTGGACTTTGAGGCAGTTATCAACCCCAATTCCTTAGATGATCACAAGTATGTTTTGATTACCACTGACTACTACACAAGATAAAATGAATTAGTAGAAACCAATCAATGTAAGACTGAAGAAGTGATTAAATTATTAGAAGAAAACATATACATAAGGTTTGGCACAAATATATATGTACTCTATGATAATTGATCTACTTTTGTATCTATTGAGATTATTGAATGGGCATATGACAACACCATTTTTCTCAAGTTATCATCAAACCATTACCCTCAAGGTAATGGGGTGTCTAAATAAATGAATAAAAACTTGATGAAAGCCATAAATAAGTCTATAGATGATAAACTAAGAACTTGACATAAGATACTTAAGTATGCCCTTTGGGAAGATAGAACTAGAGTCAAACAAACTCTTAAGACATCACCATTATTATTGGTATATGGTCAAGAACCTATATTTATCATAACACTCAAGCTACCAACTTACAGGTTCATGCAAAAGTACATGAAGGAGGATCAATAATTTTCAAGTTTAAGGTTGTTGGATATCATACAAATGGAGGATGCAAGAGAAGAAGCTTTTGTTAATTTTAATAGACACCAAACCATAGTCGAGAGGTGGTTTGATAAACATTCAAAGATAAATGTGTTTAGACAAGAAGATTTAGTTCTTATTTGGGACAAAGCCTTAGAACCAAATGGAAAACATAGAAAGTTCACACCTCTATGGATTGGTCCATATTAAATTATTGAGACCCTAGGATATAACACCTTCAAACAAAAATAATTGCAAGGAGCAAAGTTTGCATTACCAATTAATGGGAAATACCTCAAACACTATTTCTCTATTGCCCCACCTACAATCTTCATGGAATGAACCATAAGACTAGTTAGAGTTAGTGTAGGTAGCCTTTAGGTAGTTTATTTTCTTTTTCTTTCCTTCTTATCCCTTGTTTTTACATAGTGTTTTTATATATTTATTTGCTTTCTATTTGGTTTGTTTGATTTATGTGTTTTTTTTCCCCTTTCAATAAGTCCTTTTGGATAGTCCTCTACTCAAAATACATTTATATTCTTAAAAGGAACTCTGTAGTTTAGGAATGTAGGTATGTTCTCTCAATATTGGTAAATCATTCATTATTGGAACATGAGATTAATGTTATAATTTAGAGAAACTAGTAAAGACTAATAAATACATTAATTATTCCTTGAGATTTTAAACCTTGTTTTGATCTAAGTTTGGTTCTAAGAAGGATTTAACATATAGGGTGATATGTTTATTATTAGGACAATGCCATGTTTGCACTTAAAAAACATTAATTACTTGGGACAAAGTTTATAGCCAAGGATGATTGTCTAAAGATCAAACATTTGACCATATCCCAAAATTGGCTAATCTAGTTCCCAACCTTTGTCATAAAGTCATAATATCTAAAAATATGAAAATAAGAGATTTATTGCAAAAAAATTAAAAGGATTTCTAGGTAGAGGTGAGTCTAGTAATCTCCATTGGGGCTATAAATGCCTAGTTGGCAGTGGATTAAGGCTTTGAGTAGAGCCAAAGGTATCTCTATTAGAGCTATGGACTACTTGCTAGAAGTAGATAAATTCCCAAGCCTTCCCTAAGCTAAATCATGATTGTTAATGAACATCCAAATATATTGTAAGTCAATGTTAATGATTAAGGTCATGAATCTAGAAGTTGTTCTTTAAATCCTATGGCAATTAGTAAGTGAAATAAAAACACACACATATCATGGCTATGTATTTATGTTTGATCCTAATTATTCACATGCAAGATTTATTTTAACCATGAATCGGTCTTAATAGTAGTGCATGATCAAGTGGAATAAGTAGCCTAGTTATTAGTCTAAACCAAAGTCTCTAAGTTATAACATATTGATATGTTTCCCCTAGAAGTAATAAATTATTGAGGTCAACATACCCCCATTTCTAAAAAATAGGAACCCTTGTTTCAAATTATGCAAATTTGTAGCTTAAATTAAAAATTCACTTGATCATAGTACCATTAGCATGTTTGAATTTTATATTCATTTAAAGATCATTCACACCTATTTTGGTTGGAATATTTATTCATAATTGATCTGTAATCTTGGCTAAAGTTTTTAACATTATATCTTTATGTTTTAAGTTGCAGCTATAATGGAGTCCATTTAGAGTGGGCAATACCTAGGTTTCATGATTTTTATATCAATTTGGCCTTTTACTAGCCTTTGGTATGTTTAAAATTAAACTAAAAGCATCCTAATACCCTCATTCAAATTACACTAGCTCAAGTTATTTTGAATCAGCTTAAAATTTGATTGGAACAATTTATGTGATAATGATTAATCATGCCATGGAGTTAGTTCTATTTTTATCCCAAGGTTTAACCATGTTTATTAACACGACCAAACCTTATTATAAATTTTTTATGTTTGGTCCCTTTATGTCTTGAGCCCCCTTTTTCCCTTTTATTTCCAATGGTCTAGCTAACCACAAGGTCCTTTTTCATGTTTTAGACTTTATTTAAGAGCCTTGTCCTAAGAATTTATGCCATCTCTTTTATTATTCATGGGGTCCCCTTTATCATGTTTATAACTTAACTTATAATTTTTATCCTAAGGTCTTACCCATGTTTATTAACATTAAATAAAACCATAATCTAAAAAAATTATGTTAAGTTCTTTATTTTCCCAAGCCTAACTTAAATATCACTTTTATCCATAGATCAATGCTTCACATTTTCGTAGGTGATCAATATCTTGTGGTGTGTATTAATTCAAAAAGTCAAGAGCCTTAATCGATGATGCACATTTACTTAGGTGAAGGAGATCCAATGGTGTGAGATCAACACTGATGATTCAAAGCCCTAGGATAAGTGAGAAAGTGATAAGTGTAATAATCTCATTCAAAGAAAATTGAGTAGCCAATTTTGTTCTACCCTTTAGACTGAGATCCAATGGAGCACATTGATCTAATCGAACAAGATTTGATGGTGCATAGAAAATTTTAAAAAGTCAAAATCCTTGAGGATGAATGAAGAGACAATATGTGGCATATCTATGAGCCACAAATTAAATATTGATCATGTTTCAAAGATTGATAGTATATAGACGAATGTACACATTATAATTAATGGTTCATGGAGTAGGAGGAATAATTGAGTGGATCAAGATTGATATAACATGATTGATCCATGTAAACAAGATCAATGATGCAAGTTAAATATTGAAATTTCAAAAAAGCTCATAGTGAATGCAGAAGTGACAAGTGTCATAACCATAAGGAACGTATCAAAGTTGCCAATGGAATTAGATATTTTAGATAAAGATCAATGATCTATGTTGATCTATGAAAAATGGAAACTAATGGTGAAAGATCAAGGTGGAATTTTAAAAATACAATGGTCACTTTTTAAATATTAATGAGAAAAGTGCCATGAAAATGCCACATGGATGCCATAAAGCTCACTATTTGAACTACTTGCCACCATTAAATCACTAAGAAGACCTTCAAAAGAGCCCTAACACACACTAAATCCCTAATTCAAGCCTATATTGATCATAATCAATCCTAAGAGAGTTGAATTATCATTTGTGTAAGAAGAATTCAATCCAAAACCAAAGTCTAGACCGCTAGTGAGTAATTTGAAAAAATTCACATGCATTATGGTAAATTGTAGAAAGTTCCTACTCTATACCATCTTTTCATAATAAAGAAGTCTATCAACATCACTGTGCATGAAGAGATTAAGCCATGGAATATGGCTCTACAAAAAGAAGAGAAGAAAAGAATGGATAACCTTGGAGCATCAAGTAGAGCACAAATAAAACCCTTAGCTCCAAAAGTGACTCAATCATCAATGGGGTTCAATTTAATCTAGAGACCATCATCTTAAAAAGAGTGAAATAAAAGAAGGCCATGAATGTTAGAGATGAATTCACCTTTCAAAAAGTGGAATCATTCACTGGTTTGACTTTAATGGAATGATAGAGGCATAGTGAGGTTCTTATCTTTAAAGAGAACCCATTGAAGATATCTCAATCACAATTTGATCACTTTTAATCAATCATCAAAGGAATGATTTAACAATAAAAGAATTTATAAGATACTACCATCTTGTCAATCCAAGAAGATAGATTCAATCTATTTGAGGACACTATGATTGACTTATTCAATTACTTAAAGTTAGTCAAAACCAAATAAGAGGTAATAAGCAATAAAAAAAATATCATGGATATAGGCCAAGTTGGCCAATGACAGGCTACCAGTTATCAAGTGAAGTATTTGATCAAATCCTTAACCAAGAACCAAATCCCTAAATTTATAATAGTCAGCCTATCCCTTCCAATCATGGCTATGGATATATTAGTGAATAAGATCAAAGCCTTGAGAAACTAGTCTAAACAAATTTTGGAAATTTCCAAGGACTATAATAACTTTGGATATCAAGAAAGAGAGTTGTTCATGAGACCCATTTTTGACTTCTAGCTAATCAATGAGCAGCATTATAGAATGAATATCCTACAAGTAAGGTAGAAGGTTGTAACAACATTAGGGTCCCAAAATTAGTTGGATTAGGAATATTCTTTTACAACTAACATTATATATTTTTGAAATGAAATATTCTTTTTGTAAAGACATGTACAGCTTGTAAAGTACATTGCCTATATGTCAGTATATTAGAAAAGGTCATTTGTTCTAGAATGTAATAAAAGGGATAGTTGTCTTATACACATGTACAAATGTAATTTGTCATTACTGACCAACATACCTCATGAATTATCTATATAAATAGGTATTTATAGTTGTAAAAAGTAGATAATTTTTGGAGCCAAAACTATTTGTAACTTTTGAGAAAATTAATATAAGAAAGGAGTTCTGAAAAGTTTGTCCACATTTACTTGTGTGAATTGTTATCATGGTTTTTCTCTCATTTGTTTGATCTTATATTTATATTTGAATGGTTCTTGTAAATTTTGGATGTGCATCTTTAAATGAACAGTTTCTAGTTTATGTTAATGCTAGATTAGTTTAGGTTTATTTTGCTTTCTTTACTCCTTTTGCATCTAAGCTAATGTTATTTATTTGTAGGGGTGAAATTCTTAAAGTGAACCTAGTTCTTATTTTCATCTTTTCATACCTTTTTTATATGTTTACCTAATGTGTGATAGGATTTGAGCTTATGCTACTTCATGTTACACATTGGTTAAATGCATGTTTAGATGAAATTAGAACTTTATCATAATGTTTGAAGTAAAGATCAATAACACCTCCCTTTGTTGCGCTACCCTTATTTTATTTCATTTTTTATAGATTAACCTTAGATAGTTTCTTTGTGAATATTCAACTTGGTTTAGATTTATACTTAGTTTTAAGCATAATTCATTTTAAGTAACATAGATCATCTTCAAAATCAAAGATTAACTATTAAGCCATGATGGCTCCCAACCACCAACTAATATAAATTTGTGAAATAGTCAACTTGTTCTACCTCTATTTCACCAAGGATAATAGGATTATCACAAATAGAAACACGTGAAATGGATTATTTAAATCTAGAAATGAGAAGTGTTTCTTAAACACTATATGAACCTAATGACACATTTAGGTACATCAACACACCCCTACCACATGAATCCTTCTTAATCTCCTCTACATTAATGCCCCTCATTGTAATGAAAAATCCTCATATTTATGCACCTAATAGAGCCATGATTAAGTCTTCTTTAAGTGGCTATAAGTACCTACTTTTCTAAGCTAAGATTATGTAGAAAGATGAGAAACCACTCAATAATCACATGTCTACCACCCTATTGCAATTTTTTCACATATGTTTTTACTATAGATGAAAACCAATCTCATTTATTTATTTTCATATTTCCATTTTTAAAATGGAGATACACAAGTTACTTGATCTCATTTCGTCATCTATTTTCCCATCTTTGATTTCTATTAGGCCTCGAAAGACCTATTTTTGACTCTTAACATTTATGGAAGATGAAAACTCATCATACATGTGGATCACTTTCAAAATTCCATGAACACAGTTGTAAAACATTTCTTCAATCTCAAAGAACAAAGTCTATAAGTTATAAGCCCTCAAACCAAGTCCAAACTAAGCTTTAATGGTATCCATTTAAGATATATGTTCCAACTCAACCCAAATTATATATGGATCTTGGCTCTATGTATTTGCCTATCTGGGTTTATAGGATCTCTTCATGTAATATGTATGCCTATATGGAATCCTTGCCACATTATTTATCATATTTTAAAATATTACTATTGTTTATTCTAACACGTGTCACCATTTTATGCCTTCTAAGATTTGATCAAATTTACTCCATCAATATTTGCTTCAAGCTTCCCAAATTACGACACTTGGCAGCCCCACATTTAATCTCATTACCTTACTATTAGTCTAAACATTCCTCACACACTTACATCATGTGTTGACCTCACATGAAATCTATCTCATTGACCTTATGACCTTACACACACAATTTATTTCTTTGGATCAATTAAATACATGATGTTGATCTCCTTCTGATTAATCAAATGTGTACCATTGATTCTACTAAGTCATTTTGATCATGATACTTGTCAACCCTTCACTTAATCTTAGGATTCTCTAAGTTTTTAACTTAATTATTTCCATTAGATCTTATATGAATGATAAAATTCACTCTATTAAAAATTTATTACTCACTGAAATCATTAGGTTATTTCTTATCATTGGATCTTTGATCTAATCAAACACTGACGATTGATCTTATTCTAGGTAATTTTTAACTCTTTAACCTTACACATGTCACAAATATTATTTTCATTATTTAATTCACACCATTTATCTTTATACCAATCATTAATGTGGATCATTGATCTCAACTTGTATGCACGAACATGCACCAACAATCTTGCTTGAATTTTTTATTTGGTTAGACACCTGCATGTTGTTGATTTGCTAGATTGATGGAACATTATTTCACCACTTGGTATCCCCATGTATAATTTCAAGATCTCATTTATATTCTTGAATTCCAATGGATAATTAATGAGGCCTTAAATTGACATCCTTGAGCACATCCCAAATTGCTAGATTATCCTTGTAATGTCATGTTATGATGGTTTGACTCCTCTAGGCTTATGTTAGTCATTTTTATCTTAAAAAGGGGAAATATGAGGAATAAAAATCAAGATTAAGTAAAAAAATATGAAGATTTTCAAATGATGAGTGTTTAAATTTGTCTTATGAGGCTAAAATGTTAACACAAGTGTCATCGACAATTGTCCTTTCACAACCTTCTATAATTAATGACACTTTCTAAATGGAATAACCTATGAGAAATGCAAATTTAAATGTTTCACATACTTTTACAAAAATAATATTAATTTTTAAAAATAATGTAAATCTCAAGTTACAAAAGGAATATACTTAAGTCAACACATTTGACTTTGAGACATTTTTGTTATTGCAATCCCTTGTCTCTACTATAGGATCTTCATTCTATAGTGTTACTCATCAATTAGCTTTAGGTTGACAATGTGTTCAATGAAAATATACCTTTCTTAATTTTATAGGTCTTTAAGGTCCTTTTCTACCTAATTTATTTCTTCCTTGATGTTCCTAACATCTCCCATATTCTCTTTAGTTGATAAAATCATGTCGATGATCCTTTTGTTATCTACTCCAATCTTACCTTGTCTTTTTCTTTTTACCTCCATAAATTGAGTATCTCTATGATTTAACTACTCATCAGTGATCAAGCCAATATGATTAATGTTATGGAAGTAGATACTAAGATGGTAGGTGAATTATTACTTAAAAATTCACATTGAATTCCATAAACTCATTCATCATACAATAACATGAACATCAAATCTTATACATACAAAGCATGAACAAGAGAAAACATCATATGAACACATAATTTATGTGAAAAACCCTCAAGGAGGAGAAAACCCAATCTCAAACCTAGAAAGTAAGTTAATATAGTTTTATAAGGGTAATAAAAACATGAGACTTTATATGAGCTCCAAATGATCAAGGAGCATACACCCCTCAATTTAGTTTAGCTCTAACTAGACCTTTAGCTAGCTCGAACTAACAAGGAGGCTAAAAACCCTTAGGTGATTAAGCACACACTAAAAAAAAAATCATTTGATTTCCACAAATACTATGATGTCTTATATACCTAATGATGACCTTCTCTTTCTCTAACACTTATAAGACTGCTTCTCTTCTCAAGGCAGACACACCTACCTTATTCGCTCAACCAAGTCACCCTTTAAACTGTTAGGTCTAATGACTTGTTAACTCATGAAAATGATCATTAAAAAATGATTGATCCTATTCACCCTATTATGGTACTAAATGAACCATATCTAATCCTTGATTGAGATCTTCCCTTCACTTGAATACACTCTACTCTCACCCTACCAAATCGGCTAAATAGACCTAGTATATATACCACTCATTCATCTAACCCATCTTGGTCAGCCAAGATTCTTAACTTATATGGATAAAAATAAAAATAAGATCTTATAAACTTTACATATGTGAACCAAACATTCCATAGGTCATCCATTTTCCTTAAAACCCAAAAATTAATTAGGCCTAATAGAAACCTAAAGGAATTAGGCCTATAGACCAACATAATACTCCTTGGAATCTTTAGTCCACCTTAAACCTTCACCAATAGATTAAACACATCAAAAATACCTAAAATATATAATATATAACTCACACATGGTTCTAAAACATTTGGAACTCCAAACCACTACTCCATCCAAGCTATTATCTCTCTCACTCCAAGTCCTACAAACACCCAAAAAATAATACCAAGAAGAATTGAGGCATAATATTGATTTTATAAAAAAAACACATAAAAAATAACTTTTATATATCCTAAATGATATAAAAAAACACCTAAAAATCCATTCTACCTTCACATAGCTCACATAGGTCCAAACCAACTCAAACAAATTGATTACTCAAACTGGGCATGCACACCAGAAACTTAGTAAAAGATATTTGATATTTCCAACCAAAATAAAGATAAAAAATGAAGAAAAAGGAAATTTAATAAATATATAGGAATAATATAATACCACCAATCTCTCACACACCTCAAAATATACTCAGAATAGCTCAAACTAGCCTTTCTAAATAGTCAACTTTAGATTATCTACAAGCTCCAAAAATGAGTCATGATGAACATGACATATATAACTTATGTAGACACTTCCTTGATTTTAAAATTCATTAATGTGATCCTAAAATAATATTATAAAATTTATAATCACAAAATTCATATGCTTCAATGGCCACTTTGCTATTGTAAACCATTCTCACTATCATGGGTTCCAATATCTTGTCTTACACAAACTAGTCATTTTGTGAGCTCCTTCTAGATATTTTATAAGCACCATTAACACTCAGATATAAGTGAAATAGTAGGGATAGGTCTTTAAATAATAATCCAAACCATTTTTTACATCTTTAAACACCTAAAATCAATCCCTAAATAGGTTCTCACTCTAACTATCTTTTATTCACTATATTCTCCATTTCCACTCTAGTGACAAGTCAACTTAATTGGCTTAGATAATTGACATAGTGAAAATTTATTTATAAAAAAAATCTATGGAATTAAAAAACAATTCTTAAACTTCAAGATCCAATAAATATTTTGAATTTACTTATTCAACCCTATCTATATGACTAAAAACTTTAGAAATAAACATATTTTTATACCTTCTGCTCACTACCCTGACACACCACTACTGCTTGGAGATTCCTAGAAGAGTCCTATATACCTTTAAAATTAAAACTTGGTCAAATAATATATTTTGGGTCCTTTATATCAATATATCTCTAATCTCTCCATTATGAGGATTTATAAATGGTTTATGACTAATTTACATTCTTAACAAATGTTCATAAATATCTATCCCTCACTCCACTAAAAAATACTTTGAAAGGATTCTTAGGTCCATGTACCACCTCTCCAAAAAGGATCAGGTACCCATACAAATTTGACATGAACTAGTGAATGTTAAAACATTCCTCTCAAGCTCAAAATGAACCATTAAATCCTCCTTTAAAGCTTATAAACCATCCTTCTAACTTTGTAGATCAATCGATAACCTCAATCCTAATTAACATGATTGGAAAAACTTGCATGACCGTATTCCATGTAAAAAAAAAGCTTCATCAACCTAAAAACACTATTTGACCATTCATAAGGCCTCACAAGCCCATGTAGGCCAACTAGGCCAATGGCCAAACTATATTTTAAACTACAATCCACCTCTTTCAAACCATATAACTAACTTCTCAACATATTATATATGTATAACATGCATATTCCATGAATACTAAGCTCTTAATCATGATATAGCTCTCAAAGTACTCAAAACCCCATAGGAAACCACACATGGTCAAGCCCACAAGGCATAGGATGAATTTCACTCCACTTGAAGACCATATGAGAAGACTTCTCTTGCTAGGATCATACCAAGAACATATCAAATTATCTCTATTCAAGATTCATGCATATTAAACCAAGATCACTCTCATACCACTTTATCATGACCAATGCCACTTGACATCAATGCCAACACATCACTACTACCAATATCCCAAAAAAGCTCCCCCTTTATCATTGATGGAAATACTCATTTTATCTCTCCCCCTTTTCAAAAATTAAAAAGTGGAATCATCTACCAAATAGGATCTTTTATCTCTAATCAAGCAAATTAAGAACACAACTAGGAACACATACCTTTCTCTCTCATCTTTTAAAACTTAGAGAACACCAAAAATTAGCATCAAATCATAAATAAACCATAGTTCTCCCCCTTATACAAAGTTTCCTTCAATAACCAACTCAATTTGTATCTCTAAAATACCTATATGATCCTTGGACTGACTACCTAGGAAATCACACTAACTCCTCCTCAGACCACCGCCACTTGAGAAACAAATAACTCAACTCCCACTTTGATTAACACTAAACTCAGACCTATCAATCTCCAAGAAACCTAGACAACACTAAATCACACTCCCGTCCTTCAAAATATCTGATCTGACAACTGAATCTTCTCAAGTAAAATGTAATATCTAAAACTTAGTCCTTTCCAGATACCTAGATCCTTGGACGTATCACCAATTACATAGTAACATAGCTTCCCATATGAACTTTATCTAATTTTAAGGATCTTATTTAGTCTATACAACCCATTCACATCTATAGGACATCTTGGAATAGCTACCATTACTTCAAACAACAATAAGAACACCATATCACTAAGCAAGTTCACATAACTTTACACTCAAGGAACCTTATATACCACCAAAGGAACTTAAATTATAGAACCATAATTGAATAATTATTATAATATACCAACATACCCATATAAAACCAAAAAATCTAACATTATTTGGAAATATATCACAAAATTGCTCAATTTCTCCACTAGGCCTATTTAGACCTCTTGTAGCCCTGTCTAGCCACTGCAAAGATCATAACTCTCTATGTGTGAAATTTTATATCATGAATATATATATATATATATATATATATATATATATATATATATATATATATATATATATATATATATATATATATTCCATTACCATTTCCCATTATACATGCCAATAATGAGCTCCCAACTCATCCTCCTTAGTAGACTTCTTTTTTTTAGCTTACTAGCCAATTATGCCTCCTAGAAGACCAAAACTTGAATAATCTAAAAAATTATTACCTTCAGACCACTATAAAACTTGTTTCAGTGACCCATTTAGACCATTTAGTTTATTTAAATCTTCTAGCCTCCAAATCCAAAGATATACCACTTTTTTAATCATGCCTAAATGATTAGGCCTTTAAAGTAAACCTTGGTTAGAGGTCAACCTCTAATCAACATAGACACCTTATCTAGATAACACACCTGGAGACCATCAAAACTCACATCCATGAAAATTTTAAAGCCTCCACACCTTTGGGAACCATGACTTCCTTTATGCCACCAAATGCATGTTCTTGAGAAGAGAAGCCAGTGACCACTTAAAATGCTCCACCTGAGCCACAAAATCATTCATCCACCAATAAAACCACCTAGATCATGTATCAAACATATTTTTAGAGCTTATTGAGCATAAAACATCTCCAAACTTCAAGTTACCCTTATAATCAAGCAATTTGTGCATATAGGCCACAACCTACAATAGTCATCTTGACCAAATGGTCAAACACATACCTAAGCACCTCATGGACATCATAAAACCTAATATTATGTTTTTACATGTCAAATCCAACTTTAATAAACTTTAAAAAACCTTCTATCCCCAAGAAAACATCAAAAGAGCATATTAGACACACTCTAGGTAGTCATCACTACCAAAATTGGTTAACTCTAAATTTTGACCACAAAATACACATATGAGCACCATAGAAACTCAAAACACCTATAAATGACTCATGAATATATTTATCATGTCCTAAAACAAACTAATCCACATTTATTCTTCAAATCACTACTCAACCAAGGCATCAAAAATGCACTTTAGGACCAAGAGACCTAGACATACCTTTTGAACAACCATCCCTACTTATTTTCTCTTCACTAACCTATAGGAGCAATTAGACCTCCTAGAATAGGATTGAACACCTAAGATAATTATGAATAACTCCCATATGATCAAAAATCTATCCTTTAGACACTGCAAGATATTATGACTAATAACTCTTCAAAGTATTTCATGGAAACATACAATCATAAATTTCTATGTATACACCTACTATCTATCAGAGATCTGATAAGCAATTTTTGTTTCAAAATACTCAACATAGGATACCACAATAAAAAAACTCATAATAAATGACCTTAATGTCATAACCAACCTCTTAGTACATTGATCTCTTCATGAAAGCCATTCAAATTGACTCAAAGAATCAACCTTATCCTCACAGTTAAGACCTTATTATAAAAACATAGAATTTTGACAAGAAACTCAAAAACAACTATCAAACTCAAATTATTCAAGATGTCATCATACTCCTCTATGATCTTATGAGGTCATCTTTACAACAAATAAATAGGATATTCATCATAAAACCTTCAAGATCACTTTCAACAATCTCCTTCAATCTCATAAGCAACATTGGTCTTGTAGACTAATAAAACACTCAGACCCTTGAGTTTACAAGACAACATAAGAACTCTGAAACACACCACCTTATTGTTGTTTTCCTCTCACAACTGATGATGGTCTCTTTTATCTCTATCTCTCTCAAATTAGCCTCTACATACAAACAAGTTATTTCTTCAATCAATTAGGTCTACCTTTCATCTTCCTTTCTCATTAGGCCTTCAAACATAAAAACTAGGTATTCATAATTCTAAGCACATCAAGAACATATCACTGACATGTCATGATACTCTACTCTACTTCATTCTTCTTGTAACCCTTAATAATATCTTCTTTCTTTCTCTCACTTGCAAACTAGGTCACTATTTTCTCTCTTTCATATGAGCACCTTAGACAATCAATGAATGAACCTAAGGCATGACTTCATAGCCATTATTGCCTCTTTTCCTTTCCCTTTAATGTAATTTTATCTTCAATATATATTCCCTTACTTAGAAAGCTTCATTAACTCTTATACCCTCATTAAGTCTCATGCAGACCTAATACAAATAAGATTGTCTTTGAATATGACTTTAAGGTCCTTTTTATCTATCAACCTAGGTTTGATATTTGATTTGGATTCAACATAATTCTTATCCATTCCAATATGACTTCTTTGACAAACCTTCATGCTTGAAGAACCATCTATAACAGTAAACAACTCACCTATAAGCCAAATCTTGACATCCATATTCTTATCAAAATAACTATCAAAGATAATAAAACCTCAAATTCAAAATTAAAAAAAACATGAAAAACTAGGCTACCATACTAATCATCACCAATTTTAACAACTCTACTAACAAGAAGACTAGGTAGACACCAACAACCAATCTACTCAAAATATCACCTTCTAAGTTGATTAAGCCTCAAGAAGGACTAGCTCTGATACCAATTGATATGAGTAGCTACTAAGAGGGGGTGAATTATTATTTAAAAATGAACATTCAATTCCATAAACTCATTCATCATACAACAACATGAACATGAAAGCTTATACATCCAAAGCATGAACAAGAGCAAACATCATATAAACACATCATTTATGTGGGAAATCCTCTAGGGGGAGAAAACCCACTCTCAATATTACAAACCAATGGACTAAATTCCTATAAGGATAATAAAAACATGAGACTTTAGACCAGATCCAACTGATCAATGAGCATCCACCCCTCAATATAGTCTAGCTCCAACTAGACCTTTAGTTAGCTCTAACTAGTAAGGAGGATACAACCCCATAGGTCATTAAGAACCCACTAAACCACATTTTATATAATTTACAAAATTTATCTGATGTCTTATACACCTAATGATGATGTTCTCTTTCTCTAACACTTGCAATATTTGTTCTCTTCTCAAGGTAGACACACCTACCTCATTCACTCAACCAAGTCACCCTTTAGATTATTAGGTCTAATGATTTGTTAGATCATGAAGATGATCAGTCACACATGATTGATACTCTTCACCATCTAATGGTCCTAAATTAACCATATCTTCTCCTTGATTTATCTCTTCCCTTTGCTTGAATACACTCTACTCTCACACCTACTAAATAGGCCAAATAGACCTAGTATATACCACTCATTCATCTAACCCATCTTGGTCAGCCAAGATGATTTAATTAAATGGATCACACTAAAAATAAGTTACTACAAATGATAAATATGAGAACCAAACATTCCATAGGTCATCCATTTCCCTTATGACCCAAAAATCAATTAGGCCTAATAGAAACCTAAAGGAATTAGGCCTACAAACCAACATGATACTCCTTAGACTCTTTGGTCCATCTTAAACATTCAAAACTAGATTTAACACATAAAAAATACATCCAATATATAATTTATCACTCCCACATGGTTCTAAAATATATGTAACTCCAAACCACTACTCCATCCAAGTGATTCTCTCTCTTGCTCCAAGTCCTCTAAACACCCAAAAAAATACTACCAAGAAGAATTGAGGCATAATATTTATTTTCACAAAAAAATAGGAAAAAATCATATGGATAGGCTTTACATGACATAAAAATCACCTAAAATCCATTTTTTACCTTCACATAGCTCATACAAGTCTAAACCAACTCAAATTGATTACTGAAACTGGTCATGCACACTAGAAATTGAGTCAAAGATATTTGACTTCTCTAACCAAACTAAAGACAAAAAATGAATAAAAATTCCATGTAATAAATATATTAGACTCGTATAATACCACCAAGATCTCACTCACCTCAAAATCTACTCAGAATAGGTCAAACTAACCTCTCTAAATAGTCCACTTTAGACTACCTATAAGCTCCAAAAACTAGTCATGATGAACATGACATCTATCACTTGTGCAGACACTTCCTTGATCTTATAATGAATTAATGTGATACTACAACATCCTTATAAAATTTCAAATAACAAAATTCATATGATTCAATGGCTACTTTGCTACTACAAACCATTCTTACTATCATGGGTTCTAATATCTTGTCTTATGCAAACTAGTCATTTTGTGATCTCCTTTTAGTTATTTTATAAGCACCATTAACACTTACACATAATTTAAATATTATTTATAGGTATTTAAATGAGACCCAAAACCATTTTTTCCATCCCTAGACACCTAAAATCAATCCTTAAATAAGTTCTCACTTTGATTGGCTTTGTTTAATGTTTGCTCCATTTCCATTCTAGAGACTAGTCAACTTAATTGACTTAGGAAATTGAAATAGTATTTATTTCTTGCCAAAATAAATCTATGGACTTCAAGAATAATTATTGGTATTCAATCTCAAACAACTCTTATGTGTTGACTCAATCAACCCTACCTATAGCAATACAAACTTTAGAAATAAGCATATTTTTATACCTTTTACTCATTACCCTGACACACCATTACCACATGGAGATGCCTATAGGAGTCCTATATACCTTTCAATAGTCTAACTCAGTCAACCAATCCATTATGGGTCCTTTCTAGCAATATCTCTCTAATCACTTCATTATGAGGGTTTATAAAGGGTTTTTTACTAGTTTACATTCTTAATGAATGTTCATAAGGATTTATCCCTCAATCCACTACAAAATACTTGGAAAGGTTTCTTAGGTCTATGTTCCACCTCTCCCAAAAGGCTCAAGTCCCCATGAAAAGTCTACATGAACTAGTGAATGTTAAAACTTTCCTCTCAAGCTCAAAATACACCATTTGAGCCTCCTTTGAAGCTTCTAAACCATCTTTCTAACTTTGTAGCTCAATCTCTAACCTCAAACCTAATAAACATGCTTGGAAAAACTTTAATAACCATATTACATAAAAACCAATAATTATCAGCCTAAAAACACTCTTTGACCCTTCATAAGGCCTCACAAGCCCACCTAAGCCAACTATTAGAATGGCTAAACTATCTTGTAGACCACTAGACACCTCTTTTAAACCATCTAACTAGCTTCTTAGCATACTACACATGTCTAAAATACATATTACAAGCATATTTATCTCCTCATCATGATATAAATCTCAAAGTACTCAAACCCCAATAGGTAACCATACATAGTCAAACCCACAAGGCATACTATGACTTGCACTCCACCTAAAGACCATATGAGAAGACTTCTCCTAAGAGGATCATAACAAGAACATATGAAATTATCTCTCTCAAATATTAATCCATATTATACCAAGAGAAATTTCATACCAATTTTTCATCACCAATGCGACTTGACATCAATGACAACACATCACCGCCACCAATCTCCCAACAAAGTGAAGTTGGGTCTATGATCAAACTCCCAAGTATGTGTATCATTATATTTTATAAATATTATAGATCATTATAGATATATCCCATACCCATACACCATTTTATTAATTCCTTGATCTTATCTACCAATATTTCCATAGCCATATTCAAAAGGATTAGGCTAGCTATTTTAAATTTAGGAATTTGATCATATATAAAAACATTGATCAAATCCTTCACCTTATGGATTGAAGCCTACCATTGGATAACTTGGGCTATATCCTAAGTACCATATTTATTTACCAAGTCCTACTTATAATTTACTAACTTCATAGAGATAAATAAGTCATATATGGTTGTTTCAAAATGCTTAACCATTTCTCTTGGTACTAACAAGATAGACTATTCTTCTAAATTATTGTTATTCTATTTTAGGCCCTTGATAATAGTCTATAGATATTTTTAATATACTTGGGAAAAATCTAATAAATATTCTTCAAAAATAGGATCTTTACTTGGCCTCTATATTTCCTTATATGTAAAATTAGTCAAAGGTTCTACCTTTTGATATGTCACCTCCTCACCACCTTGTATAGCTACTTTCTCAACCAACCTTTGTAAACGGATAGTCTATAGATCATACTTGACTCCAACTATAAATTGGGCCACATGTGGGATAGGTACATCCATTTGTGATGGAACTACTAAATCACTTGGTGTAGATAGTTTCCTTTCTTCCTCTTCTTATAGATCAATGATCCATGGCATAAGATTTTGATGCACATGAATGTTAATTACTTTCATCATAACACAAGGATGATTCATAGTGGGTACTCTCTTCAATATAGGTTCATACAAGAACCATTATATAATATGTGGGCCATATAGTATGTTTTATTCACTAAATAGATTGACTTCACTTAAAGGAGTAGTGATAGTTACTTTAGGTCTCTTTTTCTTTGAGATAATGGATGTCTCAGCTTTCCTTTTTGGAGGATTGATAACCACCAAGTGAAATAATTTTTATTTTCCCTTCTCTTCATCATCTAACTCTATATCATATTCCATGGATAATATCTTTAATGCATATTCAATAGTCTAAATAGGATTAAGGGCTATCATATGAACCTCCTCTAAAGGTAGATCATGTTATGTTGTCTTAGATGATTTAGGGATTGATGAACTTGAGGTAATTTCATCTAGATTTTTCTCTTCAATATTATGTCCTATTTGTGTCTCTATTTTTGTACTAGATAATAGAAGTCTAGAAGATTCAAAACTGATCAAATGATATTACATGGGTCCTACTTTCCACCTATCATCCATTTTTTGATTTCTCTCTAGTCTTGACTCAGGCCTCAAGTTGTGTTCCTTCAACCTTCTGGTGACTTCAAAGTAAGTATATGCCTTGGTTTATATAGGATCAAAGGCACTAGGATCATGTTCATAAGGAACATTCAATATCCATTTGTGTTTCAAATGTTCTTTAGCCTTTCCATAGGGGTCCCATTATCTAAGTTCATCAATCTATAGATTGAAATATGATGTATGATTTGATGATGCCTCAATGTGATCCTACTTTTTGAATATTGTCTTTCCAATAGTCATATTAAGGTTGTGAAGGAGTTCCTTCATTTTAGTTTTGTAAAGACTATCAACACCATGGAATAATTGGTAGGATACCTCTTACTCAACCAACTTATTAGGAACATTGATAGGTGGCTTGAGAGGATAATTTTGAGTTCCCTCAATCCTAGTGATTGTACAATCTATATAAAACCATATACCTCAAATTAATTATATATATTTCCTACTTATAGGTCTAACTTTGTCCATGGGAATTCTAGTTATATCCTCATTCAGATCTAGGTATACATAATCACATATGAACTAAATATTATCCCTATAATTAAAGATGTGTAACTTTGAATAGTACTATGAAATAGTTCAGGTCCCACTTAAATACCATTCTTTTTTATTAGGAATCTTTGTTATTTCACATAAGGCATCTAGGAGGTAAGACATCATGTAAAACTAAGATTTCTTATTATGTCTAATTTCATAGATTTGTATACTAAATGAGATACTTATTACCTCACCCAAAGGAAAGATAATTACCTTTTCAATAATAAAGTAGACCATGGGCACCCATATTGGGTTTGTCTATGTAGTGGTTACATTTACACATAACTTGTTCAACATTATCATTATAATCCTAACTCTTGTTCTAAATTGGCTAATAAAAATGTTCTTATTTAGGTCTAAAAATACTTGGTTCCCAAAATCTAACCATGTAACAAGGGTGTCCATCAAATTATGTTATTTATCCCAAGAATTGATAAAGGCTAGGTCAATTTGGGGTTTGGGTAACTTATAATACGACTAAAATTCAATATCAAAACTATAATGCACTTTCCTATGATTATGTTCATTAATTAACATGCCCTTATCTATCTTAGATTCCTTAAAAATGAGAGCAAAAATATTAATGCAATGGACTACCTCTGGTTTCACTACTAAATAATGTAGACTATTCATTTGGATTGATACAATGTCATCATATAGTCTCTTTGAAGAGAGATTCTTCTCTTCTTCCCTGGTAATGGATGGTTGGTATTTAATGGTCAAAATTAATTTAGACCAATTTTATCTCTTATGTTTAAAGCAATAGAAATAATCTCGGTCTCCTTAAACACATATTCCTTAGTATTTATTATCAAATATAGCTACACATCCTCCATTGAAAGGTGTTTGTGGGTTTTCATTGATTGAATGATGCAATTATAGATAATAATCTATCACTTTCAACTCAATTATAGTAAATATAGAGATAATTAAGGAAATATATAAACTTTTATGGCCTTTTAAGGTTTATAAAAGGTTTTAATGGTGGTAGTGTTGTCACTTATATTTACACCCTTTGGAGAGATGGAAAATCTCTTCTCATCCAAGTGGCACAATGGAAACACCTCTAGGATTGTGGGTAGCTTAAGGATGAGGTGAATCTCTAGATAGATCTAGCTCCCTTGATGTACCACTTTGGATCAAAACTACTCTTAACTTTGGTGGGTGAAAAGAGAGAGAGAGAGAGAGAGAGAGAGAGAGAGAGAGAGAGAGAGAGAGAGAGAGAGAGAGGAGAGAGAGAGAGAGAGAGAGAGAGAGAGAGAGAGAGAGAGAGAGAGAGAGAGAGAGAGATAAAATTAAACTAACCTAAGGTAGGTTATACATAAAATAACTTGATGAATTTGAACCAATATCATGTTACACATGAAAACAAAGGAAAAATTGAACATATAATTCTTCATTCTTCATCTTCACACATCAATGTTACAGTTTGAGGTTATAGATGAATGTGCAAAGATAGGAAGACTAGACAAGAGGCCTTGAATGGCACTAATGAATAGACTAACTCACTCAATCCTTTAAATTTCTTATAACACTACACATTCCCTACAATAAAAGTTTTCCAACTATAAATAGGATGCAAAAATGAGATAACATGCTAAGGAATCCATGGTCTTCACTAAGAAAGATCAAAAATTAAAGTAAAACACACTAATAATAATCATTAAGAGGTAAAAATTAGTATACTTATTGATCAAATGGTATGAAATTGAGTAGGGATTTGCCATACTTAGGTGGAACATAAAGTATAATGGTCGAAATCGCTAGTTCTTATAGAGTTTGAGAGAGAGGAGAAGAGAGAAGTCGAAGGGTCATAAAAAAAATTTAAAGATGATAAAATTAGTTAATTGTGCATGATAAGATGATATGAGATGAACCATGTAATTTTAGGAAGCACAAGTGTCAATTCAAGGCATAAACTTCATGAAAAGTGGCATGAAACTCCTTATTTTGGCTCAAAAAATTGCCTTCATAGTTTGAACCTATTTTAAAATCAAAAAAATAAATAAGAATATTTATGAAGATTAAAATGAGAGGGAAGGAATTCAGTTATATCTCTTCAAGCATTGGTTGTAAGACTAGTCATCTAGAATCACCTGGAAGTGAGCCATCATCATTTGTAGTTCAAAAAGCTCCTTCCTCATGCACCCTGCACACTTTTCTTGAAATTTGGCTTCAATTTATAAATAAAATACATGGGATAGAGTGGATGAAAATTTTAAATACCCTCCATGTCCTTACATGCATTATGGACACCTTAAAATTATCTCACTTAAAGTTCTCTACCCTTATGACTAGCTTGTCCAATATGCTAATTTTGATTGGCTAAAATGAGAGCTATTTTTATAACCTTTATAAGTTTCTTCAAGGCATGAAATTACCATAAATAGTTATTACAAGTATAAATATTCCTCCTAAAGTTATTTTCATACTCAAAATCCATCTAAAACCTATAAAACACAAAAAATGGTTAAAAATAACATGTTTTATACCCTATTCATATAGGTCCATACAACCAAAAATCATGGGAGAGAGTTTGAGTGAGTAATATACCAATTCAAATATTTTTCATGGTCAAATGTGCCATTATATCACCAATCCAACTCCATTTCTCTAAACTAGTCCTGACTAAGGGTTTAGGAGGGTTTTAGGCCTATTTGACCTCTTAAGGTTCATTCATAAAACCCTATTTTTGAAGTTGAAAAAAAAATACACTAATGTTGTGTTGAAGAACCCTCATAACTTTCCCAAAATCCTTTGGTCTCCATGTAATGCCTCATAAAATATATGATCATTTGAACCTCTCTTGTTGAGCTTATTTTCCTCTTTTCTTGGAGGTCTAAGTTGGTTTTGAGCCAAAAATGGCTTTATTAGGGTTTTAGTTACATATTTGAAATTTGAGCATACCTGTAGTGAACTTAAAAACATTTCTTGGCCCATTTTAGTCCACTCCTAAAGCTAGAAGTGATGTTGGTTTCATATTTGGTCTTTTAGGCCTAAACGTGCCTAGTAGGCCTGACTGCACCCTAGAACTCAAAGTGATTTATAATGGTTTTCCTTGGCTCCAAATAGCTCAAACACATATAATATAATCCCATAGACATGTCACAATCAATTATAAATCTCAAATATAGAATTGTAAGTGACCTCTTATTTGGCCTTTAGGCATAACCATGCCTCATGGGTCTATTTACACCCTTAAGAGGTTTAGACTTATTTGTTCCAAATATCCTTTTTTTACTTCACCTACCACATTTTTATATGTGTTTTCTAGATTCAAACAAATCATTGGAAAGGTATCCCTAAATCCTAGTCTTTTCTTTCTACCTCATTCTTCTAAACCTACCAATTTAAGTCCAAGGGAAGTGCCCTCTATCTAAGATAAATTAGAGGGAAATTACCTTATTTGTCTATAAAAAAAATTTAGATGGGATTTTAAAATATTTAAGAAAGATCTATACCAATTTTCAACTCTTGATCTGGTTATTTGACCTTTCAAACTTACAATAAACCAAGATAGGCTCCTTATTTGATAAATTGTGTAGGATTTTAGGAATGAACTGTGTGAAGAAATAAAAGTATTTATCCATACTCAATATCCATTATTATATTGTCATGGAAAACTCATAATTTTCTTAAGATCACTTTTGATTATGTAAACACTGGTCCTCTTCCAAATTTTGTATCGTCAATGCTTTGTCCTAACTAGCTTACACTGATGGGATCTTGACTGTGTGTTTGATTCAAGGAAATGTACTATTTGATGCAAAATTTTAACCTCTTATTCCTTTGTTTCAAAATAATTATATTATAAAATTTTATTAACTATAATCATCTATCTTCTCATTATGTTTATAAATGCTTCCCAGCCATGTCAACATCTTAGACTGTGTTCTTGCCCAACTAGGCCTGAGAAAGTTTAGCCTACTTATATATTTTGATACTTATAAGTTTGTATTACTATGTTAGGTATAATTAAATGTTATAATAAATATTTAAAATAATTAATATCCATTTATAAATTATTTTACTGCTTCCTTGATGCTTGGACTACACCAATCACTTAAAAACATCACTTCACTTCTCACTACCAACACAATCATACATAGTTGGTTGTAGGTGCTCATAGGGTCATAAGGGGCCTAAATAGGTTTTAATTTCATTGATTTTAGGTTATAAAGATAACCATGATTACAATAAAATTTATCACAATCTCATTATATCATTCTAACTTCCCTATACCCTTACTTGCATTTTGAACTCACCAAAATGAGTCCTCCCTTTTGACTGAGAACCTCTATTTTCTCTAATTCCTATAGGTATGTAAGCCTTTATTTAGATTTTTTAATAATATGTATATTAATTTATTTTAAAATTTAAAACACAAATTATATTATAACTCTTATATCCATTTTTAATACACTAAAAACACCACAAGGCTATCATGCTTAAACACTGTTTGCATTCCTTGTTGTAGATGGACATTTTGGGAACTAGGCAAGCCTGTAGGTTAATATTAGGAGTATAAAACATATTATATGAGCCTCAAAGTGATAATTAGGTCGTAAATGACTCATGAAAACAATTTGGAACCATTCAAGTGTGATTATGAGGTTTAGCCTACAACTTGTAAATAGAGGTTGCTCAAACTCACAATTCTATAGATGATATTACCGGATTTTAGTGCTTTGTAGGCAATTTTAGGACCCCAAATAACCATCCTCCACTAAACCTCTAACACTTAAAAATTTAAAATTAATTTTAATCTATAATATATATAATATTTACTTGTCTACATGCCTTAACTATCATTTTAAACATGTCATATGTTATCCATAAAAACCCTCCTGACCTCTATTTTGAATTTTTAGGGATATGGTCCCTAAATCTCAGTCTTCATCCTTGGAGGTGGTTTTAAATTTTTTTTATCCATATATCACTTTATAAATGTGTTTTAATATTACTTAAACATGTAAGTACTTTAAAATTGATCTCATACCTTGTTTCAACACCACACAAAGACTCCCTAGCTCTCTACTCATATCACTTACAGGTGATTATTTAAAAATATAGGAAAAAAATACATGTAGGTAGTGAGTGGATTCACATACTTATGATCAAATTAATTCCTTCATAAAAATATAAAATTTATTTTTTCAAATTCAAATACCTCAACCCATCCCCAAACCTTCTTCCAACATGCTTTTCTTCTTTTAAGCACCTATAAGTGAGCATGTTCATAGTTGCCTTCCGGAAAAAGTTGTATATGACTATAATTTCAATATTTTTGCACCATATTGAATATTTATCACCACTTAATTCTGATAAAGGATACACCAAGACTTAAAAACCTAAAAAACACCTTTGTGGACATCCTCATAATCTTTACAAGTCATGACTAAGGCTGAAGAGTAGATGGGAACTGACTGAGTATGATCATGAACTAAAAGATAGATCCAAAAATGATGTTATAAGACTAATCATGAATTAAATCTGATAAATATATAATTTATACATGTAAAAATACCATATCCTATCCACATTGAATTCCCTATAGGGAATTTAACCTTCTTTAAGTGGAGAATTGACTGGGACTAGACATGGTGGTCTCCTCCTACAACATGAGAAAAATTTGCTTATTCAAACACCATGAAACATGAAAAAAAATTATGGGGATAATTTAAGAAGTAATTAAACATCCTTTAGAATTAATCTTATCAATTAGTTCATATGGACCTACCAAAACTGGAGTAAGATCTATAGGGTGCATAGATTTGTAAGAAAAAAAATAGTCAAATTCATGAGGATGGATCATGAAGCACAAGCCACCATTGTTAAAAATAATTATATGTAAATTAATATATATGAGTTTAATAAAATATCTTATAATCATTTGACTTTAATCCTTCTTAGCTATCTGTACTGTGTAAAAACTTGAAGGTCACTTCTGCACGTCTAAGAAAGTAAAGATGGAGTAGAATAGTTTTAGGAAAAAAATGGAACTTATAGATCAAATAAAATGTCGGTATTATTATGGGGAATATTAAGGGATATTACATGATCTTTTCCCATGTTGCACACTTTGCCATGGGCCATATAGGTACCATTTTCTTTTCCTTTCCCAATAAAACTACCTTTTCTTTTAATGAACCTGTCACTTTTCAGATATGTCAGTTATTTAAGACCTCTAAGGACACATGGTATTTTAAATCACAATTTTTAACCTTCAAACTTATTTATAAATACATATAATTCATTAAATGCACCCTTTTGACCTCAAAATGACCCAAAAATGATATGAAGATTAAAATAACTAATGACCAAGGCTTGTATAACATTAAATTTCATATGATATACCTTACTAACAAACATTAAACCCAAAAAAAACTAAAAACTGAATTTTTTACCTAGGGGTTCCCCAATTTGACCTAAAAGTCAAATTTAGTCAACAGATTAGTGACGCATAGGACTAGCATACCTACTATGCTAACTCTAGTAGCCTTATTAGTCCATTAGGATTAGGGATTAATGTTAAGTATGATATAAATAAGTAAACCTTTAAACATTAACATCAAGATAAGACCACTAATTACAAACCACAAAAAGTAAAGGACACATGCAAAATAATGCAACAAAACACACAAGACACACACACACACATATGTGCTCAAGTCACTTAGGGTAATATGAAAACAAACTATTATGCAAAACTAGAAACTAATAATTCCTCCTTTATAAGATAAAAATTAAAATTTCATGAATCATCTTCATGATGGGATGAATCATAGTGCCAAGCTTGTTTCTCCTTGAATTAGATGATTTGTAGATCAGACCTATTCCTTAGCACTTCACTTGAATTTCTCTCAAGTAGATCATCTTCAAATAGGTCTCCAATGTATATATATTCCTTTTAACATGTTCACATACTTCATACTACTACCCACTCTTCATCTCATGATCAACTTGTGTCTCTTAAGTAGGCATGGCTTCAAGAGGAGTAGTTTCATGTTCTTTGGAAGATTGAGGACTATAGGAGCTTGTTCCATGATTTAAGAGATGATTTATTTCTGATATCCTCTCTTGATGACTTCAAACATGTTATCATGAAATGTATATGGTTCTTGAAAAGACATATTTTAAAGGTTGATTTTCCTTTGCATACTTACTTTAGTACCAAAGATACCTTCTCCATATTTGATCAGATCATAGCCTCAATTAAGAGGAGAATATCCTACTCAAATTATTTCAAACAAATCATACAAAGGCTACTTAATAACTTGTTCTTGTTCATCATCACTTGTAGTCAGCTCTAAAGAATTAATAAACACCTTTAGATACTCAACTTATTGAAAATGTTTTCAAACTTACACCACATATATTCATCCTCATCTTGATTATAATTATGAAAGTGAAAAATAATAGAATATCCTTAATCCTTTTCCTCGAAATCCAAAAGGACTTCATCTAAGATTTTCTCTTCAACACAAGAAAAACATTCTTCACTATTAACCAAACAAGAAGACTCAACACCACTCACCTCTTCATCAACACTTAGGATCTCTTGAGGGATTTAAAATTATTTCTTAGCTATCATAATCTGATCTTTCTTCTCAAGGGCTGAAAGATCTTCCATCTCCTTATTTGTGATTCCAAGAATTGGCATTTTGAAGTCATGTGACTTAGTCCACTGAGGCTACCAAAGAACTAGGATTTCTTCAAGCAAAAGTTCTTATTTTTTATCAAACAACTACTCATATTTAGGTTCCCATACCATAGGTCCATCAACATAAAGGATGATGGGGTGATGACATGATGAACTAGTTGTTGAAAGTGGCACATAGAACTCAAAATTAGATTAAGAGTGAAGTGGAGAGGATTCTTTTGGAATCTCTTCAGGAAAGGGAGGTATACCTTGGGTTAAAACAACTTTATTTTCTTCTTTCCAGTTTAAAATTACTTCATTCACATCTGATTTACCTTGAGGACTCTCTTGAGGAAGGGTGGATGGGGTGTATTTAGGCATAGGATCTTCTTTTGGGTCTACACCTTCCATCACGCCTTGACCTAGAAATCTCATCTTTACCTCTAACTCTTCAATTTTCTTGGCTAGGTTCTATTGGAAAATTATTTATTGAAGTTCATATGAGTCTTCTTGAGGACAAATAATGCATGAGGGTTGACATGTAACACAAGATGTTTTTTGGTGAATAGTGGGAGAAACTTGCAAGGGATTAACTTCATTCATAACTTCACACTCCTTATCAACCAAACTTCTATCCTTTTTTCCCCCTATGATTCCACTATATTACTATAGCTTAGGATGCTAGGATTATAAGTATCTTATTGAGGAAGGGTGGGATGGGTTTTTATAGGATCAAGATCCTTCTCAACTTCACACTCTTTGTTAAGACTTTTCTCCTCTTTCTTTTCCTATGACTCCACTATCTTGTTCCAGCTTAGGGTATTGGGATTATGAGTCTCTTTTTAAGGTGGTGGGGATGAAATGTGAGAGGTAAATGGTGTATTTAAATACACTTCCTTTACTACTAACATGGAATATTGCATCTACATATCGGCCAATTTAATTTTCCTATCAGGGTTTGCCTAAAAAATAAGGATTATTTTTTCAGCTCTTTCTTCCAACTGATTTGGAGAAGGATGACTTTGATATCATTGATTAGGTTCATGAGTATGGATAAAATATGATTAATAGGAAACTTGGGGATGTGTATATGAAGTAAAATAGGTTTGGTGAGGTTTCCTTTCATGAACTCCTAGCCTATCCTCTAAGGAATAAACTAGGCCACTCACATCAAGCATCTCACTTGTAAGCCTTTGTCAATTGGCTCCCTCAATGAGTACCCACTCTCTTTTGATCAAATATAATTCATCTCTCACCTTATGAATAATATTCCTAGGAACCTATTAACCACATCTTCTTAGAGTATCAAGATCCAACATCTACCTCTCATAACCTAAAAGAGTCTTCTTGAAGGTGGAAATGGACTAACTTGAGAAGTGGCTAGGTTAAATAGGAGTAAGACATGGAGAAGTTTGATTTAAGGACTAATACACTTCATGAATGTTATGGTACAATTCATGATAAGGCTGCTATACTTCATGATAAATCTAATTAATAACTTGTTCATATTGATAGGGAATGGCACTAGCTTAAAAATTCTCACCAATTTATGTAAAATAGTGCTAAACACCAAAATTAGCCATGAAACTTCATTGAAATCAAGAACAGAAAGGAAAATGTTACCAAAAATATTTAAAGGATAACTTGGGTTGATTGACCAGATGATATATCTTTGGATTTTCCATTGATTCTTTGATACATCCCTCCAAAGGATGATTGTTGAAAGACAACACCAAAAATATTTCAACCTCTTAGACTAAGAATCCCACCAGGAATTCCAAAAACTATTGTCACTTGTATTTTCAAACTTTTATGAGATGGAAAATATCTCCTCATCTAAGTGACACAATGGAAACACCTCTAGCCTTATGGGTAGCCTAAGTATGAGGTGAATCTCTAGATAGGACTAGCTCTTTTGATGTACCACTTTGGATCACAACTATACTTAAATTTGGGAGGTGAAAAAGGAGAGAGATAACTAAAAGTAAACTAACCTAAGGGAGATGATACACCAAATAAAATGATTACTTTTAACCAATACCATGTTACACATGAGAACAAAGGACAAACTAAACATACACTTCTTCAATCTTCATTTTCTCACATCAATGTTACATTGTGAGGTTATGGATGAATGTGCAAAGCTAGGAGGACTAGACAAGATGAATTTAATGACACTAATGAATATACTAACTATCTCAATCTTTGACATTTCCTAGAACATGTCACATGCCTTGCAAGAAAAGATTTTCAATTGTAAATAAGATGTAAGAATGAGACAACATGCTAAGGAATCCATGGTCTTCACTAAGAAAGATTAAAAATTCAAGTAGATCACACTAAGAACATTTAGTAAGAGATAAAAATAAGTAGTATTATTGATAAAATGGTATGCAATTGAGTAGGGCTTCACCATACTCATGTGGAGCATAAAGTAAAATGGCAAAAAAGGCTAGTTCTTATAGAACTTGAGAGAGAGAGAGGAGAATCGAGAAGTCTAAGGGTCTCATGAATAGTTTTTAAATTGATAAAATTAGTTAAATTTTCATGAAAATATTATATGTGATGAACCATTCAAGGTTAGGAAGTAAAAGTGGCAATTCAATGCATGAACTTCATGAAAAGTGGCATGAAACTCCTTGTCTTGGCTCAAAAAATTGCCTTCATAATTTGAACCTACTTTAACATCCCAAAAATAACTATGTAAATGTATGATGATTGGAATGATATTTAATTCCTTCATTAATTCCTCTCCATGTATTTTTTTTTATGATTGGTCATCTAGAATCATGTAGAAGTGAGCCATCATCAACTATAGTCTAAAAAACTCCTTCCTCATGCACTGTGCACACTTGTATTCAAATTTGGATTTAGTTTCTCATGAAAATACATGGGATAGAATGGATTAAAATTTTAAAAACTCTATATGGCCTTATAATAATTATGGACACCTTAAAATATGCTCACATTTAGTTATCCACCCTTCTCATTAGTTTGTCTAATATGCCAGTTTTGATTGACTAAAAAGAGAGTTATTGTTCTAACCCTTAAAAGTTTATTATAGGCATTAAATGACCATTGGAATTTATTTAAAGTCTAAATATTCCTCCTAAATTTAGTTTCATCCTCAAACTCCTTTTAGAACCTATAAAACTCAAAAAATGGTAAAAAATATCATGTTTTGTATCTTATCTCTATAGGTCCATATAGCTAAAAACCATGGGAGGGATATCGAGTGATTCATATTTAATTTCTAATAGGTTTCATGATCAAAATATGCCATTATATTAGTTATCCAACTGCATTTCTCCAAACTAGTCTTGACTGAGGGTTTAGGAGAGTTTTAGGCCTATTTGACCTCTTAAGGTTTGTTCATAAAACCCTGACATTGAAGTTGTATAAAAATTCCACTAATGTGGTGTTGAGAACCCATACTAACTTTCCAAAACTCATTTATCCTCCATGCATTGCCTCATGAAATATATGAGCACTTTATCCTCTCCTATCAAGCTTATTTTCCTCTTTTCCTTTAGTTTTGAGTTAGTTTTTAGCTGAAAATGGCTTTATTAGGGTTTAATTTTCATCTTTGAGGTTTTAAATTACCTCTAGTGAACTTAAAAACATGTCTTGGCCCATTTTAATCCACTCCTAGAGCTAGAAGTGATGTTGGTTTCACATTTAGTCTTTTAGGCCTAAACATGCCTAATAGGCCAGACTACACCCTAGAGCTTCTAGTGACTTTTGATGGTTTTTATTGGATTAAAATATCTCAAACATATATAATATAGTCCCATATACATGTCACAATCAATTATAATTTCACTCAGATCTAGAATTATAAGTGAACTCTTATCTAGCCTTTAGGAATAACCATGCCTCATGGGCTTGTTTACAACCTTAAGAGGTTTTTAACTCTCTATTAAAAATATCATTTCTTTACTTTGTCTCCCAAATTTTCATATGTGTGTTCCAACTTCACACAACTTATTGGTAAGGTCTTCCCAACTCCTAGTCTCTTCTTTCTAGCTCATTCTTCTAAACCTACCAATTTAATCCCAAGGTAAAGTGTCCTCTATCTAAGACAAAAAAAATTGGATGGGATTTTTAAAGTGTTAAGGAAACTTTTTACCAATTTTCAACTCTTGATCTGGTCATTTGACCTTTCAAACTTACAAAAAACCAAGACATACTCCTTATATGACAAACTATGCAGGGTTTTTAGGAATTAACTATGTGAAGAAACAAAAGGGTTTTATCTTTACCCAATATCCATTATGAGAGTGTCATGTAACATTAATACTTATCTTGGGATTAATTTTGATCATGTAAACATTGGGCCTCTTCCAAACTTTGTATTGTCCATGCTTTGTCCTGACTAGCTTAGACTAAGGGGATCTTGACTATGTGTGATACACTATTTAAACCTCTTCTTCCTTTATTTCTATGTAATAAGAGTATCAAATTATAGTAAATATAATCATATATGTTCTAATTATTTTTATAAATTCTTTCCAGCCATGTGTACATCTTGGACTGTGTTCTTCCCCAACTAAGCCTGAGAGAGTTGGGCCTGCCCACATATTTTGCTACCTATAGGTGTGGATTGATTTTTTAGGTCTAAGTAAATGTTATATTACCTCTATCCTAGAGTACATATGCATTTATCAATGATTTAACCCATTCATTAATATTTATACCACACCAATCACTTAGAAACATCACTTCACTACTCACTACCAACATAGTCATACACAGTTGGTTGTAGGTGATCATAGGGTCATAAGGGGCTTGAATAGGTTTGAATTACATTTCTTGGAGTTTATTAATATCACCATGATTAAAATTAAATTTATCACAATATATTTATATGATTATAACTTCTCTATACCCTTACCTTTATTTTGAACTCACCAAAATGAGTCCTCTCTTTTGACTAAGAACCCCTATTTTCTTTAATTCCTATAGGTACATAATCCTTTATTTAGATTCGGTCATTATGTGTAGTGAAATTTATTTCAACCTTGAAATCAAAAAGTATATTATCATTATTCTATCCATTTTAAATATATTAAAAACACCACAATATTATCATGCTTAAACAATGTCTACATTCCTTGTTATAGATGGACATTTTTAGAACTAGGACAAGCCTGTAGATTACCTTAGGAGTCTAAAACATAGTAGATGATCATATTAGTGATAATTAGGTCATAAATGCCTCATTAAAACCATTTTAACCATACAAGTTTGAATATGAAGTCTAGCCTACAACTTGAAAATAGAGGTTGCTCAAACTCACAATTTTGTAGATGATATTACAAGATTTTATTATTTTGTAGGTAGTTTTAGGACCCCAAATAACCATCTTCCACTAACCCTCTACCCCTTAAATTTTTCACAGTCCTTATCATATATAAGGAATTAAATATTTACTTGTCTATTTTTCTTAAATATCATCTCAACCATGTCATATGTCATTCATAAAACCCTCCTGACCTTTGTTTTGCATGTTTAGGGAAAGAGTCCCAAAATCCCAATCTTCATCCTTGGAGGTGGTTTTCAATTTGGTTTAGCCATATATCACATAAAAAATGTGTGTTAATCTTCCTTAAAAATGTAAGTAATTTAAAAGGGATCTCATTCCTTGTTTCAACACCACAAAAAGACTCCCTAGCTCTCTACTCATATCACTTGTAGGTGACTATTTACAAATATAGGCAGAAAATGTAACATGTAGGTAGTGAGTGGATTCAAATACTTATGATCAAATTAATTCCTTCACCACACTATAAAATTTATTTTTTCAACTTTAAATATCTCAACCCAATCCTAAACCTTCTTCCCACATGCTTTTCTTCTTCCAAACACCTACAAATGAGCATGTTCATAGTTGCCTAACTAAAAAAGTTGTATATGACTATAATTTCACTTTTATTGCACCATATAGAAGGTTTATCACCAATTCATTCTGATAAAGGATACACCAAGACTTCAAACCCTTAAACACAACTTTTTGGACATCTAAAAAATCTTTACAAGTCATGACTAAGGTTGAAGAGTAGGTGGGAGCTAACTAAGTATGATCATGAACTTAAATTTGGATCCAAACATGATGATATAAGAATAATAATGAAGTAAAGGTGATAAATATAACATTTAAACATGGAAAAACACCATCTCCTATTCACATTGAATCCCCCATAGGGAATTTAACCTTCTACAAGTGGAGAATTGATCAGGACTACACATGGTGGTCTCTTCCTATAACATGAGACAAATTTTCTTATCCAAACACCATGAAAGATGAAACAAAGTATGGGTATAATTGGAAAAGGAATTAAAAATACTCTATAATCAACCTTAGCAATTGGTTTGTATGGACCTACCAAAAAATAGTGTAAAATCTACATGGTGCATATATTTGTAAGCAGAAAAACATATTCAACTTCATTAGGAAGTTTCATGAAGCACATTACACCATTATTCAAAATAATTATATATAAATGAAGGTATATAATTATAGTATAACCTATCAAAATCATTTGACTTGAAACCTTCTCAATTGTTCATACTAAGCAAAAACATGAAGGTCACTTTTGAATGTCAAAGAAAGTAAAGATGGAATAGAGTAGTTTTGTGCCAAAAATTTCAATTATAGATCAAATAAAATGTTGGTATTAGTGTGGATAAGATTAATGGATATTCCATGAGCTTTTCTCATGTGGCACACTTCCTCATGGGTTGTAAAAGTGCCATTTTTTTCTCCTTTCCCAAGAAAACTACCTTTTCTTCTAATGAACCTAACAATTTTCAGTTATGTCAATTAATTAAGACCTATAAGGACACATGGGATGTGACATCACATATTGGAACATTCACACTTCCCAAAGAATTCGTACAAGTCATTAAACGCACCCTTTTTGACCTCAAAATGACCCACAAATGATATAAAGACTAAAATAACTAATGACCAAGGCTAGTATAACGTTGAATAACATTAAATGACCTGTGATATACCTTACGAACAAAAATTAATCCCCATAAAACACATAAACCTCATGTTTTTATCTAGGGGTGCCCTAATTTGACTTAAAAGTCAAATTTTTGTCAATAGGTAGCTAATTTGAACAATGCTTTGTGACTTAGATTTTATATTTAGATTGCACATTTATACTTTCATGTGATGGGTTCTAGAAGATCTTCTAATTTGACATGTTTTGCCTATATGGAATCACCATTTCACACTATTCATTTATTTTAAAAATTACCATTTATCACTTTCGGACACATGTCACCTTTACATGTAATATTCAGTCTCAATTAATTTACACCATTGATCCCTTAAAATTCTTCCCAACCTTGACTCTATCATGGGTAGTTGATCTTCCATCAGAGTTCCCAAGAGTGTTCCATTTCATATCTCTATGGGCTCTCTATTCACCTTGAAAACACACTCTATTATTTAATGCCTTTGTGCCATGTGCCATCTTCTCATTCCATTCAGTACATTAACTTCTTGACCTACTCTACATTATTGATCTCAATCCATGAGGTTGAATGTTATTCATCAATCTCTATCTAATTTATCATAGTTGTAACATGTGTCAAATTTAGATTCAATTTGAACCCTTTAAAAAGTCTACCTTCATTTTCATCATCAATCTTCTTGATGCATAATCAACCGTGAACTATTAATCTATTTGAGCTTTGCCAATATCATGACACTTTTCAATCTCACATTCCATCACAAGACCTTTGATGCTTTGATTCCTTGCTCACCATTAAATATTAATTACACAAAGTAAAGTGCACCATCAATCATCTCATTAAATTATTTTATTTTAGCATTACCCATGGGTCATCAATATTTGATTCCAACTTTGAGATATTGACACTTGGCATCTTCAGGTTTAATTAAAACCTGCAGACATAAAATTAAAGACAAGCTCTCAGGAAATATGTATAAACTTAGTATAAAATTTTATACTAAGGCCTTATTTGTGTTAATAAATACAATTAAGAAATTGGATAAATTTTTAAACTAGCTATAAAATATAAAAATGTTCCTCTGTAAATATGATCTAACGTAAATTTATATCTAATTCAAAGGAACTTAGACTAACATAGTTAGGCTAAGGTTTTTTAACATCATTTAGATATATATTTAATTAATCAATTATGACTAATGGTTAATATAAAATAATCAATTAAGACCATATTATTTAACCAACTAATGGTTAATTTGATAATTAAATCATAGAACCTTGAACAATGATTATTTGAATGGGAATCCATTAAACCCACAACATGGAAACAAAGACCAAACATTATCAATATTAGATAAAGTTAAATGAAAATTAAATTTTGTCATGGTAAATGTAAACATGATGAGAACCAAGATATTCAAATAATATACTCTTGATCATTTTGAATGTTAATTTATAACACAATCTTCAAAATTGAACAAGGGTCCTCATTTTTAAAAATGGGGGTATGTTGACCTCACCAAATGGCCACTTCTGGGGGAACATTGAAAACTGTTAGAATTCAAATACTCTTGCTTTGAACTAATAACCATATTACTTATTCTATATGGTCAAGTACCATCATTAATATAAAATTATGATTAATATAAGTCTTACACATGCAAAATTAGGCTCAAACATCAAAAATTAGTCATGTTGTGTGTGTGCTTTGATGCTTTGACTGATTACCATGGGATTTAGGTATAAACTCCCAAACTTTATGACCTTAATCACTAACATTGACTTATAGGATATTTAGGTGTTCATTAAAAATCATGGTTTATGAAAAAGAATTCTTGGGCATTTCTTTGCTGCTATCCAAGCATCCATAGTCCCAATAGAGATGCTTTTGGATCCACTCTAGACCTTGCTCCACTACCAACTAGACATCCATAACCTTGATGGAGGTTACCTAAATCACATTTGCCCAGAAATCTTTTGAATTTTCAATAAGGCTCTAATTTTTGTACTTTTTTCAAATATATTTTATTTTCAACAAAGGTTGAGAATCAAAATTAGCTAAGTTTTAGGATTTTTGTCAAATGTTTAATTTTTAGACAATCATCCTTGGTCATAAACTTCATCCCAAGCAATATTATTATTTAAGTGATAACATGACTTTACTTAAATAGTCCAAACTTTCACCCAACATGTAAAATCCTTATTAGAACCAATTTTAGATCATAACAAGGTTTAAGATTTTAAGGAATAATTAACCTAGATATCAATCCTCACTAATTTCTCAAAATCATAAGATCAAGGTCAAATATTTATAATCCATAATCAACCAATGTCTAAAGTTCACACATGAATTCTTGATTTGAGGAGTTCTCTTGAGAAATTAGGATGGATTGGAGCTAGAAATTGTCTTGAAAAAGACTTATTGAAAGTAGGGAACAAAATAAAAAAGGAAACATACAAAAAGCAAAACAAACAATAAGCAAACAAGTATTTACAAGCACTATGTATAAACAAGGAATAGAAAAATAAACTAATCTAAGCCTACCTATACTAATGCTAACTAATCTTACAAATTAATCCATGAATACTTGTGGTGGAAGAATAGAGAATTAGTGCTTGAGGTATTGCCCATTAGTTGGAAAAGCAAAATCTACTCCCTGCAAGTCTTGGATCTTGAAGGTGTTATCTCCCAAAATATTAATAATTTAATATGGACCAATCCATAAAGGACTAAATTTTCTATGCCTTCCTTTTTGGTTTGAGGCTTTGTCCCAAAGGAGAATTAGCTCTCCCTACCTAAACACCTTAAGATTTGAATGCTTGTCAAACCATCTTCTGACTATGGTTTGTTGTTTGCTAATGTTGGAAAAATATTCTTCCTTTGCATCTTCCATCTAAATGATGTCAAGTAACCTTGAATTATCATATTCTTGGTCATCTTCTATATATATTTGCATGAACTTATAAGTTGGTAGTTTGAGTATAATGGGGAAGATTAGTTCTTGACCATATACTAGTAGAAATGGTGACACTTTCAATCCTTACTTCACCCTAGTCCTATCTACACACAAAGCATATTTAAGTAATTTATGCCATGTCTTTGGTTTTTTAGCTACAAAATTTTTAATGGGTTTCATCAAGTTCTTATTTTTTGATTGTAAGACTCCATTACCTTGAGGGTAATGATTTTATGATAGCTTGAGAATTATGTTGTTATCATAATCCCACTAAGTTATCTCAATGGATATAAAAGATGATCCATTATCACAAACTAAAGATATTGGTGTCCCAAATCTAGTGCATATTCTTTCTTCCTAGAGCTTGATTACATCTTCAATTCTACATTATTTGTTGGCCACTACCTCTATCTATATTGCACAGTAATTAGTATAAGTGAGAACATATTTGTGTCCTAAGTAATTAGGTTTAATGACCCCTACAAAGTCTATTCCCCATTGAGAAAAACATTTATCAACCATAATTGGCTTCAATGGCATGGCTATTTTTGGCTCTTTAGAGTTGAAAATTTGACATTAATGACACTCTCTAACATGTTTATGAGCATCCTTGAATATGGTGGGTGATCCAAAACTTAGAAGTTCTAGTTGATGAATATTTCAATAGCATAGAAATAACACAATAACCATGAATTATCTAAGAAAAGATGTCATATTACTTCAAAAAATCATAATACAAATATAGGCTTATCTGTAGCAAGAGATATCTACCTCCCCATTTCGAGAAGTTCTTCTTTTATACATATTATCTCATGGTAGATTGAGTGGCTCTAGGAATTAGTGGGTGAAGACTTAAGACAATACAACATTCAAGGAAATAATTGTCACCGACAATTTGACTTCCAAAATTTAAAACAATACAGAGATCGAGGACATAAAACAATACAAATCTTGAGGACATAATGGCTGAGGATTTAAAGCAATACAAAATTTGAGGAATTAACTATCACCCAAGAATTCAGAGTCCAAGATTAAAAATAATACAGAGCTACGTGTAGCCCTACCCAGTCTACCAGCTGCCTGCAGTCATGGTCCATTATACCACCACATCTTGGTGATTGTTATACCACCTGAATTGTCACCCAGATCATTCCTCCCTTCTTGAAAAGCAATGGTACCCATTGTGTCAATGTTCCCCTTCAGGTGTGGTAGTTGTGTCTTGATTTGATTCCTGATGCACACTTGGAAGGGACTATGGTTTATGGAAATGTGTGCGGCCCAATTGTTCACCATTTCTATCTGACCATTAGTTTGTGGATGGAAGGCCATGAACTTTTTTAGCCTGGTATCTATTTACTTATGTTGTGTTGTTTGTGTAGTCAACGCTGTAACATCAACTCTTTTAGATTCCTGTGGCTTGACCACCATGAGAACAAATTTCTTGGCACTAATTAGAGAGATAAATGTAGAAGGTGGTACTTTTGGTACCCTATAGCATCGTGTTCCAAGAGTGAGAGTGATCCTTCTAGCTCTTGATTCATATATACCATGTCGATCATACATGAATGGCTGACCAAAGAGTACATCACAAACATCTAGATTGACCACATCACATAAGACCTCATCTTGGAAAGGTTGTATTGCATATGAGAGAAGACATTGGTGGGTGACATGGAGGTTTATCCCTAGACTCAACCATCCAATATTGTATAGTTTTGGGTGAGGCTTCATGGCCAGATTTAGGCTTTTCACAACATTAGTAGAGATTAAATTATTTTGACTTCCACTATCAAGAAGGAAATGTAGAGGCTTACCTTTCACCCATAACTTAGATTGAAACAATCTTTCCTTGTCATCTAGCATCTCATCATGTATTTGTGATGAAGTTACAATGGCTTCAGGATCATCATCTATAATTTCTTCTTCAACCTCTTCAACTATAGGGTATGTATGAGGTAGAGTAGTAGATGTTGAGGATGGTGACTCAAAAAGCAGTGATTTGATAGCTTGACATTCTTCTTTGGAGTGAGTTCTAAATTTGTGATAACCACACCACTTCCCAGTCTTTCCTTCCTTTTGCTTCCAATTTTGGTCTCATGTTTGACCTTCTTTATCATTTTTTCATTTTGAAGATTGATTCTTTATATCCATTCTTCCATGCTTCTGCTCAATCTTTATTGCGAACTTGTATGCCTCACTGATGGTTTACAAATTGAAGAGTTCCATTTCTCCCTGTATGTACCATTATAGCCTACCATGATATTTGAGAACCTTGTGTTTCTCACTTTCTTGGATGCCCAGTCTCGCAGATAGAGAGTGAAAAATGTTAGTGTAATCGTGAACAAATTGTTCCTTACCTTGGTGAAGTTGTTACCACTCCATGTATAGATCATCATATGCTCTGAGGGGATAGTATTATTCCTTCACTACTTCCATAAAATCATCCTAGGTAGGTTCCACCCCAAGGCTAATGATATCTATACTAAACCTCTTTTTGTACACTTCCCACCAGTTTTTCACTGGCAATGATGATTTTAAAAGAGCAAAAGTGATATTTTCGCCATCATTGAACTTATTTACAGAGTAGGAAGATAGTTGATCCAACCAATTTTCTACTACATCAGCATTGATTTTGCCTTCAAATGTGGGAATATCAAAATTTACCTAAACCTTGAAGGGCACTGGGGCACTGAAAGGAAGTTCCCTCGATGAGGAGCCAGGACGTGTAGCTGTAGAGCCAGAATTTCCCATCAAAAGTGTTTAAAGAATTTGAGCAAATTATTGCAGCATCTACACTTATTTCCATTGGAGGGATTCATTCACCATTTCCTTAAAAGGATTAGATTTCTCAGTGTCATGCACCATTTGAAGTCATTTGGAGTGAACAGGTGGAAAGTTTGGAAGCTCTGTCACTTCCCGCCCAAGTTTCCTGTATCTTGACCTCATCCTCAGGATCATACACTCTCAAGACAAATCACTCTAATACCATTGATCCAAAACTCAGAAGTTCTAGTTGACGAATATTTCAATAGAATATAAATTACACAATAACCATGAACTCTCTGAGAAGAGACGTATTACTTCAAAAAAATGTTGTACAAATATAGGTTTATCTCTGGGAAGAGATGTCTACCTCCCCATTTTAGGAAGTTATTCTTTTATACATATTATCTCATAGGAGATTGAGTGGCTCAAGTAATTAATAGGTGAAGACTTAAGATAATACAACATTTGAGGAAATAACTATCACCGACAATTTGACTTCCAAAACTTAAAACAATACAGAGCTCGAGAACATAAAACAATATAGAGCTCGAGGACATAACAGGTGAGGTTTTAAAGTAATACAAAATTTGAGGAATTAACTATCACCTAAAAATTTAGCATCCAAGATTTAAAACAATATAGAGCTACGCGTAGCCCTACCCGATCTACCAGCTGCCCACTCTGGGGCCTTACAACAACCACTTCGACAGTCATGGTTAATTATACCACCACATCTTGGCACTCGTTATACCATCCAAATTGTCACCCAGATCAGTGGGCCAGTAATATCTTGCCCTTAGGATATTATGAGTTATTTTGTCTATAGGGATGTCCACTTCAAATGTTTTCATGAAAATTACTCAAGATCTCAGTTACTTCTTCTTTGGAAACACAACTTAAGTATATCCCTTCATAGTTATTTTGAAATATTACTCCATCCTTGATCAATAAATGTATTGCCTTGAGACTCAAATATATCCTTTTCTCTCTAATCAATCCTAAAGTACACGAACCATTTATAGAATATGAATAATTATATCATACAAATCGTTTGGTTAAAAACATTATTGGTCCAGCTGTATGACATTCACTTTAGGATTGGTGTTAGTAATTAAATTAGTCAATCCTTGATACCTTACCAATTTTTTAGTTTGTATTTTAAGATCATACTATTGGATAATATACATCCATTTACCTCTTATCTCTCCTAGTTCACATTGACTAAGCATAAGCTTAGTGGTAAGGTCTAGCAATACCGCATGCACTTTATTTCTAAGAATATAGTGTCTAAACATATTAACAGCCTTAACTAAATCATATTCTTGTTTGTTAATAATAAAATAGTTTAACTTATCATTCTTAAAATTATTTCTCATAAATGTAATAGGGTGATCACACTTATCTATTTTCTAAGCTAAAATAATAGTTATTGTATGATAAGAAGCAAAAGACTAGAGATATAAATCTTTTGTAAAATTAGGATTTATTAGTACATGTGCTTGTTTTATTGCTTCTTTAATGTATTTGAAGGCTTTTCTTGTCTCTCCATTCCATATGACTTTGGAATAATTATTCAACATGTCACTAAGCGGCTTTACAATCTCTAAAAAACTAGAAATGAACTTTCTCACAAAATTGATTTTCCCAAAGAAAGACTTCAATTCTTTTCTACTGTTAGAGGATTCTATTTTGGATATGGCATGAAATCTATCAAGATATATATAAACCCCATCCTTGGTTATAACATGTCCTAGTAACTTCCCCTTTGTAACAAAAAATGATTTTCTTTGGATTGAGAGAAATTCGATACTTCCTTCAATGTTCAAATACCTACTACAAGTGCATGATGTGGTCTTCCCTATTTTTAGAAAACATAGTTAGATTATCCATACCTACTACAAGTGCATGATGTGCACTTACATATGAGACCTTGAAAAGCATGGTCCATAGCTCTTTGAAAAAACTTTCTTGCATTTATTATCCCAAAAGGCATTCTTTTGTAGGTAAAAGTGCCCCCACTTAGTTGTGAATGCAATTTTCATTCTATCTTCCTTGTTCACAAGTACTTAATTATAACCTAAAAAACCATCAAGAAAAGACATCATAGTAGAACCACTAACAATTTAAATTACTTGGTCAAGGGAAGGTAAAGGATAATTATCCTTTTCAAAAGCTCTATTAAAATTTCTAAATCCTATGAACAATTTAATTTCCCCATTCTTATTTATAACTAGTACTAAGTTAGCTACCCAGGTAGTTTGTCTAATGGGAAAAACTATTTTTACATCCAATAACTTATTGACCTCTTTATAAATTAATGGTTTTAAAATAAGGTTGGCTGGTATTTGCTTTTACCAAAAAGGTTTATAGGCCTCTTTTAATGGAGTGGTATGGGTTATGGCTCTAGGATCAAAGATATTTAAGTCTTCATAGGACCATGATATAAGATCTTTGTATTTGGTAAACAAATTTTTGGATTTTCTTAATTCTTCATTTGTACATGTTGTACCAATATTTGTTGTTGGGGTTGACCTTTTTCTCCTAGGTCAAATACATTGTAATCTTTCCTATTTACTTTGGAGACTTTGATAGTTTGAGCTAGTTTGTCTATGTCAAACAATGTTTTTAAGGCAATTATGCCTTTGGAAATGTTGTTGTCATTCAATTGGATAATATTTTCATCAATTTTGTCTTCATCAAGAGAATTATCATTGACCTCATCAATGATATGAGACTCAAATACTCTTGAGTTATTCATGAACTATATGATTTATTGATCATCATTAAACACTTTGAAATGGTTGACATTATCTAAAACTAATAGACATGGAACTAACTCAATACTAAGGTTTCTTAGTTTATATTTTGGGTTTGGCATAAGGTTGACTACAGTTAAGGCTAGCTCATCAGCAAGATTGTTCTCTTATATAGGAATTGAAATAATGTTAACGGCAGAAAATTAATCTATCAAGTCTCACACTCTAAACTTGTATTTCTTAAGATATGACAATTTGTATTAGTACATACTTCTAACTTGATTAACTACTAGCTTAAAATCACCATACACTAGCAATTCTTTGACCTTACATTTAATGGCAAGTTGCAATCCAAGAATTAGTGTTTCATACTCTACCAAGTTATTAGTGAAAAAAAACTAAAGTATGTAAGAAGTATTAAACTCTTTCTCAATGAGATTAACTAGAAAAAACCATACTCAAGAACCGGAATTACATCTATCACCATCAAAGTATAATTTCCACATTCGAGGCATAACATGAGATTATTTAGATTCTCTTACCATATAGGTGTCAAGAGTATAAATTCCTAACTCTTAATTGGCCATGTTGACCTTCTCATTTATATTATTATATTCAGTGATCATGTGTTTCATCTTTGGCTCTCTTTCAATTTGAATCTGATTAGGAACTCCCTACTATGGAAGACACATATGAGAATAGTCAGTGGACATGTAATAATTCAAACACTTGGTCCAATACCTAATTAGAAACATCATATAAGAAATAATAATAGATACCACTTGAATGTATATGAACTATTATATCCTTGGCTCAATAGCAAGTTGCATGTGAACATTCATAAATTCTCCAATTACTTTAACTCTTGATTTGTCTAATTAGTGAATACTCTATTAGACTTAATTAGAGTTAAACCAAGTTTACCATAAATAACTTTTGGCATGATATTGGTAGATGCTCTTGAATCTATCAAAAAATTATGCAAGTTCTTAACAAAAAATCTAATTATTGTCGAGAAAGGGGGAACTTCTACTTTGATATTATACATAACTACATTGGCATTTACAACCTTTTTTGACTTACTAGGATTTTTAGATAAAGATTCAAGCAACAAATCTCTTTGCTCAGTAATTTGAGTCAACTCATGTAAAGTGATATTAGTTTTAATATTTTTCATGTCTTCAAATATATTACATCCACTCCTAGTGAAATAACTAGATGATTAAACATTATTTCTAGAAGTACTTCCCTTTAGAGGTTTTGGATTATTGTCAACTATAGGATTAAGAGGAGTATCAAAATTATTTAGTGGAGTTGAATTATTCAATCATTGCTTTTAATCTCTATTCCTCAGAGGGTAAGTCTTATTTAGATATTATTAAAATAATTAATCTCTTTAGGGGTGTCCTCAGGCTCATTTTCATCTTGGAATAGAAAATTAAATGTCTCCACCATCAGAGTTGTGTCAATATATTTAGATGACTTTGAAGATGTGATGTACCTATAATATTATATTTGTTACGTCTACCTTCAAATATATCTAATTAATTTTGAAATAATTCAAAATCATTGAAAAATTCAATGAAATCTAATTCTCCATATTTTGAAGTGTTATGAACTGTACAATATTCAATTAAAGTTACATCATATATGTTTATCTTAGGAATGTTTTTATTGGTAGATGACTCATTATTATTGTTTTTATCGATGTTATTATTGTTTTCATTATTTTGAAACCTATTTTTAGGTTTATTTAACCTTTGGTAATAATAATTCCTAGTGGAGCTTTCCCCAGCATTGCTTACTTGTTTTTTCAACTGAAGGAAATCAGTGCTCAATTTTTAAAACATCTTGAGTATAGACTCTTTCTCATTCTTTGGTACCTCTGATTTGTGAACTTGAGTAGTATTATTATTACTAGTTGTTGGTACCAAATCTCTTCGATCTTGTGGATGAAATCCACTTTTAGTGTTATTTGGGAATCATAAGTTTTGACTAGGATGAGCATGACTCAAAGGTAATTGATTCAATAGCAGTGTTTGGTTCAAAGTATGCATGTTTTAATTAGCATTGGAAATTACATTCAACATAGGAAAATAAGGACTGACATTGGGGATAACATATTCCAGTTAACCTTGAGGTTGTATTTGATCATTAATTGGCAAAGCTTCAGCATAGGCCAAGGCTAATGTGTTTATAACTCCAATGGATCTTTTTAAGAAGACATAAGTCATGAGATCTAAAGCATCATTATAGATCTCTAAATCAAAATCTTCATTAGGTCTATATGGAACTGTGGTTCTACTAAAAATATTCTATAATTTGGCATTAAAATCTCTAATGGTTTCACTTGAATCTCTTTTCATAGTGGTGAATTGTTGATAAAGGATATAAGGACTAACAATTTTTCGAAATTGATCTACAAAAATACCATTAAAATCATTCCAACTGGTAATGTAATTCTTAGGAATGTTGAGAAACCAATCATATGCAACATATTTGAATGTAAATGGAAACAATCTACATGCAACATCTTCATGAACAATGTTTAGAAGTCTTAAAGAACCTTTGAATGACTTGATATGTTATTCAATAGTGACAACACCATTAGGACTAAAAGATAACAAGTACTTCTTAGGGTTCCTTGGTCATGTACCAATCTAGGCACTTTAATAGATGGTCCACCTACCCAAGCCATACCTTGATAATGATTGAACACATGAACACCATGAACATGTCAAGTACACTAAGATTTAGAAACCTAGTGCTTACCTTTACCTTCTCTTGTTTTCATATGAACTTCTAATAAAATGAGAGGTAATATTGTCTCTAAACATGACCTAGTCATAATTCTTGGAAATTCTAGCTTATAAACATTGAATCCTATTCAAAATATGATGTATAAACCTTATCTTTGAAAATAACAATGACTGGACTTGCACATTAAGCAATTTTTGTACAAAATTTTATATAAAGGATTACTATGTTTAATGTGACATATTTACAAATATTAAACTACCTTTGCAAAAATTTATCATGAATCTTCAAAGAATGGAATCTTTAGCCAAATAATACTAAAGACTAGTTTGAAACCATGAATATCAATGATCTTTATACAATTAGGCTAAGAACAACACAAGCATGCAAAGAATCAATTGATCTTTGAACAAAATTCACTAAAATTAGCAAAGACACTTCAAATTCATGAAATTTTAGCTAAGGCCCTTCTTCTAGTTCTAGTGAAACCCACTTTTTGATGCCTTGAAGTATATTATAGGGTTTACAGAGTGTTGAGAAACACTATTCTCATTTTTGGATTCAAATAAACCATTTCATGAGTAGCTAGTTGTGATATTCCTAATATATTTGGTGACATAGTGGCAAAGCAAATGAACTATTTTACAAAATTTATAATGTAACTGTTTGGTTGTTGGGAGTAACCATGGCCTAATAGATTGTTTGTGAAATATGAAGATGATATGACCTAAGTAGAGTGAATTATGGTCAAAATATTGGAACATAACTATATACTAAGAGGGGGGTGAATCAGTATATTGATTAACTTAGTCCTTTACTAAAACATTTAAATCAAATTAAAAAGCATATGTAGATTTAAAAATATATGTAGAGATCACACATAGACACAATTTTAAATGACACCATATGTATATGTGGAAAACCCAATATGGGAAAAACCATGGTGAGAATAGCACGAGAATCTACTATTCTAAGCCAGCTTCATAGTCAAAACCTCACTGGTTACACATTTAAGGGAACCAACCCTAAAGAGACACCAATCCCCTCATTTAAGATCACTTACTCTAAGGAAGCACCAACTCCCTATTCTAAGCACCAACTCAGCTTGTCTAATGGTAACAACCTATTCCATCTATAATGGAGCTACAACACCATATTACAATATAGATTCATAAATGAATCCAATTCTCTATTACAGGTATGTTTTGTAACTACTCATGCTTTGTACTTCATCTATTTTCTCTTCCACTCTTCCTCTCTTCTTTTATGTCTCTATATATTTTTATTTTACACATTTCAATTACATCAAAAACTTCTACTTATATCCAAGATGACATATATATATATATATATAAGTAATTGATCTAGGGTTCGTATCTCATCTATGTTCACACTACTTTGCTAACACGTCATGCTTAGTTCTATTGAAATTTAGCCCCTGTATTTAATGACAAGTTTATTTCTTCTTAAACTCATGCTTTACTATCATGATTCTTGGTATCCTTACTATCTTAAGTATATACTAGGCTTTATTTTTGATGTACATGCCTTGTTACATAATTTCAATCAATCATAATGATCTAACTCATTATCTATGCCATTATTTATAGATTAATTATAAGTTCTTGCATGTTCCTATAGTTGACCATTAAGATGATCATATCTTTAAATATTGACTATTGATCTTAAGTTTGGTGCCATGATCTAATGGTCTTCATTCAAAATTCTCAACTTTAAAATCCATATGTTCGATCAATCTTTGAGAGGCTTACACTCTCCATTGGATCCTTGTACACTTATGAACTTTAAATAATCAACTTTAAGACATGTATATTAATATTTTTTTCTGAGCTCCTGCATGCCATTGGATATTCAAACTAGCACAATATTTATCTTCTTCTAATGTTAAACCATAATCTCTTTGTCTCATCTCATTTCTTCTTGAGTCTTTGTAATGCTTACACTCCATCGATCTCTTCAAGAGTTTATCAAATGTTAACTTGCCTCTAAGTCATTAAACATCAAGCACTTTATCCCATTGAGTCCACTTACTCTATTTTATCTCTATTGCATGATCATCTGCTCACTATAAAATCTTATAATAATCTTGATCTTTATCTCTACTTATCTCTCCATAATGTGACACTTGGCATTAACATGTGCCTTCTACACATTACTATCAATTCCCACTATTGAGACACTTAAAAATCCCATATTGTTTATTGACCTTTTGAATTTAAACCACTCCATAGATTTAATGTGCAAGCTCTGTGATTGTGACACTTATCACTAGCACATTTACTTGAAGGTGTCTTTGACAAATTGGATTTACTATACTTCTTTAGACATTTAGTATATTATTAAACGTAGACCATTGATCAAGATAGGAAAGATATTAAGTCAAGGACTTAGGAAATATAAAGTCTTAGAACATTTGCTCAAGTTGATAATTACTAGGTCAAAGGGGTAGGTTTCAAAATGATGATAAGGACTTAAGTTATAACTTAAGATATCAGGTCTTAGTTACATCTACTCAACACAAAATTATAACATTCCTATTGATTCCATGACTAAAGATCATAAGGTTTTATTTTGAAACCCTGGTAATGGCCAAGATCCAAAATCAATCATTTTTGAGCTAATTCCTTATCATTTGAACCTATTGACCATATATTTAAGATTCTCATGAAAAAACCCATAATAGATCTTTTATATGATTCACTTCAAACATCCATAAATGGTCTATGTAAAATCAAGACAACTTTGCACTATGAAACTTATAAAACATGCTCTTCTCTCCATCTATCCTACATAATCCTTTTGACATCAATGACATTTATAGTGTCCTTTTTTACATCAATGACAATAATATTGATAATATTATCCCCCTTTGGAATTGATATCAAACTAAATGCTATAATGTAAACTAAATTCTATAACCTTCTAATACTTTTCTGCATCTCTAGCATTGATCACATTGGCTTCAACTGAAGTTATTCATAACAAAACACAACTTGGACACAACTTGGCTTTTGGCATTTCTCCCCCTTAGGTAATGTTACATTTTCCAAAACTCAGCTTGGACACATGCTCTACTCTTTCAAACTGTTATAGAGAGCATTTTTCACTTCTCTCAAATTTTATAGAGAGAATTTACAATCTTTCTCCCCCTTTGACATCAATGGAAAAGGGACTCTTCCTCACTATTTGTCCAAATGTTTCTCCCCTTTTATCAAAAATAGAGTTTTTCCAAGAATCTAAAACCATAAACGCATTATAAATTTGCAAAAATATGCATACATGAGTTGCCTTTTCTCTGTTCTTATAGGGATTAGTAAGTCTTATGTGATTCTCCCCCTAGACTCATGCCCTATCACTAATATATAGTGATGTGGTGTAAGATCCACCACTCCTAAATTGTGTCTCTGATATTAAAATTATTCCTTGGGAAGAGGTTTGGTGAATGTCTAAAATTTGATCCTTAGTTGGCACATACTCCATTGTGACCTCTTGATCAACAACCTTTTCTCTTAAGGAGTGATACTAGATTAATATGTTATTGGTTATAAAATGCATCACTAGATTCTTTGATATGGTAATAGAAGTTGAATTATCATAAAGAATAGAGATAGGTTATTTATACTCTACATTGATGTATTTGAGCATTTGCTTCATCCACAAGACTTAAGTGCAACATGCCACTACTAAAACATACTCTGCTTCTACTACAGAAAGATTAAATGACTCTTGATTTTTTCTCAGCCATGAAATAATTTTATTTCCAAGGAATAATGCACCACCACTAGTTATTCTTCTATCATCCACACTTCTTATATAATCAACATATGTATGTGATATCAAATTTTAATCTTCACTTGTAGGATACCATAGGCCATAGTCAATTGTGCACTTGAAGTATCTAAATAATCCTCTTTAATACATTGAAATGTGACTCTTTAGGAGTAGCTTGAAAGCTTTCAACCAAGCACATTTTTTGAATGATATCAGGTCTTGATGTAGTTAGGTATAAAAATCTACCTATCATTAATCTGTACATAGTCTAATTTGCATCAAGGGACTCATCTTCTTTGATCAAATTCCATCTAGTTATCATGGGAGTACTAACTGGTTTGATATCTTCTATTCCAATTTTTTTGATCATTTCCTTTTCATACCTAGTTTGGGATATAATATCCCTTCATTAGTTTATGTTATCTATAGACCAAGGAAGAAAAAATGTACTCCAAGCATAAACATCTCAAACTCACTTTGCATTTGAATAGCAAAGTCTTTGCACATACTATTATTTATACCACCACAGATGATGTCATTTACATATACAGAAAAAATCAACATATGATCACCTTTTGATTTGAATTATAGATTATTGTCTACACATCCTTTATTGAAACCTTGTTGTTGTAGGTACTAGTCTAATCTTGAATACTATGCCCTAAGTATCTATTTTAGACCATATAGAGATTTCTTCAGCCTGTAAACATAATCATCTTGTTCTAATAGCTAAAAACCTTTAGGTTGTTCTATGTAGACTTCCTCTTCTAGGTTCCCATTCAAGAAAGTATACTTAACATCCATTTGATAGACTTGGAATTTCATGTAAATAAATAATGCTAGAAACATTTTTATGGCTTCATATCTAACAATTGGATCAAATGTTTCCTCAAATTCTATGCCTTTAACTTATGCATATCCTTTATACACCAATCTTCCTTTATTTCTTATAATGGCTCCATCCTCATTAAGTTTATTTCTAAAGACCCACTTTTTACCTATCACATTCTTGTTTGAAGGTCTTGGAACTAATTACCATGGTTTTTTTTCAATTTGGATTAGTTCTTATTCTATGGCATTTAGCCAATTCTCATCCTTGCTAGCTTCAACATACCTCTTAGGCTCAATTTCATATAGAACAAAACTTACTTGTTACATATTTTGTGCAACTCCTCTCCTTATCCAAACTCCTTCATTATTATTGTCAACTATCTGCTCTATAGGATGATCCTTTTGAACAAATATTGTAGGTTCCTTTTCATTCATTTCCTTAGACTCTTGATTATTTGCTTCTTATTTAAGATCTAATTCTTAAATACTAATTTCCTTGTCAGGTTTAACATGTTTCAAGCCTTCTTCAACCTTGACATTGATGCTTTCTACAAGCTTGTGTAGTCTTTTATTGTAACATATGTAGGCTTTGATTTGAGTGGAATAACCAAGAAATAAGTCTTCATCACATCTTTACTCAAATATTCCCAATTTTTCCTCCTTTCTCCTAATGTAGCATGTTCTTCTAGACACTCTAAAGTACTTAACAGAGGTAGGTTTTCCATACCATAGTCCATAGGGAGTTGTATCACTATTTACCCTTTAAAATTGAATTTTGTCCAAGATATATACAAATATTTGGACTACTTCTCTCTAGTAACCCTTAAGTAACTTGGCCTATATTAACATATTTCTATCCATCTCCTTGATTGTCATGTTCTTTATTTCAACAATGCCGTTCTACTATGGAGTCCTTGCTATAGAGTAATGTATTTTGACTCCCTTCTTATCAAAATACTCTATGAACTCATTTGAGGTGAATTCTCCACCTTTATCAGATCCTAAGCATTTGATTTTCTATCTAATCTCTTTTTCCACCATGGTTTTAAAGATATTTAATCTCTCAAATGACTATGACATGTCCTTCAAAAAAGTTACCCATGTCATTCTTGAGTAATCATCTGCAAATAACATGAAGTATCTCTCTCCTTTAAATCTTCTTATCTTAGTAGGACCACAAAGCTTAGTAAGAACTAATTCTAGAGGCTTTGTAGTTGCATATTCCTTTATTTGAAATATGACCCTTATCTACTTGCCTAGTTGATATTCCTTGCAAGTAGTGTCTTTAGGTTTGGTTATCTTAGGCATGTGTGTATCACACTTATTTGAGCTCACTTTGACTAGGTTATCAAAGTTGACATGACCCATTCTTCTATGCCATAACCTACTCTCATTAATCTTTCCTATCATGCAACTATTATAATTCACTTCAATAAGATTATAGATATTACTTTCAATTTTTTTACCTTATGAAACTAGTCTTCCATATCTCTTTAACTTGTAGCCTTATACATTAAATGTAACCTTATATCTAATTTCACACATTTGGCTGACACTTGGCATATTATGCTTCAATACTTCAACATAAAGGAAATTATGTGTAGCTATTTTTACATATATGTTTAATGTTTCTTTACCTCTGATCTTTACTACAGTGTTATCTCCCAAGCTAACAAATCCTTAAATTTTCTTAGTTTAACAAAATTTATCTTTTCACCAATCATATGTTTTGAGCAACCACTATCTATTACCCACAAATTTTGCTCCTTGGCATGGAGTTTAGTTTGAGAAATCATAGATTGATATCTCACTTTTCACACATCCTTGGGTTTCTTATTTGGGTTCTTTTTCTTCTTTTTAGAGACTTATGAACCTTTTTTCACACTATGAGGCATGCCTTTCCTTTTACTTTCTATTTTTTGTCTTATAAAGTTTATTCTACATTATTTAGCTATGTGACCAAAATTATATCAATTATAGAATATTACATTTGTATCTAACAAGGGAGAAAATGAATCTCTACATATAAAATTTGTTCTGCTTTTAGGTACAATGCTACAATTAATAGCCTTATGACCAAACTAATTACATGTATAATAATAACCATAAAAATATGAGGAATACCTAGTCATATAATTCCTTTGTGTAGTATAAGGAGCTCTTCTAGACTCTAATTTATTCAAGTCTCTCACTTTTGTGTATCCATTTGCATTAGCTACCTTTGTCTTCTCATTTTCTTTAAGCTTATTTTAAGATTTAGCTTTCTTCACATTGACAGTTCTTGTGCCTATCTTTGTTTCTTTATAACCTCTCTTTCTTTTCTTGTGATTCATCTTCTACTTTGAAGTTGTCATATAGATTAGCAGATGTACTAGTTATGAAACTTTTTCCTTTTTCATAGTCAAGACCTGATCTCTTTTTTGAAGGATTTTGAGAGTTGATCAATTCATCAAGAATGTTTGATCCTCTTATCAACTTTAGACTTTTGTCTATTTGTACTTTAGCTTTCTCAATATCTTTTTTCAAAACCACTATCTCTACTTCTAACTTCATGCACTCATAAGATTTAAATTTTAGTTTAAGTTTGACTACATATTTTACTCTTTTGACCTCTTTAATTTGTGTCTTTAGAATCACTATCATTTGATTAGAGTTTTCAAGACTTTTAGACATTTTCTCAATCTCCTTTTGTCCAATATTATTTTACTTTGACCTCTTTTTTCTTAGCTTGTCAATTTCCTCTAAAGCATAGATGAGTTCACACTTTAGATCCATTTCTCCTTCTTCTTCATTTGAGTCTTTAACTTCTTCTTGATCCATAAAAGCTGATCCTATTTTTATGAATAGGTAATTAATTTTACTTATTAATAAATGTACAATCATGTTCATCATCTAAACTATCACTATCATCCAATGAATCAATCTCTTCTTTTGTATATAGACTTTTATTATTTTTGAAGTTCTTCTATTTGGAATAGTGTAGTTTCACCTTTTTACTACTCTCTTATTTCTCAAAATTATCCTTTTTATTATAAGGGAATTTAGAATAAAAATTTCCTACTTTACCATAGTTAAATAATTTAAAGGGCAACTTAACTCTAAATTTTCCAGACCCTATGTTTAATCTTATAACAAAGTTGGATTCTTCTTCATTAGTCTCCTCGGATTTGGATGTAGGTGCTTCTAACTTTACTAATTTGGATGCTTTGAATGAAACTTCTCTCTTGAAGGTGTATTCTTCTCCCATTATCATCTCATAGGTAGTGAAGGTTCCATGCAACTTATCAATAGTGAGTTTATCTAGATCTTTTGCTTCATATATTGCAAATATTTTAGAGTCATACCTAGATAGCAAAGATATTAGGACCTTTTTAAAAATTATTAATTCTTTCATCTCTTCTCCAAGGCCTTTTATTGCATTGAATATTTCATCTACTATGAGGATGTAGTCTATAATTTTCTCTTATTCATTCATTTTAAGGCTTTCAAACTTGCCTTTGATTGTTTTTAGGTTGGCCTACTTTACTTTGTCATCTCCTTCATATATGCTCTTTAATTTATTCAATATATCTTATGCATTATGATAATGCTTCACTTTGACAAACTCTAAATTAGACAATCCATAAAGTATAGCATTCCTTGCATCGATATTAGCCTCGTATACTTTCTTGGTATCCTGATCAGTAAGATTTGTAGCAAGATTTATATATCTATTTAGAATAGACATCCATACATCAAACCCTAATGAAGATAAATATTCTTCCATTATTATGATCCAAAATGCATAATTTGATCCATCAAATATAGGTTCCTTGTTTGAGGAAGAGCCTTTTTGACTAGCCATTTTTCTCGTCATCCAAGATCTACCTACGTTGATTAAGCTTCTTTTAAGGAACCAGGGATTTGATACTAGTTATTGAAACATAACTATATATTAAGGGGGGAGGGGTGAATCAGTATATTGATTAACTTAGTCTTTTTTTAAACCTCTTAAAATAAATTAAAAAGAATATGTAGATTAAAACAAATATGTAGAGATCACACAGACACACAAAAATTTGCATGAAACCATAAAACCATATATATATGTGGAAAACCCAATATGTGAAAAACCATGGTGAGAATAGATGCTATAATATATTATTCTAATCTAGCTTCATAGTTAAAACCTCACTAGTTTCACATTTAAGGGCACCAACCCTAAGGAGACACCAATCCCCTCATTTGAGAGTACATATTCTTAGGAAGCACCAATTCCCTAATCAGAGAACTAACTCATCTTGTATGATGGCACCAACCTATCAGATATATAATGGATCTATAACTCTATATTACTATATAGATTCATAAATGAATCTAATTCCTTGTTCTTTATTATAGGTCTAGTCTATAATTGCTCATTCTCTACATCTATTTTCTCTTCCACTCTTCCTCTCTGCTTCTATGTCTCTATATATTTCTATTTGACACATTTCAATTACACTTATAACTTTTGCCTATATCCAATATGACATATATATAAGCAATTGATGTAGGGTTTGTTTCTCATTTAAGTTTACACTAGTTTCTTAACACATCACACTCAAATATATTGGACTTTAGTTACTATATTTAATTGAAAGTTTTACACATATTTAAATCATGACACACCACCATAATTCTTGGTCTCATTACTATATTTATCATATACTAGGCTCTTGTTTTGATGCACATGCCTTGTTATATAATTTTGATCAATCACAATGATCTAACTCATTGTCTATGTCATTATTTATGGCTTAGTTATAAGTTCCTACATGTTCATGTGTTTGACCATTAAGATGATCATATCTTTAAATATCAACTATTGATATTGATTTTGGTGTCATTATCTAATGGTTTTCTTTAAAATTTCTCAACTTTAAAATGCATCTATTTGATCGATCTTTTATAGGCTCATGATATCCATTAGATCCTTATATGATTCTAGACTTTAATTATTGAAATTTAAAATGCCTCTGTCAATCTTTTGATCTGAGCTCTCGCATGCCATTAGATCTTCAAACATGCATGGTCTTTATCTCTGTCTAATGTTAAACCTTAAGATATTTATCTCATCGCACTACTTCCTAAGTCTTTAGAATTTTTACGCTCCATCAATCTCTTCTAGAGTTTATCAAACTTTAACTCACATATAAGTCATTAAACATCAAGCACTTTATCCCATTGATTCCAATCAATCTATTGGATCTCTTTTGTATGATCATTTGCTCACCATCTGATCTTTTGACAAGCTTGATCTTTATATCTACTTAGATCTCAATAATTTGACACTTATCATTATCATATGCCTTTTGCACATTGATATCAGTTCTCACTATTGAGACACTTATAAATATTGTGTGTTCCTTAATTTATGTTACTTCAACCTTTTGGTGATTTCAAAGTAAGTATTTGCCTTGGCGTATATAGGATCAAAGGCACCAGGCCCATGTTCATAGGGCACACTTAGCATCCCTTTATGTTTCAAATGCTCTTTAACCTTTATATAGGGGTCTTACTATCTAAGTTCATCAATATGTAGATTTAAATTTGATCTATACTTTGATGATACCTCAATGTGATCTCACTATTTGAAGGTTGTCTTGCCAATAGTCATTTGGAGGTTGTTAAGGAGTCCCTTCCTTTAAGTTTTATAAAGACCATAAACACCATGAAATAATTGGTATGCTACCTCTTGCTGAGCCAACTTATTATGAACATGGATAGGTATCTTGAGAGGATAATTTTGAGTTCCATTAATCCTAATGACTATATAATCTAGATATAACCATATATCTCCCATTGATTCTATATATTTATTAATTAGAGGTCTTACTCTCTCCATGGGAATGTTAGTTATAGCCTCATTCAAATCAAGGTAGACATAATCACATATGAAATGAATATGATCTCTATATTTAAAGGTGTAAAATTTTGAATAGTATTATGAAATAGTCTAGGTTTTACTTGGAGACCATTCCCTTTGATTGGGAATCTTCTTTATTACACCTAGGAATTTTAGGAGGTAAGACATCAAGTACAAATGAGTTCTCTTCTTATGCCTAATTTCATCGATTTATCTACTCAATGAGATACTAATTACCTCACACAAAGGAGGGATAATTACCTTTTCAACAATAAAGTACACCATAGGTACCCATACCGGGTCTTCATATGTCATGGTTGCCTCTCTACATAACTTGTTCAACATTATCATTATCATCCTAAAACCTGGTCTAAACTAGATAATAAGAATGTTCTTATTGAGTTTCAAAAAGACTTGGTTCCTAAAATCTAACCACATGGTAAGGGTGTCCATCAAATTATGTTCTTTATCCTAAGAATTGATAGAGGCTAGGTCAATTTGGGGTTTGGGTAACTTCTAATAGGACTTAAATGCAATAGAAAAAATTTAAGCTAATTTCATATGATTGTGTTCATTAATTAGTATGCCCTTATATATCTTAGCTTCCTTAAAAATGGGAACAAGAATATCAATGCAATAGAGTACCTCTAGTTTCACTACTACATAATGTAGACTAGTCATTTGGATTGCTATGATGTCATCATATAGTCTCTTGGTAGAGAGAATATTCTCTTCTTCCTTGGTAATGGTTGGTTGGTTCTTAATCTTCTATAATAATTTATACCAATTGTTATTTTCTATTTTTAAAACATTGGCAATGAACTTGGTGTCCTTGAACACATGTCTCTCAACATCTATTTTAAAATATAGCTCTATATCCTCCTTTAAAATGTGTTTGTCGTTCACAATTCACTGAATTGTGTAATTGTAGATAATAATCTATCTTTTTAGCTCAATTATAGTGAATATAGAGACAATTAGGACAATCCATAAACTTTTAGATCTTTTAAAGGTTTATGCAAAGTTTTAATGCTGGTAGCTAGTTCAAATAATGCTTTGTGATTTAGATTTTACATTTATATTGCACATTTATACCTTTCATGTGATGGGTTCCATAAGATATTTAATTTGATGTTATATTCCTATGTGGAATTACCATGTCATGTTATTCATTTATTTAAAAAAATGATCATTTATCACTTTTGAACACATGTCACCTTTGTATACAATCTTGAGTCTTGATCAATTCACATCATTGATCCCCTAAAAATATTCCTAGCTTTAATTATATCATGGGCCATTGATATTCCATTTGATTTGTCAAGAGTGTGCCACTTCATAGATTTGTGGGCTCTTTTTGTACCTTGCAAACACACTCCATAATTTAGCACCTTTGTACCATGTAACATATTCTCATTCCATCTGGGACATTGACTTCTTAATGTTTTTTGTACCATTGATCTTGATATAAGAGGTTGAATGTTATTCATTGATATCTATCTATTTCATCATGGTTGTAACACATGTCACCTTCACTTTTGATTCAGACCCTTTGAAAAGTCTACCTTCATTTGTGCCATCGATCTATTTGAGCTTTTTTGATATCATAACACTTTTCAATCTCATGTTCCTACGTAGGATATTTAATGCTTTGATTCCTTGCTCACTATTATATCTTTATTGCATGAAATAATTCACACCATCGATCATCTCCATCACTTATTTAACTTCTAGCTTTACCCATGAGTCATAAATCTTTGATTCTGGCTCTGAGAAATTGGCCCTTGGCATCTTCGGGTTTAATTAGAACCTATAGAAATAAAATTAAAGATATAATCACTTAAAAAATATTTATAAACTTAGAATAAAATTTTAGACTAAGGTCTTATTTTTATTAATAAATACAATTAGGACCTAGGCTAAAGTTTTAAGCTAGGTGTAAAATATAAAAATGTTCTCATATAAATATGATCTCGCATAAATTTGAATTTATTTAAAAGGAACTTAGGCTAACATAGTTAGGCTAAGATTTTTTAACATTATTTAGATATATATTCAATTAATAAATTATGACCAAAGGTTAATATATAAAAGTCATTTGAGACCATATTATTAAACCAACTAAAGGTTAATTTGACATTTAAAGCACAAAACCCTAAATAATAATTATTCAAATGGGACTCCATTAAACCTGCAACATGGAAACACATATTAAATATTAGCAATATTATATAAAGTTAATTGAAAATTAAATGTTAACATGCCAAATTTAAACATAATGAGAACCATGATATTCATATAATGCACTCTTGATCAGTTTGAATGTCAATTTATAACACAATTTAAAAAATTGAACAAGGGTCCTCATTTTTAAAAAATGGGGGTATGTTGACCTCAACACATTCCTTAGATCTTTTAAAAATTTTATGAAAATTTAATTAAATAGGCAATTAATTATGGGGAATTGATTATGCCATAATTTTTTTCTCAGTTACTTAGATTTGAGTGTCATTGTTTGAAAAAGTGTTTTATTTTTCATTTCCATTTCATCGGTCCTATTTTTATTATAAATGAATTAAATTTATAAAGTTCCATATTCACGGGGCTTGACTATACTGTGGGCCCTAATAATTTTTATATTTTACTTCACACATGTACTATTTCAAATGCATTTTTGACTGAGCCTAACATCCTTTTGCATGTGTTTTGTATGTTGTTATTTTTTTTTTTGATATTTTTTGGTGTGTTATTGCATACATGCTAGCTTTTTTGCACCATTGGCCACACTATTCCATCAGCCACAACATGTATTAGTACTTTGATAAACTTGTAGTTTATGTCATGTCTCCATCAAGATCCCTTTATTATCTCCTTGCCTTCTTCTGTGGAGAAATTTTTTTCCTCCCTTGTTTTTGGAGCATCTCTCATGATTCTTGATGGCTTATTTGATAGGTCAACAATCTCTTTATTTGGAGTTATTCTAGTGAAGTCTAGTGTCTTCTTTGTTTCCATTTGGTGTTTTTTGTGTATGGTTTATATGTTACACTAATTTTGTAATGAAATTACTTAGATATTCAAATAGAATTATTTTATATTACATAGAATAAGAAAATATGAGAGATTACACAATGATAATTGATAATAGAATAAAATACTAGATAATATAGCAAAGCCACTTTAAGGGCACAACCTCCACAACAATGCACTAATAGCAAAATACTTAACATGATTATTAAATACTAACCAGTACCTCCTATATATAGTCTACTTATCCAAGGTTATTCCATAGGATGAACTATTTAAGAACATAGAGAAATGTAACAAGTAAATAAAATAGGTATGTAAGCCACAAGTCAGCCACACATATCCCTAGACACATCAATGGTTAAGGGAGTAACAAGCCATTCCCCTTAAAAACAATATTGTACTCAATGTTGTGGAAAATCTAGATGATACTTCACAAATACTTCATCCTCCCAAGTGGCATCTTTACATGGAAGATTCTTCCATTTGATTAGGTATTATGTAATTACTTTAGAACACAGTTACTTGGTGTGCTTTTGAAGGATCACCTCAGGATCAAGAACAACTCGACCTTCCTCATATAATTTTGGTAATTCTATTTGAATGGTAACTTTATGTCCAATGACTTTTTTTAGGCATGATATATATGAAATATTGGATGTATGTGAGTGGATGAAGGAAAATCTAACTTATAGGCCATACTGCTAATTTTTTGTAAGATCTGATAAGGCCCATAATACTTAGGGGACAACTTCTTATCCTTTTTTTGTTACTTCAATGACATATATTTGTATGGATGTAAGCAAATAAAGACACAATCACCAATGTCAAAATACCTCCCACTTCTATGTTTATCTATTTATTGCTTCATGTGATTTTAGGCCATAGCTAAATTTCCACACAAACTTGCAAGGACCTCCTATTGATGGTGAATATGTTATTCAACTACATAAACCTTAAGATGTAACTTTAAGGTTGAAGTGATGGATGGAGGGTGGTATCTAAATAGTTCCACAAAAAGAGACATTTTGGAAGAACTATGAATATAAGTATTATACGACCATTTAGCAAGTGGAAACTAATGAACCCATTTATCCTATTTATCAAAAACAAAACAATAGAGAGATCCTTCCAAACATTTGTTGACTACCTCAATTTTTCCATTGGATTGAGGATAATAGGATGAACTGTGAGCCGATTGGGTGCCTAAACATGTAAATAACTCTGTCCAAAAATTACTAGTAAAAATGGGATCTCTATCACTGATAATGATCTTATGGGTGCCATGTAGTTTCTAAACTATATTGAGAAAAGCATAAGCTAATGTACTAACAACAAATGTCTAGGATAATGAAAAAATGAGCATACCTACTGAGATGATCTAAAAAAACCATGATAACATTTTGATCATTAGATCTTTGTAACCCTATAATGAAATCCATAAATACCTCTTCCTAATGCTGGTCAGGGATAGATAAAGGTTGTAAAATACTTAGAGTTTTGATGGTTTTGAATTTGTTTTGTTGATAGATCATACATTCAGCCATGTATTTTTAGACATCCCCCTTGAGACTTCTATGATAGGTTTTCAAAAATCCTAAATGACCCCTAATTAGTGTTGCATGAAGTTCTTGAAGGATTTTTTGTTTAAGAAGAGAATTCTTACATAGGTAAAATCTATTTTTATACCATAATGCATTACCTTTCCATGTGAATTTTTCAAATTCACCTAAACCTTGTTGAATATTTTGAATCAAATCATGAGAAATACTATCATGTTCCCATTTTGATCATGTTTCCTCTAGCCAATCTGCCTACAAAAGAGTTATGGTACACAGTAATGCCTCAACCGACACCTTAGTTACCTATTTCTATTTTATAGATAGTATATCTACTACCACATTATCCTTGAATTTTTTGTAGACTATTTCAAAATCATATCCTAACATCTTAGTTACCCATTTATATTTTTCTTCAAATGACAACATTTATTTTAAAAAATATTTAAAACTATCATGATCAATTTTTACTTGAAAGTGATGACCCATCAAATAAGGTCTCCATTATTTGAATGCATGAAAACTAGCCATCATTTCCTTCACATAGATGGTATTGTGTTTATTTTTACCCATGAGTTGACAACTTTCAAATGCCAATGGTTTACCTTATTACATGAGTACATCACCCATACCATACCCTAATACATCACATTCAACCATAAAAGTCTTAGAAAAATTAGGAGTGGCCAATAATGGAGTAGTACACATAGCCAATTTCAATTGTTTAAATGCTTGGGTAGCTACATCAATCCACTAAATCGAGTATTTCTTTAACAAATAGGTATGTGGGGCTGCAATACAACCATAATTTTTGACAAATTTGTGATAGTAACCAGTAAGCCCAAAAATCCTTGAAGTTGCTTGAGTGTCTTAGGAATTGGCCAATCCACCATTACTTGGAATTTTTTAGGATTCACTTTCACTCCTTCATAAAACACCAAATGACCTAAATATTCAACCTCACTAGCCCCAAAAGTACATTTGTAAGGTTTGGCATAAATTTTATTTTGATCCAAAATGGAGAGTACCTACTTCACATGTTGCAAATGGACTGCCCAATTTTTACTATAAAGAGGATATCATCAAAGAATACCAAAACAAATTTCCTCAAAAATGGCTTAAAACTAGTATTCACCAAACTCTAAAAATTAGATGGTGCATTTGTTAGGCCAAAAGGCATAACAAAAAACTCATAATGGCCCTCATGAGTCTTGAAAATGGTTTTGGGTATGTATTCATCATGGATCTTGATTTAATGATACCCATAACATAGATCTAACTTGCTAAAATAAAGAGGACAATTCAATTCATCTAGAAAATCATCAATGATAGGAATTGGAAACTTATCTTTGATAGTGTACTTGTTGAGTTCTCTGTAGTCAGGGTACATCCTCCAAGTGTCATCTTTCTTTCTCATCATGATAACTGGTGAAGAGTATTCTCTTTAACTATGATGAATGATTATTTCATCCAACATCTCTTGTACCAAATTTTTAATTTCACTTTTTTGGGTATAGGGATACCTATATGGCCTGATGTTGGGTGGTTTACTACCAAAAATAAGTGTGATAACATGATCCTTCATGTGGCTAGGTGAAAGTCCTTTTGGCATGTCTCCAAAAATAATGGAGTGAACATTAATTATTTATTGCAGATCAAGGGGTGGAGATGGTTGAGTTGGTTGTACTTCCATATAAAACAAGTGAGATACAAATCACCCAGCACCGTTATAGAAAATATTTATCATTTGATGGGAGATAACAAGTTGGGTATATTTAGCCTTTAATCCTCTTAGCTCAAATTTCCTTTCTTCAAAATGAAAATGCATGAATAATTCTTGAAAATACATCTCAATAGTGCCCAAAGTGGTGAGCCACTAGAATCCTAGAATAATATCAGCTCCACCCATCAGAATAACAAACATAGGAGAATATAATAAGTAGTCTCCCATGGCCAACTTAATACTATGACATTTTCTTGAACAGTTGATAGTACCACCATCTGTAATCATAACCTAAAATTCTAGAGATAGATAAATGAAATAGTTCAAATGAGTAACCAACTTACTGTGGATGAAGTTGTGTGTTCTCCCATAATAAATCAAGATAATGACCTTCTATTTCTTAAGGAAACCCATCACCTTATGATTTTGGGGAATACTAATACTTGATAGAGCATGACATGAAATAGTAAGCTAAGAGTCTTCAAATTCTTCCTTAGGAACTTATGCATCTACATCATATACTTCTACATCATCTTCATCATCATTGGCACCTTCAATGTAAAATAGCTTCTTCTTAGCACAATGATGGTCTTTGCTCCATTTTCTATCATAACCATAACACAACCCTTTAGCTTATTTCTCCTCAATTTATCATTATGTTAATCTAGTGGGTTGCAGAAATGATGGTGCTAAATAGTTAGGATCATGATCAGTAGTGAAAGTTTTCCTTTTGAATATCTCTTTTTCTTCTATCATGTGTGCCTTAGGGATAGTTTCTAATATAGATTTTGAGTTAAACATTCAAACATCGTATTGGATTCTATATTTAAGGCCACCCAAAAATAGATCCATCAAATTTCCCTCAGTGATATCTTCCACTCATAAAGAGAGATTATAAAATTGATGAATATAATCCCTCACAATTCCTATTTGCAACAACTTCACTAATTGGATAAAATAGTTATTGGAGACATTATTTTGATAATGATATATCAACTCCTTAGTAAAAATATTCCATGTAATAGGAGCACCATTCTTTTTCTTTTGATCACATAACTAGTGATACCAAATGAATTGCTCAAGTTACATATATAGGGATGCCACCATCACCCTCTAAGAATTAGGGGTTTGATGTAGCTAAAATAAATTCTCAATTCGGGTAATCCAATTGAGAGGAACCTTACCATAAAACTTATGCATGTCTATTTTTGGCAACATCAGTTTCATACCAACATGGGATTTGTTGAGAGGAGGATTTGAATACCAAAGTAGATGGTTGTTAGGCTAAAACTAAGATGTGAGGGAAACCAATTGCATAATGATATGATGAAATTCACTATGAACCCCATGAATCTCTATGTGCATCCTTGAAATAGTAGCTTGGACTGTAACAAAGTCATCATGCCTCACCAAGTTTTTTATGTCCTCTTGAAGCTGAGAAATCATTAGATCTAAAGTTATAAATTACATGTCATTAGTAGAAGAAGTCTTAAGAGTTTACGGTGCCCCTTTTCTTCCCTGAGTTAAAGGACCTACCATAAAAAAACCCTAGGAGGGTTTTGACCTCAAAAAAAAAGTGTACCAAGAAATGGTACCATTGTGATCACCTTATCAAGATGAATCCAATGATTACCTTTATGGACAAGAGTAAATTTTTTAGTACCACAAAAGTGTACCGATAGAATATATCATTGTGATCATCTCACTGAGATGAATCCAATGACTTCAAGTGTGCAAGGGGGAAAAAAATTTCTAGACTTTTTTTAAATGTTTTTTTTTTCAAAAAAGCATTTCAAGCAATACTACATTGATAGAAAAAATTAATTCTTTCTAGATTGTAAATTATGTTTTTTCACTTTCAATGCTCCCAAAATCCATACCTCACTAGATCAAAAACTAACCATAGGAAACTTGCCCAAATCAAAGCTATGATACCATTTGTAATGAGATTACTTATATATTTACATAGAATAAGAAAATTTGAGAGATTACACAGTGATAATTGATAGCAGAATTGAATACTAGATAATATAGCAAAGACACTTCTAGGGGGTAACCTCTACAATGATCCACTAATATAAGAACACTTGACATGATGATTAAAGACTAACCACTACCTCTTATATATAGTCTACTTAGCCAAGGTTATTCCATAGGCTGACTTATCTAAGAACACAGAGAAATGTAATAATTTAATAATAGAGGTATGTAAGCCACAAGTTAGCCACACATATCCCTAGACACACTAATGGTCAAGGGCATAAAAAAATTATAAAGTGTCATTGGGGGTTTGTTAATTAAACCTTGTCTACCTTCATGTATTTGTGTCTTCTATTTTGGGCACCTTTTCACTTGTTCAGTTGCTTGTCTCTTCCATCACCACCATGGGCCATCAATTTTGAGAGACATTTTTTTATTTTCATCACCATTTTTTGATAGTTTAAAGGTTACCATATCATAAATTGTATCTATTCTAGTGAATCCTATTATCATCTTATATTTATTTAATAGTTTAATAGTCTCTTTCAATGTGACATGGAACTAATCTAGTGTGTAGAATGTTAGCTTATTTGTTATTTGAGTAGGAGATTTAAACAACTCATGCATACCTTTTTTCCTCAACTCCACCCATTTAATAGTATTAGGTGGTGTGCATGTAGATATTTTTTTACGTCACTCCACCCAACCAGTAGTATGGAGGGTGGTGTAGATCCTACTTCTTAGGTGGTAAGTGTTCCTTTCACATGAAATACTTGTTAGAGGTAAAATCACTAAGAGGGGGGTGAATCATTGAGAAAAAATAATTCAACTTTAATTTCAATCCTTTCAAACTCTTAATCAGTTACCATAATCATTCATGAATCATACATATAATCTATAATAATGAATAATAAAGACAATGCAAGATCAAGCACATAACACATGACATATGTGGGAAAACTTATTGGGGGAGAAAACCCAATAGAAGCTAAAATTAGACTATTATCCTATAATAAGAAGAACCAATTTAGACCAGCTATAATTGATCAAGGAACTACCATCCCTTATTTAGTGAGACTACAATCCCACAAAGTGATACAACACCTATTTAGCTGAGCTACAATAACAACTAAACTTTTAACAACTTCCACCTTGCAAGGATGCTATAAACCCCTAGATGTTGATATTCCATAAAAACACCTAAGAACACATCCACCTTTGAATTGATGTCTTCAACACCTAATGATGGACCTCTAATTATCACTCTTCACCTTCACTCATACTCAAACATAACAACACTATTATTTCAATAGAGTTATGACCTACAGGTCATACAAATATTTCTTAGTCTATTATAATATTAAACTCATCTATAAGGCACCCACCCTTTCCTCCACTCCATAATTTTGACATGCACATTCCTCTTACAAGTTATCACTAAGTCTAGAAACTAACACATTTGGTTTCACCATTTATAGATTTCTCATTATTATCAACATCTTGGTTGGACATTAGGCATACCTTAACCATTAAAGAATCTATTTGATCAATAAACTTCTCAATACCATCTACTTAGGTCAGCGATAACACTCATGGGATATCTGTAAGCAACTCCACCTTTCAATTAGGCCTTTATAGCTCTTATAGGTCTCATAGAGACCTATTCACCCCATTAACAAAATAACAAGCAAAATATAAACTTAGGACCACTTAAAAATGCATATTCCCACTCAAAATGACCCTTTATTCATCCTTAAATGATCATAGTCATCATTCCACTCTTCTATGCAACCTCAATCAACTCAAACGTTAGCCTTATTTATAAGGATATCATGAAAAAGATACAATCAACTTATAAAGCTTTGTTCATACTAAAGCTAGACTGATCACATCTCTAAAATCCATAAATATGATCCTTATGGAATCTAAAATACTCTCTAATTTCTAAGTCACCATGAAACATTGAAACAACATCTACATAAGCTCAATTATTCTTCTTGCGTCACTTGTAGAATAAACACAAAAACATAGCTAACTTTAAACCATAATATCTTTGATTGTATACAATTAAAAATATTAAAATAAATATTTTTAGATTTACCTTAGAGTCTTCTATAAGCTTAATTTTTACTACATGGTCAAATTTTGCATAGATCAAAAGTTATGGCTCAAAAACTAGGCACTGGTCTTTCCTTTGTTAAACTCAAATATTTGAATTCAAATGGTCATAGTTAAACTTTGAGCACTATGATCGCATCTCACATCCTCACTACTTTAGATCAAACATGCACCATCAATATTATTGTATGAATCTTAACCTTTAACTAACATTATACCACTTATAAATGTTAAACCTTGAACATGTTGACCTAATCTCATACAATCTTTTAATATTGACTCAATGTGCACCATCAATCTCTATGGATTAGTCAAGTCCTTATTTTTCAACACTCACCATTAAATTATTTTCAAAACCCCCATGATCATGACACTTGACACCCTTTAATTCCTCCTAATTACTTATACTATTAAACATTAAGCACTTTTCCTCATTCAAATCAACACACACCATTGATCTTGATCCATGTGAATTCTCATGAACCATTAGATCTCAGAAGAAGCTCAATTGTTAACTTCATTAACCAATGAACACTTTGAAATCTTTAACTTGTTATGAATCATAGGTATTCATTATATTATAGTGTTTGATCCATTATATATTCATTTGGTACTAATCTTTATCTTCATGCAAAATAGACTAAGTATGGGGACCATTGAAATACACTTAGAAGGTTAAATTTTCACAATCATAACTTTTACCTCACTCACTCGCATGTTCTTAAATTTGGCTAATATGATCTACATGCATAAGATAATCTAAATATTTTTTAATAATCTATTATAATGCTCACACATGTGATATATAATGAAATTAAAAAGCTCACTTATATTTTTCTCTCGCGGAGCTAACTATGTCAAGAATTGTCTTGAAAGGCCAGCTATTTCAGTGAATTTTAGCTTATATTTTAAAAAGGGAAGAAGAAGAAACTAAATATATTTATGGTTAAAATCCTATTTATTTTTCATGAATTGAATCATATGATTATGAAGAACTCATATTTGGCTTGGGAGGATGACCTACAAATAAGACAACACTAAAGCAAATGGTTGGTTCAATAGATAGCTAAGTAGATTGTGTAGTGATAGCTAGATCTCAAAAGCAAGAGATTCTTTAGGGGATATCAATCCAGACATTTTAAGAAATTAATTTTATAAAAATAATAATAAATTAATATCATAAATAATCAAAAGGTACTACAATTGACCATAAGAAATTCTTGATAAAGAAATAGGCTAAAAATGACTAAATAGTGATAAACAAGTAAACACTAGTGCTAAATGGTTAGGGTAAGCTTAAAAAAATTAGGTAATGGTATAAGAATAAGAAGGGACATAAAAAAACATATTTTGTTGAGGGTAGGTTGGTGTAAATATCTTGTTTAAATCTCCTAGCACAGTGACCATCGGTGGTTGATGTGATTGTTAGTGGTCAAGATGACCACTAGTGCTTGGGCAGATCATCAGTAGTTGAGACAACCATCAATAGTTAATATGTGTAGGTTTGAGTTGGTAAATGGTTAAATTAATGATATCCCTAATTTGGATTCTAAAATATGGATTGGTGTTGGGCTGAGTGTGAAAAGTAAATAAAGTAATTGAATATTGCAAAATAAATACTTATCTTGTAGAAAGCTGATCGAGTAGATGCTTGAGATGGTTAACTCATTGATATAGTTTAATGTGATTCTAGTAGAGTAACGATACTTGATGATTTTATGGGGAGTGGTATAAAGTTGGCTCTCTAATGTGATGGCTAGATCAATGGGTTGTTGATGATGATTGACATGTAAAAAAGGGAACTCTAAATGCACAATCTCTAGATAACAATTGTAAATTGGTTTCACCTCCTTGATCCTCTCTTCTTATAGACATAGGATAGAGAATTATAATAAGATGTTAACTTGGCCTCATAATTTTAACTCACGCATGTAATGGATTACACATAGATTAAGATAAGTTATTTTTAGAAAAATAAGGTAGATGGATTACATGTTACTAATTAGGGAGGTGTAATCTAACCATCAATGATCAAGGTGAGCATACATGGTCATCCTAACCATCAAAAATCAAAGGCTAAGGTAAAAAAATGGGTAAAAGTTTAGGTTAAGTCAATTAGTTAAATTGACTACAAGTTAGGCTTGGTTAGAGGTAGAAGGGTTAAATTGATCCCAAGGGGGGTCCTAAGGTGGTCTAGGGGAATTTTGACATTTGAAATCATGGTGTGTAGATTTTTGGTGGCTACATTTTGCCCATTTTATTATGTAGCTTTGAATCAACAAGATTTAAAATAAAAATAAATTATTGGTCAAAGGTCTTGGTTGCATCGAATATGGGAAGAGGTGTTCCACCTCAAATTAGGATTCGATGAGATAAAATAGAATCAAGTGTAGGTTTGATAAGGTAAATGAAGGTGGATGATAAGTTGTGCACTAAATCATTAAAAAACACACAAAGTGTGAAAACAAAGTATGATATCCATGATAGTGCATTGATGTGATTACCATAGTTGGTAAAAATAAAGGTCACTACTTAGAAGGAAAAGTGACAAGTGGACCACATGACCACAATTAGGTGTGGTGGTTAGGTAAACTCATAAATAGCCTAAGTGATTTCTATGATTCATTAGGTATCCAAGGCAGGAAGTGATATGGGTGAAAACACAAATGGGTGAAGTGTCATAGGTATCCAAGGTAGGAAGTGCTCCTAAAAAGACATAAGTGGGTCTAGTATACATGAGATCATACAAGTACAAAAATTATTCAACATGGTAATGTCATCATTATAATTAAAGGAATAAGCAAAATTCATCATAAAATGTGTGCTAATTGGGCCAAAATGGACCAATAGAAAGGTGACTAGGTGGTCAAGCTGAGTGAAGAAGGTAATCTCCCCAAGTGGGTAAATTATTTGATTCTTCTTAAAGATATCTTCTCAAGTGAAGAAAAAAAAGGTGAGCCTCCTAACTATTGATGGTTAGGCTGATCAAGCATGACCATCAATGGTTAGGGTGTAAACCTTAAATGTCACATGTTACAAGTGAAAATTAAATTAAGTTTTATTCATCTAAACTTTTTTTGTTGTTGACTTTGGAGCTCTAGTATTTGGAATCTTGGGTAAATAATTGTTGATGGTGATTGATCAACATGCACTGACTGCTATCTAAGGTAGAGAGTGAATTGAGTGGGCCAGTGAGGATGTAAGGAGTACATGACCACAAATGAGAATGGTCAAGTTTATGATTGACTCTATGGATACATTCACAAAATGAGGTAGGGGATGTATTTAAAGTTGGTAGCTTATCTTTAGTTTTGAAATTGAATTAAGATTTGAGGGTAGTAGATTAAATGTTTAGATTTAGATGGTTATGCCCTTGTTAGGGTTTGGGATTTTTGGGTGATTTGGTGGGTAGGGGTGGAAATTATTTAAGGGTAGCTTTAGATAGGCATGTGTTTGAGTGAAAAGTGAGGCATTATGTGGTAAATTGGTAGTTTTGAGGGATTATGGGTAGTTTAAGGGTTTGGGTAGAATACCCACACTGACCATTGATGATCAAGCCAACCATTAATGTTCGATATACATAAATATATGGACACTTAATCATTGGCGATCACCATGACCATTGGTGGTCAAACTATCTAATTTTCTATTCAAATGTTAGAAATGTATTTGGGGTTAGGTTGGGTTAGAGATAGTGTTAGATTGGTAGATGGTTGAGGCTAGGTGGGTTGGGTAAATGTTTCTAGATGATAATGAAGAATGAATGGGTGGTAAAATAGGTAAATGCTAGTAGGGTGATGGTCAGATAGGTTAAGGGTAGGTAAAGCTAGTGAATAGTATAGGGAACTAAGTTGTGTGTTAATAAATGTGTATAGTCCCGATAGTAGATACAAATACATAATCAAGTGCCATGAATATTCATGGAGATTTACTAGGGGATAACCCCATTTGATTGGGCCCATATGGAGGAGGTTAGGCTAGGAATGATGAGGCATTATCAATATGTGCCTTGGGATGCATCCATGATCATAGCTCTCATTGAGAGAGGGGATCTAGCTACGAACACCTTCTTATTATTGACTAGTGAGATGATGATCTTTCCTAAGGATGTACATAAGATCACATGGATTCCTCTCTAGGGTGATTTGATCTATCATATAGAGTGTGAGGAGTGGGAGGATCACATTGAGCTATTATATAGATGTGATAGTGATCAGGTCAGATGGAATGCTAGGGGGTTTATTTATAGCATGATGTATGATATGGCATGAGGTGAGCAAACATTAATGACTGGTATTAACTTGAGTAGTGGGAAGTTCCCATATTTTTTATTGGGGGTTATGGTTTAGATACTACTAGGGTAGATTATATTTAGTTGGGTACCTATTCTCTTGATGCAGATATATAGGGAGCTATGGGTATTTAGGGCCCATAGGAGATATGACATTAGTATTGGTCTTTTTCTATACTATTGGGCCTATGAACACATCTAGGTGCATAGGATAGTGGGGTTATCATAGATGGGATACAATTAGATATAGTTCCTAGTTGGTTTCATGTGGTGGAGAGGTGACTTCACCACTTTAGGTGTAGGTGGAGGTGTACATTATGTGGATTAGTTTAGGGGTACACTAGATGCACTAGTGATAGGAGATATTATCTTGAGCCCTATGTCTAGTTTCCATGATGGCCTAGTTATAGGAGGCAGACCTTATCCTTATAGATTTACTTATGAATTCTTGGTTAGAGGGATGGAGAGTTGGAGTTCATCCCATTTGATAGGGTATGGAGGCACTTTGACCTTGTATAATGTATTCTAGGTGTATTTACTAGGTACAAGCAAGAGGAATCAAATATTTTATTTATAGAGCTACATCTAATCATTATTTTCCTAGATCATGAGGAGCTACCAACTATGCCACAAATAGATGATCTAGGCTTTGTATATGGCTACATGGTATGTGACTAGGTGCTATATGTAGTAGTAGATTTTGGTGATGATGATAGTGGTAGGAGGCCTATGGATGTGGACCTAGCTAAGAGAGGGGGAAAGAGGGCATAGGTATAAGAGGTGCCCAAAATACATAGGTAGGAGTGTCATTAACCACTATACAAGCATAGGTCACAGTATTATAAGGTTAGGTTATGACTCTTATAAGTGACAAGGACTAAGTGAGGGCTTCACTAGCCTTAGTTACATAAGAGAGGGACTCCCTGAGGTAGAGAGTTGGAGGAGTAGTGACACTTATAGAACCACTAGGTACCATCCCCATGGCATGATGCCTAGATATAGTAGAGGAGCTATGGTATTATGAGGCTATAGTCTTGAGGTAGTTTTTTACTAAGCTTTGATGGGGTGAGTAAAGAGTGAGCTTGTTAGGTGGTGCCAGTGTGGTGATACTAGGGTAGTGGGTAGTATCTATAGGTGGATATATAGGTATTAAAAGTGGATAGGTACAAAGACCTAGTGGTATGCTAAGAGATAGTGGTTCCCTAAGGGCATGACATAGCTCATACATTTTATATACTAATTATATCATTTTGATTTTGGCCTATGAGCCGATGTGATGAGATGTACATTTTGAGAGAGAGAGACATGTATATCAATTTTTATACATTATGATGTTATTTGACTCATGATACATACATACATACATACATACATACATATATATATACATATACACATATATATATGTATGTATGTATGTATATACATACATACATACATACCTACATACATATATATATATATATGTGTGTGTGTGTGTGTGTGTGTGTGTGTGTGTGTGTGTGTATGTATGTATGTATGTACATACACACACACACACACACACACACACACACACACACACACACACACACACACACACACACACACACACACAAACACACACACACACACACACACATACATACATACATACATACATACATACATATATATATATGTGTGTGTGTGTGTATGATCTTTGTTTATTTCTCATATTCAAGGTTAATGCTTATGATGTGATGTTTATATTGATTATGGATTATGCTTATGTTATGGATGCTACACACTGATGTGTGTGTGTGTGTGTGTGTGTGTGTGTGTGTGTGTGTGTGTGTGTGTGTGTGTGTGTGTGTGTGTGTGTGTGTGTGTGTGTGTGTGTGTGTGTGTGTGTGTGTGTGTGTGTGTGTGTGTGTGTGTGTGTGATCTGTGTATATTTCTCATATTCAAGGTTTATGATTTACATTGATGTTTAATGCTTATGATGTGATTTTTATATTGATTATGGATTATTCTTATATTATGGATGCTTTCACATTGATGTAGGCTAACCTAGATAGGTATGAGATGGATTTCATTTATGGTTATGCTTAGGACATGCCAAATTGTAATGAGTATATGATTAACATTTATATTTAGACATGTGCTTAAAAAATGCTTGGTTTATTTATTTCTCATGGATGTTATCGTGTTATTATGTTTTTTATGGTTATGCATTTTATTTTGATAAATGTGCATATGCATGGGATGATTATGGTTGTTGTTATTATACTTACGGTAAAACACATTAAGTAAGTTAACTAACCAACACTATATGGAAGAACAAAGAATATAATCAAGAGACAAAACTTTTTAGTGAAAATACCAACTGGTCATAATAGGTTTAGAAGAGGGCATGATGCTTCTTCGTTGACAAGGACTAGAATAAAACCAAAGTTGGATTGGCTTAGTGAACATAAGCCTTTTGAATGCTTCACATTAGCACTCATTAGTTGGTAAAAAGGGGTCTTGACCACATAATGTTGAGTAAGCTCAAAATCCATTGCTTATAGTGTATAAAGGGGAGATAGATGAAAATGGAACCTTCTTGTGAGACTAGCATGACTCTTCTATAGTTTTCTAAAGAGTTAGTATAAAAAAGTCTATGTCATAAAAAGTGTAGACTGATCGATGTGGGAAGTCTACTTTTGAAAACTGATTACAGTTTCCACTTTATTTTACTTTGTGAGAGATGATTGTAGCTTTCATAATTAGTTTGATTTTGTTGTGATTTTGATAATGGTTCTTTTGATATATTGTTATATATGGTAAGTTGATCAATGCGAGAAGCTTTGAAGAAATTGCTATGATTTTGACAAATTCCTTACTCAACCATCCTTCAAGAGAGTGGTCTATGTTTGTTTACTTAATTTTATGCTTTTTGATAGTTGTCCCTCAAGGGAGAAGTCCACCTTATGTTTGAGCAATTTCAATTTTTTTTTCAATAGTTGTCCTTCAAGGGATAAATTTGTGAATGCTAGGAATGACCCATGATTTATATTGGTTTAGATTTTGCTTTTTTCTTGTTTTTTTTTTGACATAGACATGCTTATATAGGTTTAAGCATTCACCTTTATGAAGGAAAAACTAAAAGCACATGAAGTTTGATTAGGTGTAAAGAGGTTTAGGTGACAATGATCATGGGAATCCATCCAAAGAAAGGGGTAGAAAGTACCATGAGAATCATGCCATGTGTAGAGCCATGGTACCCATTGTTAAATATTAGGATATAACAGTGATAAATAATCACACGATTTAGTTTTAATTAGTTATACCTAAAATAGGGAGATGGATGTGGTTGAAATCAAGGGATGAACTTAAGTTAAATAAAACATGAACTTGATCCTTCTTAATAAAAGAATGGATGCAAATGTAAAGCATTGAGGGGTTTAGTTTTTAGGTTTCCTTTGAGAGAAGATAACTAGTAAGCTCTTAATCCATACTTATGGGTTATGATATAGTGTCCAAGCCAATTGAAAGCAAACTTTCCCCACTTGCTTTTCTCCATATTGGTGACATGTTGATTTTACTTTAGGATGAAGTCTCTGATGTTGAATTATCACACTCTAAGGTGTTTCTTATTAGCACACTTGATGCACTCTTGATAGACATGGAGATAGGTAAGGGCTACCACTAAAAAATGCTCATCAAGTATCTCACACTAAGATAAATGGTGTTGATGACAATTATCCTAAAAAATTAGATCCTATAAAGATATGCAAAGAGATGGGACTCAGACATTTAGAGGTAAGACTACCTCCACTCCAAATATAATAAAATAAGTTTTACCACCTGTATGGGTTTTAATTCTAGTATGATATACCCATAAGGTGAAGGGGATATGCAAATGTTAATCCTGACTAGATGAAATGATGATTTTAGTTACCATGTTAAGAATTTTGTTAGACGATTATGCCTATCCATTCTCTTGAGGGTGATAGGGAGAAAAGAAGCTTAAATTAATTCTTAATGAATCACAAAATCCCTAGAGTTTCTTGTTCTTAAAATACTTACCATTGTCAGTGATAATCTTGTGAGGAACACCAAAATAATAGATGATGTGATGGTTGATAAAGTCGACAATCTTTTCTACTTTGGTCAATACTTGGATAATGGACTCTACCCATTTGGTAAAATACTTAATCATAGTGATGATTTAATGGTTTCATTTTAAAGAATGGAGGTTAACTTCCCCAATAAGATTGAGACCCCATTATGAAGAGGGCAAAAAATTAGTGGATACATGAAGACTATCATTAGGTGCATGATGTAGATTGGCATGTTGTTGACATTTAACACATTTTTTCACATAATCACATCAGTCTTGGTTAAGGGTAGGCTAGTAATAGCCAATGAAAAGTATACATTTAGATATATTCATGTCACTAAAGTATCCCCCATTAATACTGTCATTCATTTTCCTGTTAGTATGAGAGGATTCATGACTACGTAGACAATAGAAGAGGAGGCCATCAAAGTCGTGCTTGTAAATAATTCCTCCCATAATGGTATAACATGAGGTACTCTAGATATATTCTATTCAATCATTATTATAGAGGATAGAAGTAATGGTGGAAAGGTTGAGGTAGTCAAATATCTATTGATACCAAAGGTTGGGTTGAGTCTCTTCCACATTAAAAATGGTGGGAGAATCTAGTTTGACATAAAAAAGGTTGGGTACGCCTATAGATAATGATAGATAGCTTAGAGTCATAGGGTATATATGGGATCTAAGAAGTAAGGTAAGCCATGGTATCTACAAATTTATTGGTAGATCATGGGGTTGACTAGATGTGGTAGTGTTTAAATGATGCTAAGAGCTCATAAAATAGTTTTTTGTACTATTGAAAAACAAATTCTTACACTAGTAAGAGCCATTTATTTGATTGACCATAAGCTGGAATTCACTAGAGATACTGATTATTTTGAGTTCTATGGCTAAGTTAGTATAAAATCCTATCAATAGGGCTTCATACTTAGCCATATTGTTGGTACATTCAAAATCAAGCTTAAAGGATAAAGGAATAAGTTCACCATCAAAGGGGATAAGGATGATACCCACTCCTCCTCTATGCTAACACTTTGATTTATAAAAGAACATGGTGACTTGATAGGTGAAGTCAAATTGAGAAAGGGTCATGATGGAGTAATCAGAGAACTTAAGAAGAGGATGTTGATTGTTTGCTAATAGTGCTTTAGACAATTGGTTGGAAATGATTTACCTCTTAATTAACTTTTGATGAAGGAAATTAAGGTAAAAATTTACTAAAATCATGATCCATTTAGCCATTCACTAGTTTTGGTATGGCATAGAGTGAATGTATATGAGTGGGCCGGAATCTTTTATGACATAGGTTTTTTTGGTTAAGAAGGTAGTGGCAAAGGTTGATGGCCATGAAGACTAAAACAAAGATTTTCATTATGGGTATACCAAGTTTCATACTCTAAAATAATGTGGATAATGTAGTAGATGGATTTTTCTCTATGTTGTTCATCTTGATGAGTAAGCATTGCCCCTAGGGAATGGTTGGTGGTAGAGATATAAAGGTAGAAAGGATGTTTGTCCCTAGGAGGGGTGAGGATAGGTGGTGACAAAAGGTAAATTTTGAGTGAATCAAAGTCCTTTTGATAGTCATTACACCACTTAAAAGATACATCTTTCTTCACAAGGTGGTAAAAGGGTTGGCATCAGTTTATAAGATGGGAGATACAATAATAAATGGATTGGAGTTTACCCTAAAAACTATAGAGTTTCTTAAGGTTGATGGGAGGAATCATGTCAAGGATGGAAGTGATTTTGGTAGGATTGAATTCTATTCCTTAGAGGGAAATGATAAAGCCAAGGAGATTTCCTAAAAATCCCCCAAAAATGCACTTTTTGGTGTTAAGGTAGACATGATAGTGGATGAGGTGCTCAAACATGATCTCGAGAATGGCTAAATGATCTTTTTGGAGTTTGTATTTTCCAAGAAGATCATCCTCATAATCTTTGACAATATTATGAATAAGGTCATGGAAGATATAGGTCATAACACATTGGTAGGTTGTACCAACACTCTTATTCTGAAAGGCATGAGTCTATAGTAAAAGGTTCCCCACAAGGTGGTAAGGTGGTTTTATGCTAATCTTTAAGTAAAATTAAGATATGATTATAACCCAAAAATCCATCTATGAGAGATAACATCTCATGGCTAGCTATAAGATCAACTAGTAAGTCAATGCTTGGTAGAGGCAAGTCATCTTTGGGGTATGCTAGGTTGATATCATGAAGTCCACACAAATGTGTAGTCCCCATATATATTTGGTGATAGTTACAACATTTGAGACCCATTGTGGGTAGTTAACAGGTTAAATGAAATTGATAGATATAAGATGTTAAAGCTCTCTTTGATAAAAAGGGCTATGTGAGGATGCATGCATCAAAGTTTCTTCTTGACAAGCTTGGCATCATGGTGGGTGACTATGTTATGTGTAGCAATGGAAAGGTCAATTTTAGGCATGTCATTTTAAGACCAATTAAATTTCATGTTACGATCTTAAAGGAAGGAGGGGAAGTCTTAAAGTTCCTCAAAATTTAGCAATTGACCAATTTTGATAATGTAGGGGTTATCCTAAGTGCCCAAGTTGATATTCATGGTAGATTAGTTCAACATGGTTGAAGTATTAAGAGGAAGGGATTCATGTATAGAATAATCTAGGGCACCAAGGTAGGTTACATTGAAATCATCATCATAGCATTAAACATTATTAATGGTAGGAGAGTCATCTCTTATCATCTTAGGATGGGTCAAAGGGATGGTTATAGTTGTCCCTTTATTTTAATAAGTCAAGGGTTCAAGGCTGATCATGTTGATGAAAAAAAATTAGGTGGGACGATGTCATCATCCTCACATGCAAGTGGAAGAGAGGTTGGTGAGGAAGGCGTATCTTCCTTGATAATGGTAGTTGTAGGTGGTTTGGTTTACTTCTTAGTAGGTAGAATGAAACCAAGGCTATGTTTCTCATGAGGCTTTCTAGTCTCATTGATAATCAACTCATTTGGTCCATGCTCATATCAACCAAGACTAAATCCTTTCCAAGCACACCTGTGGAGGTATGTTTTGGCAAAACTTATCTTGTCTAGGTAGGAGAAGTTGGAGGTGATTTGTTGAGGTGAAGGGAAAGTGGTGGAAGAACCAAGTGGTTTATTTAATCCCCCATAGATGAAAAGGGTTTGATAGTGGGGAGGTCCAAAAGGAACAATGGTTCCAATATTGTTGTCATATCCTAGGTGGTTAGTAAGTTGCCCATACTCATGAGGAGTAGGGAAGGCATCAAGAGATAAAAGATGGTATTACCCCAATGAAAGGTCATTCAATGTGAATTTTGAAGGGTATGAGGTGGGGATTTGATTAGAGTGGATTAATGAGCTAGTTGATGCCTTGTTAGTCCAGGGAGGTAGGACTTCCTCTTTCATGGTGGAGGTCTTGTCCTTGGTTAAGGAGGGTGTTCTAGATGGGGGTAGGAGGATGTCATTAGGTCAGTAGGTCATGTTTCATGTTGAGAAGGTACTTGGGTAAGCTTGGATGGTGATAACTTAGCCTTCATGATAAACTTAATGCAATAATAAAGGGTAGAGGGGATGCAACCCATGGAACAGATCCAAGGTCATCCTAGCAAAACATTGTTTTTGAATTTGCCTTCCACTACATAGAAGAGTTTAAGGAGCATGGGATTTCTTACATGGATATAAAGGACAAGCATTTGTATGCTAGTGGTCATGGTGTCATTAAAGGATTGAAGGATAATTGAGGTTTAGAATAAGACATTATCCATAAGGTTGAGTTGGTTATCGGCATGGGAGGAGATTATATTAATATTCTCTTCCCCATTAATTATGATCCATTTGTTATGGTTTTATGGGTGTGATCGATGTAAGTAGTAATAAAGAGAGGGGGATATAGGTAATTTTAATGTATAGAAGGTATTTTTTAATCCTTGAAGGTGAAAAAGATGGAAATTTGGAGGGTGTCAACAAAGGTTGCTAGAGGTTGAGGGTCTTTAGGTTGGACCTCTACTAATTGAATTGCCTTGATAATTACTTGGAAATGATGAGGTAAAGTAGTAATCAACTCATATAAGCTCACCTTCACTAGGGTTTAGTGGAGTTATTTGATCACCACTCTCCTAATGGACTAAGAAGGGTTGGATTGGGATGCACCTAAGATAGATACCTTGGGTTTGGGTGAAGGTGAAGATATTTGGGTAGGGCTTGGTTAGGAGGTAAAATACGGGTATACCCATGGGATTGATACTTTTGCCTTCACCTTATCTTTTGGTTATGATCTCATGATCACATGGATGGTATGGATAGAGGGAAGAGTTAGGGTAGGAGAGTTATTTGGTTCTTCATCACTCTGAGGTGAGAGAGGAGGAATAGGTAGGTTTTGGTTAGTTATTGTTGGTTGTTGGATTAGTAATGGGCCCATGGGAGTTTTATATATTATTAGACCATCCTCATCATAGAGTCAATGTTTACTAGTTTGGAGAGCTTTATAGTTCTCTATGTCATGTGATGGTGTCTTGTGATAGGAACACACTTGGTGGTCATTATACCAAATGAAGTTTGAACTGAGAGGGTCAAATGGCATAATAAGGGGTAAGGTCAAAAAAGAATACTTTATTAACCTTTGGAAAATGGTGGAGTATGATTTATGGGTTTTGGTCTTGGTTGGTAAGGTGGAAATCCTTTTAGGAGTATGTTTGGTGATGGAAGGTTTGGGTAAGGTAGTGCATTTGGTGAGTGGTTTTTATTTTGGTAAGGTAGTGGTTGAGAAAGTGGAGGTAGGATGTCTTAGGATAGGTGTCTTAGTCATTGATAGTGTGGAAAAAATAGGTGTGTCTATAAGCAAGTGTGCTAGTGCAACCAATAATAGATGTTGGGGCTTGGTTACGACAACTAACTTTATAATTAGATTAGAAGGATGAGTCCCTAAGATATAGGGAAAGGTGGAGGGAGGTAGGAGTTTGGCTCTTTTCCCCTTTGGTTTATCTACTCCCTTGGTTGATTTGGGTTAACACTTGGTTATTGGGTTCGATGAGGTAAGATCCACTTTCATAGATGGGTGATTAAGACTCTATGTAGGTAAGGTGCCAAGGTTCTTGTTTGTTTTGATCAGTTTGGTTAGAGAACTTAATTTGGTTATTTTTGGTTTAGTTGTCTTGTATGGCTATGGAATTATTGGGTCGGTAGAGACATTCATCAATTTCATCGATAAGAAAGGAGCATAGATAATGTAAGGGGTGGGTTGATCTACCAATGGCATGGTTAGAGGCTCTTATTTGGAAATGTAAGGGATCCCAAATTTTTCCAAAGGGTGGCTCGATCCATGTCAGGGTTAGAGATAAATTGCAATTTTTGTTGACCTAGGGAATGGTTTATAGGCTAGTTTTATTCCTTGGATAGTGGACTTAAGAGATAATCCCATAGGTTGAGATAGAGGGATGGTAACCTCATCCTTTTATTCAATCAAAGGATCCAAGGTTTGAATGGGTGAGTCCTCTGTGGGAGGTGAAGACATGGGGATTCATTTTTAGGAGTGATTTTTGATGGGGAAATAAATTGATCAATGGTTGAGGGAGAAGGTAAAATGGATGATTGTTCCAATATGTTAGTGGAAGGAGGGTTTGATGGCTCTAATACCTTAATAATTAGAGGAAGAGAAATGGGTGCTTCATTGGTTTGGGTCTTGAAAAGAGGAGAAGGTAACCCTCACTACCTCCATAAGCAAAGAGAGTGAGGAATATATATGTTGGGTGGTTGGTTATTTAATGTTGAGAATGCCAAGAACCATGTTAACAATATGGGCATCATGAGAAAACTCAACCATGTTTCTCTCATTTTTGATAGGCACATGATTGGGGAAGGGCTTCCTAAAGATGTCAAGGTCCTAGTTTTGAGCTGTATTAGGGTTATCCAACACAAAGTCACCATTATCAATAAGGGATTAGACAACACTCTTAAAGGTGTTACACCTACTAACGTCACACCGTATTACTTGGTGTAAGGAACATAAAGCATTATAATTGTACCAACTAGGTGTAGGATAAGAATTATCAAATTTATGAGGTGGTTTTATAGGATGAATTTGTAGGATATTAGATTTTAATAGCTTTTCCAAGATTGAAGCATAATATTCTCTGAGTGAATTAAATTACTTCTGGGTGTTTCGATTTTGGTTCCTCATGTTTCGCTTTTAGGAATCAAAAGAATTTGGTTGGTTAGAAGATGATGGAGATGTAGATTTAAGTATAACCATGTTCATATCCTAGTGTTGGTTTGGTTGCTCAGTTTAGAGGAGGAAGCCTCAATGGTTTTATAGGTAGATTTATTGTTTTTCATTTTTAGCTTTCATTTATTAATGGCTCTATTTTACAGCTTATGTACCATATTAAAAGATTCATCAAAGGTTTGAAAGATATGGACATCTAGTGTAGAGGAGATATGCTTTGAAAATACTTGAGAAAAAAGTTTTATTAGTTTGGGTTGAGGTAAGGAAAAATAAAGTCAGTTGATTAGGCTCCTCCAAAGAGCTAAAAATTTAGTAATAGATCATCATAAAACTACTAGATAGAGTAGAGGTTATTGATGGAAACTTTCTTGGAGATATTGATCAAAAAGCGGTCAAAGAAAGTTTGATCCAATTGGGTAAAGGAGAAGAGGGAGTGTCTAGTTATGACACTATACCAATCTAATTCCAAATTGGTTAGGGACATAGGGAAGGTGTGGAGAAGGAGGGAATCATCATAGGAAATCAAATAACATGAGTGCATAAATTCCCTAAGGTGCTACTAGGGATACTCCTTACTCTAAAAATTGGATAACTTGAGAATTTCCCATTAAGGAGGATATGTCTTGATAGGCATAGATAGGTGGATGGGATCATTATATGTCTGGTCATATGATATAATTTTATGAGCTTCAAAGATGGATGACTCTAAGGTAGTCACCTTATCCATGAGAATTTTCATTAGGTTTGTTTGGGGTGGTTACCTAAGGGGTTGTAAGGTGCATACTATGGTTGGGGTTGTAAGGTGCATACTATGGTTGGGGTTGTAAGGTGCATACTATGGTTGGTGTTGAATGACATATTGACAATTTATCATAGGTTGAAAAGCTTCCACATATGGGTAAGTGGTCATAATTAGTTAGGTTTAAGCCACATATGTATATGTGGTCACTGGTGGTTGGGTAGAGGGTATGTACTACTGAGTGGGCATGGGTGGTTCAGTTAGAGGTAAGGGATAAGTGTTAACCCTAGTAGTGATACATAGTAAAGTAGAAGGTATTGGTATTAATAAATTTTGAAGAAAAAATGGGGTAACTAAAGGAATGGTAGTGATGGTATTAGTGGGTAATCCAATAGTAATTAGGGTATGGGTAGGTAAAGACTAGGTGGTAGTCATGTTGAAAGAATTGGTCATCAGGTTAAGAGGTGTTTGGGTGTTAGAAGGCTGGGTTGGTTGGTTCTACATGGTTGTGTTAGATGGGTTACTAGTTGAGGTGGATGCCTAAGTAGTTAATGGTTGGGTAATGATAGTGGAAATAGAAGAGTTGCCTAAAAAATCTAATGTCATGCCATAGGGTGGATCAGTAGGTGATACTAAAATATGCATATGGTGAGATACTATGCTAAGATAATGCTAAAAGGTTACTAGGTTATTATCTAAAAAGGTAACAAAGTCTGCGTCACCTTGGGAAACTATCTGAGGCACACTAGGATCATCAAAATGATGAGGAAAACTCTAAGCATCTGAGATATACTCCATAGATGAAGAGGTAGGGGAGACTGGATAATCTATATATGGGTCTTGACTTGCTAAGTCTCTTCATTATTGATGAGTAACAACCATGAAAGTAGGATGAGAGGAAAACACAAATAAATTTAAAACTCAAATAGAGAGAAGGCAATAAAATGATCAATAAAACCCAACACATGCTAGAGTACATTAAAATCTTGTGGTTAATTTTAATCTCATTTCTGGCTTATGCCTTAAGTTATGAGATTATGTAATAGAACTTGGCTTATAGATTGGGTAATGTATAAGTAATATATTATTTGTTTTGGGTTTTTTAGGTTCTCAAAAATATTTATGTTGGGAACCAATATGTGTCTTGGTATTGGGTCCTACCCCATCTCTTCACACACTGCAGCAATAAGGATGTCGAGTGCTTAGCCAATATATGCTAATTTTTTAGAGTTTATACTCAAATAGGGAGCTGAGTTACTTATCTCATTGGTAATGAACTCCAACTAGGATCACCAAGAAAGTGTAAGGTGACTGTTAGGTGATGAAATCCTAGTTAGGCCTTGTCTCAAGTTTGTTTGGTGTTTAATTGATGAATGTGGTTTGGTTTAGTGTGTGCAAAAAATATTAATGCTATGTTAAAATTATTGTGCTTTAATTCAAAGTGAGATAAAATTAGAAGCAAGTAATGGATGAAATTGATTTTAAACCCCAAAAGAAATTTTATTTTCATTAATGAGCATAGGTAGAGGTAAGAGCATACAGATGTAAATAAATGAAACCCAAAGTAAAGACTCAAGGTCCCACCAAGCATGACAGAATGTTTTAGTAAATTTTAGCTTATATTTTAGAAAGGGAAGAAGAATAAACTAAATATGGGTATGGTTGAAAAAACTATTTGATTTTGCACACATTGAATAAGATGATTATGAATAATTCCTCTTTGGCTTGGGAGGATGACCTAAAAATAAGACAACACTAAATCAAATGGCTTGTTAGATAGATAGCTGAGTGGATTACCTAGCTCTAGCTAGATCTTGAAAGTAAGAGCTTCCTCAAGGGCTATTAATCCACATTTTTTAAGCAATTAAGTTTATAAATAGGATGATAAAGTACATGCATTAATAATCAAAAGGTAATAAAATTGAACATAAGAAATTCTTGATAAAGGAATAGGCTATAAATGACTAATATAGTGATAAGCAAGTCAACACTAGTGCTAGATGGTTAGGGTCTACTTCAAAAAATCTAGCAGGGGTCTCTAAATAGGCAAGGACATAGAAAATTAGATTTAGTTGAGGGTAGTTAGGTGGAAATAGATTTCTATAATTTCCTACCATAGTGACCATCGATAGTTGATGTGATCATTGATGGTTAAGATGACCAGAGTTGGTCAAGTTGACCATCAGTGTTTAGGTAGACCATCGATAGTTGAGACAACCATTAGTGGTTACTATGTGTAGGTTTGTGTTGGTAAATGGTTAGATTGATAGGATCCCAAAGTTGGATTACAAGAGATGGATTAGTTCTAGGCTAAGTGCAAAATGAAAATAAAGTAATTGAATACTAGAAAACAAATACTTATCTTATAAAAAGTTGATTAGTTGGTTGACTTGTTGATAGAGTTTAGCATGATTTTGATAGAGTAATAGTACTTGATGTTTTGGTAGAGTGATGGTGAAAAATTGGATCTTTGACATGATGGATATGTTTTTAGGTTACTGATGATGATTGACTTGTAAATAAGGGACCTATAGATGCACAATCTCTGGATAATAATTTTAGTTCAATTTCACCTTGTTAATCCTCTCTTTTTGTAGGCATAAGCTAGAGAGTTACAATAAGATGTTAACTGGGCCTCCTAATTTTAACTCATGCATGTAATGTATCACATGAAAATTAAGACATGTTATTTTTATAAAATCAAGGTAGATTTTTTGAATATTTCTAGTTGGGTAGGTACACCTTGACCATTGATGGTTAGGGTGACCATCAGTGGTCATCCCAACTATCATTGGTCGATGGTGAAGGTAAAAAGTGGGTAAAAGGGTAGGTTAAGTTATCTAGTCAAACTAACTATGGGTTTGTCTTGGTTAGGTTTCAAATGGTTAAATTGGTCCTAAGGGGGTCCTAAAGTGGTCTAGTGGAATTTTGACATTCAAATTATGATGTTTTTTAGTGTCTACACTAACTTTGAACATGCATGTCTTTTGTCATGCTTCATCACCTGACCTAAAATATAGATTAAACCAACTAGGTTAAAAACTAAAAATACCATATGATCACCTTATCCTAAAAATTCCACGTGTTAGATATGCCACCATTAAAATGCCTACTTATCTTTTCTTGCCACATTGTAAATTTGGCTAAGTATAGGAAAATATTGTCAAAATACTTGAGAGCCCAAATTTGTACTTGCATATCTTCTATCACAATTGATCTCTAGACTTGAGACTTTATGAATAAAAACTAGGTACTAATGTGATGAAAACAATATGACTAACTTCCCCTGACTCATCCACATGGTAATTATGACAACATCAAACTACCTACTCAAATTTTTTTCCACTAGACCCATCATGTCTAGATGAAAATAGTGATCAACTAGATGAAATCCACTCATGAACACAAGCACTCAGATCATTATTTATTTTTGATATTACCCATTTCACATTATGAAATCACCATACTCATCTCTGATCATCTCAAGCCATGCCAAAATTGAAGATCAACCAAGCCTTCTTCAAGCATACTAGGACAAACACATTGCACACTTTGTCATTGTTAAGTAGACTATCAAATTACTTCATAAAATCACTTGGACACCTCCATGGCATCACCATAACATAAATAAAAACTCTCCAAAAATATAACCCTTTTTATTTGATGATAACACACATCATTTAGCTCACCTTCCTTCCCTATCTTTAAGCACTCTTGTAATAGTAACTTTCTAGCCCTTTGACACAATGACAAAGTGGGTAGTAACTGATCTTGAGGATGTGAGAATACTACCAACATAATAAAACCACCTTTAAAATATGATACAAACTCCTCCTAATATTTATGATCCATTTCATCACTTGATCATCTTTAGATCTCCATACACCATGAAAAACTACCACACCGCCTCACTAGCCTTCTCTCTCTAGACATTTCACGGACCACCAACAGAACATCATGTCACTCCCCAAATGAGAAACATGTACTAAACCACACTAAAAAAATCACCTTGAAATACTCATTCCTTTATCTTTTGTATAAACTAAATAATAAGCACTCTTATTCTTGCTAGACCTATTTAGTCTCTTTGTAGCCCTAACTAAAACTTACAGAGCCAACAACTTTTAGTAGACACACCATCAAGACCTAAAAATTCATATCTAGATAACTATCATATTACCCCTTAAGTTTACCAATTTTAATTAGATATATCATCCTATGTAGCATACTTCCTTCACAAACTAGCTTGCCATTAGGCCTCCATCTTGACAAAAACATGAATAATTTGAAAACCACAAACTTTAAAACCTTTATGAAACATGATTTGACAACACATTTGGCCCATTCAATATATTGAGAAGATTTATACCTCAAATCATAAGTCAAAAATCTTTTCTATCATAGCCCAAAACTCTACAATCTCAAAACAAACAAGGTCAACAAACTTCTTTCTAGTCAACTCACACCTCTAAAACTTCTTGCACACCTAGAGACAGTCATCACATAATTATAGAAAAAAAATTGAACCTTCATACCTTTTTAAACCCATACATCCTATAACCTAATTTAGGCCTACTTTCCCTTAAACTAGAAACTAAGAAAACTTAGAGCGCTCAAAAATCTTGAATTTGACTTCTACATAACTTCATACCACAAAACCATTTGGAGAAATCTAGAATAAGGTTGATAAACATTTTTTAGCATCAAATTCTTCTTGAAATTGTAAAAAAACTCATTAGGCCACTTGTAAACCTTTAATCTAACCCTAAAGACTGGCCATATACAACTATAAACAACATGACATCACTCCAACATCACCACAACATATCTTCAACTTGGACATACATGTTCCAATTGAAAAAACTCATCTCTATCCATTTAGGACCATCTAAAGAACACGATAACAATACTTTCTTCTACACTAAAAGGAGTCTCTTAAGAAGCATAAACAAAGACATCCTTTGCACCATAATTATTTAAAATAAAATGAAGCTAGGAGTGGCCCACATCTCCTTAGAAACCACTAGAATCCTCTTATATATAATAATTCTTTCTCTTGTTCTTCTTCTCAGTTTGAACTATGACTGCTAGTTACTTTTCTAAATCACTCTCCTTATCTTCTATGATTATATTGACAATACATGGAGATAACATATATTCATGACATACCTTTTCATCTATATAATCTTCCTTGTAGATTTTAACCTCATCACAAGGCACTTTGAATTGATGTTATTTGAATGAAACTTTCTTAGCAATAGCAGGATGCTCACTTGGATCCATACTTACCTTAGGACTAGCCTCATCTAGTACCTTGGTCTTCTCCTTGAGCTTGGTCTCTTCACTCACAACATGAGCATATAATGAGAGCCCTTAGTATTATTTAACTTATGAAACATTATCCACCATATAAAATAGATTAATTAGACCTAAATTCTCATCATGACTCATACTTACCACCTTTGTCTTTCATGAGTTGACTTTATTTCTTCCTTACATTCTAGGAGCCTAATTAAACCTATTCTAACTTGTAGCGCTTTGCTTGTAGAACCTAGAAATGTGACCTCTCTATTCATAATTGTATCACACCATACTTTTTGATGGAAAAATATGTTGTCTTAAAATGTTTGGCTAGAAACTTAAAATATGTCCTTTGTCATGACAAACAAAACAACCTCCTTTTTTTGAAGAGGACTCATCTTGTCTAATCTTATGTAGATATTATTTTTCAAAGTGTCTGACATTAAGATAACTAAAACAATTAGTTTTTCTCACTCCTTTTTAAAAATGATCCCCATCATAGTCCCATGAAAACTCATTTAAAATAAGTCTCTTTTATCCTCTATCTCTATGCCCAAATTGATTGCATGTGTAATAGTAACCATTGAAACTTGCATACCTCATGGCATTTGATTGTCTGATCAGATTTGTCTTCATTCTAATAACACCTTCCATCCTTGTCAAATGATTTATTTTCAAGCTTAGATTGTTATTTTTCACATTAGTCTTCATCTTGTCTTGAGTTATATTCTTTTATTCTTATTCATATCCAAGACCAGTTCTATCACTAGCATGATTTTGGCAACTCAGAATATTGTCTAGATCACTTGAACTCTTTTCAAATCTCACAAATGACTTCACCTTGCAATATGACTTATCTAACTCTGATTTCAATGACTCATTTTCAATTCCATACCTTAAACATTCATTTTCTTTAGCTTTCAAACTTGCAAATAGGATTTCTAATTGAAAACTAAGATTCCTGGTCATATCTTCATGCTCCTTACTGTCTTCATTCATTTCTTGCCTCATACACACTGAATTGATCCTCATAGTATTTGAGTTGAAAATTCATATTCATGTTAATCTTCTTCTCAATATTTAGCTCTTAAAAATTATTTTTCAATGCAGTATCACAATCCACCTCATCTTCATCATCATCTCCATAACTCCAAGTAGACTTCTTTTGATGTGAGCAACTTCCTTCCTCAGCCATGAACAATGCTTCATCTTCTACAGGACCATCATCTTCATGATCACACTCTAAGTCACTATTTTCACTCTCATCTAATGAGCTATAGTATTTATTGGTGTAGAGACCCTTCTTGTTCTTGAAGAACTTCTTTTTGTCATACTTTCTAAAACCTTTCTTCCTCTAATCAGACCTGTATGTCTTCTTTTGTTCATCTTGGTCTTCATCATTCTCTTCATTATCATGCTTATGAGGGTACTTTCTATCAAAATGTCTTATCTCTCCACAATTAAAGAATCTTAAGTTTAGTTTACCCATATAATTATTTTAACTTATTTTTGATTTCATTGTAAATAAAAAAATTAGTTCATCCTCATCAATATCAAAAATGTTATCATCTTTGGGTTTCTTACCTTGGAATTTATTATTAGGCTTCATCTCTATCTTAAATACTTCTTCCTTCTTTGGTGGTATATCATCATTCTTCCTCATCTCATAGGTAGTAAAGTTGCCATGTAATTCATCCAACTTCAGCTAAGTAAGATCATGACTTTGTTTTAAAATAGATTCTTTAAGATCAAACATGAGAGAGTGGGACCTTAATACATTTTAAACTACAATATCTTCTTCAAGGTTCTCTCTAAGACCTATAATGATGTTCACAATTTCATCAAATCTCTCTAGAAAGGATGCCACTAAATCACACTCTTTCATTTTATGACTCTTAAATTATCCTTAGTGAGTCTATGACTTTTCCAACTTAACTTTTGAGTCTCCTTCAAAAATTGTCTTCAATTTGTCCCATGTCTCTTTAACAAATTTACAATGAATTAACTTGGTATATTCAATCTATGAAATACCACAAGTGATAACATTAATTTCCTTAACATTATTCTCAAATAGCTTCTTGTCTACAACAATACATAGAGGAGTAATAGGAGAAACATAACCATCCACAACAGATTGCCAAATGTCAAACCATAGAGACATGATGTATGTCTTCATTATTACACTCCAAAAATCATAATTAAATCCATTAAACGTCAATGCTTGCTTATTAGAGAAAACTCTTTGATGACTACCCATATTTTACCTTGGATCACTTTCAAGCTATCAAGCCTTTACTAAAGGACCTACTATGATACCAATTATTAGAAGTAAAATCACTGAGAGGGGGGGGTGTGAATTAGTGAGAACAAATAATTCAACTTTAATTCCAATCCTTTCAAACTCTTAATCAGTTACCATAAATAGTCATGAAGCATACACATCATCTATAGAAATGAACAAGAAAGATAATGCAAGATCAAGCACATAACACATGACATATATGGGAAAAATTATTGGGGAGAAAACCCACTATAACCTAAAATTATACTACTATCCTATAATAAAAATAACCAATTTAGAACATCTATAATTGATCAAGGAAATACCATCCCTTATTTAATGAGACTACAATCCCTCAAGGTGCTACAACACCTACCTAACTAAGCTACAACAATAACCAAATGTTTATAAAGTTCCACCTTACAAATAGGCTGTAACCCCCTAGATGTTGATCTACAAAAACAAATCCTAAGAACACATCCACCTTGGAACTAATATCTTCAATACCTGATGATGGACTCTGATTATCACTCTTCACCTTCACCTATACTTAAATAAAAAGAGCATTATTATGCCAGTAGAATTATGACTTATAGGTCATATAAATATTTCTCAATCTATTATTCTCTTCAACTCATCCATAGGGCACCCACCCTTTCCTTCACTCCACAATTATCACATGTACTCTCCTCTTAAAATTCACTCACTATGTCTAGAAACCAACACATTTAGTTTCACCATTTACAGAGCTATCAAGATTATCAACATCTTGGTTAAAAATTAGGTATTAATTAACCCTTGTCATCTATCCCATCAAGACACAAATCAATACCATCCACATAGGTCGACCTTATCACTCATGGGACACCTTTAAGTAGTTACACCTTTCAATTAGGCCCTTATAGGTCTTATATATCTCATATAGACCTATTCACCCCACTAACATAATAACAAGTAATAAATAAACATGGGACCATTTCTAAATGCATAATCTCACTCAAAATGACCCGTTAGTCATCCTTAAATGATCAAAGTCATCATTGTACTATTTGGTACAAGCTCAATCAACTCAAACAATATCCTTGTTTATAAGGACACCATGAATGAGCACATAATCAAATTTTTAAGCTTTATTTATACTCAAGATAGATTCATCACATCCCCAAAATCCATTTAGATGATCCTTACAAAGTCTACAACAAAATATAATAAATAAGTCACCATGAAACATTGTAATGGCATCTGCATAAGCTTAATTACCCTTCTTGGGTTACTTGTAGAATAAACATGAACACATAGTCAACTTTAAACCATAATATCTTTGACTATACACACTTATAGATCTTGAAATCAATATTTTTATATGCACCTTGAATTCCTCTATAATTTCCCTTTTTAATGTATGTTAGAATTATACATATATCAAAAGTTATGGATATAGAACTAGGCACTGGTCTTTCCTTTATTAAATTCAAATATTTCAAATGGTCACAGTTAAACTTTAAACACTATACTCACATACTATGTCCTCAATAGTTTAGATCAAACATGCAACATTTATATTACTATAATAAGTTTTATCTTTAACTCATAATGTGCCAATTCCAAATGTTAAACCTTGAACATGTTGACCTCATCTTGTGATTTTTTTTAATATTGACTCAATGTGCATCATCAATCTATATGGATTAGTTAGGTCCTTATCATGTAGCACTCATAATTTAATATTAATAAAAACCCCCATGATTATTAAACTTATCACCCTTTCATTATTCCTAATAACCTATATTTTTAAACATCGATCACTTTTCCTCATTCAAATCAACATGCATCATTGATCTTGATATGCACGAATGATTGCAAGTTATTGGATATCAGAAGAAGCTCAATTTTTAACTTAGTTAACCACTAAAACATTTAACCTATTTTACATGATATAAACTATATATATTCACTATAAAATCATCTATGAGCCATTATATATTCATTTTGTCCTGATATTTATCTTCATGCAAAATAGACTAAGTATGGAGACCATTGAAATATGCTTGGAAGGCCAACTTTGCATAGTCATAACTTTTACCTCGCTCACTTGAATGTTCTCAAATTTGGGCCATATGATATCCTCACATAGGAGAATAAAAACATATGTCAATATTATCCTATAAATTTCACACATGTGAAATATAATGACATTAAAAAAATCACTCAATTTTTTCTCTCATAGAGCCAACTATGACAAGAATTATCTGGAAAGGCCAACTTTGAACATGCATATCCTTTGTCACAATTCATCACCTAACATAAAATATATCAATAAATAACTAGTTAAAAAAATAAACAAACCCATATTATCACCTTCTCTTGAAATTCCAACACATGTGAGATATTTCACCATCAAAATCCCTACTCAGCTTTTCATGCCACATTGTAAATCTGGCTGAGTATGGGAAAACATTGTCAAACTACCTGAGAGCTCAAGTTTACACTTACATATATTTTGTCATGATTTATCTCTAGTCTTGAGACTTTGTAAATAGAAACTAGTGACTAATTTAATCACAACCATATGACCAACTTCCCTTGACTCATCCACATGTGGTAATTATGACATTAGAAAACTATGTACTCATATTTTCTACCACTAGACCCAAAATGTCTAGATAAAAACAATGATGAACTAGATGAAATACACTCATATAAAAAAGAAATAAAATAATTATTTGCTTTTGATATGACCCATTTTACATTCTCAAATCACCATACTCATCCTTGATCATTTCAAACCTTGCCAAAACTAAATATCGACCAAGCCTTCTTCAAGCATACTAGGACAAGCACATTGCACACTTTGTCATTATTAATTAGACTATTAAGGCACTTCATGCACTCACTTAAACACCTCCATGACATCACCATGACATCATTAAAAATTATTTAATAGTGCTCTTTTGTATTATTGACATAACTAACAATATTCTTGATTAAAGTTATTTTGGTGAATCTTAGTGTTAATTATTTTTGTGATCAAGTAGTAGATTTAGACCACTCATGCATATTTAGTTCATTTATTAATTTTGAGTACTTGGAGTGTGGAATACTTTAAAATCATCTTTGGGGGATTTTCTATCTATATATTCTTATTTTATCTCTTTCGGGGGAGTTTTTCCTATAGTTTTTCTCCTTTTTCTCCACTTTATGAGAGTTATATGCACATTTCACACTATTTTAGTATTTTTTGGATTCTTATGTTATACATGGGTATATTATTTAGGAACTTTGTCTATTGTAACCCATATGAGAATTTTTTACTTGACTCCATGTCTTTCTTAGTGATTTTTATAGTGACATCAGTGTGGTATCCATACCTATGACACCAATGTCATAGCCCCACCAGTCTTATGCTTACTTTTAACCATCTTATTGGAGGATGTTGAAGCAATGTTTCCTTGTGTTCATCATTATACCCTATATTTTGGAGTGTAGTGTTTGTATTCAATGATCCTCATAGTTGACACTATTTCTATTTTGACTTGGTGGTTACAATGACTTGACATAAATTAAGTCTGGCATGATGGATTGGAATCTATAGGGACACATGGATTCAAACTACATCCTTTATTATTATCCCTTATATTCACTTGAGGGGGGTGTTAGAGTATATTTATCATTCTTCCTAGGTTATATCTAAGATTTTATCCTTTTACTAGTTTTGTCTTATGTGAGGATTATCCCACATTTGCTATTTAAGATTGAGTGTTGTTTCTCCTTGCCTACTTAAGTAAGGGCTCTCTATTGCATTATATCATGATTTTTCATATCCTTTTTTTGAATACTAATTTTTTTTCAAAGCTAGTTTATTACTTATGTGTATGCTAAAACACTCATGGGTGTTGTAATGGTGTGTTAGAGAGATCTTGGTTGAAGATTATTTTGAACTATTTCATGGGAAACCTATAGGAGGAATAATAACTAGTTCTAGTGTAGATTATGGTAAAGCTCAGAGGTTCTAGTGAATCACTCTACATTGATTAGTATGATGGGTAAAATACTGATGCCAAATATAATATACTTCTCCATATTTAGGGATGTGCTTTTCAAGTAGATTGGGAGGTGGGGCATTCTTATATTTAGGTTGGGAAATGACTGGTTGTAAAGTGTCAATGTATTGCCTAATTTTTTGGTAGTGGCTATAAGAATGGTAATATGTTCCATGGAAGCAATACATACATCTATTAATATACTATGGAGTTTGACTAGCTGAAGGGGTAAAAGAGGAAGTATAGGGCTACTGTTATAACTGAAAATCCTTGGTCTAATGAATATAAACTCTATGAATATTTTAGTAAGTATAGTATGCCCATTGTGATGTTAATGGATCAAGTTGAGGTAATGGAAGAAGACCATCACCATGGAAGGTGGGAGTTGTAAAAAAAATTGGATTAGGATTATCTATAAGTAAGGCTAGATATATAGCGGGTCTAAGAAAAGTGGCTAACATATATGGAGGAATCATACTAGAAGATTCATGATATGTATAAAAACAATAGGGTCCTATCATGTCATTATCCATGAGCATAATCCTTAGATGCTCTATTATGACTAGAGCCATAATACACAAGTGCTCCAAATCTAACTTATCAAAAATAGTTTAAAAACTAATATTAGGTACTATAAGATAAGTATTGAAAAAATAAGAATAAAAAGATTGAAATAAAAATAATTATATCTAATAACTTTTGAAATTATTATCTTGTACAAATATTGTTAAAAATTGGTCATCTAAAGCATAACTATCATCATAATCAGGTGTATGTAAGTTGATAGTACATGTGTGAACTATTTTATCAATAAACAAAGCATAGTGAATGGAATATCTAGTTTTGGTTAAATTAATTCACATGTCATTATAAGGTTACTAACTAAATTAAAGGTTGAGAAGCTAAGGTGATTTATGGATATTGAACACACGATCAAATTTATACCAAGACAAGCTTTCAAGGGTCATCCTACTGCTACTAAAGTTCATTCAAATGCCATGAAGTATACATATCCATGTATTCAAATATATAAAACATAAAGGAACGCCATTAAAGCTAAATATGGACTTTTGGTTTGACCTTTCATAGCTTTTAAGGTTAGTTCTATGACTATGTTCATCATTCTTAAAGGGACCCATGCATATGGTGAATTCTTGATTCTTATAGAGATGAAATGGATCTATGTGGACTTAAAAAGAACCAAGCATCAATACGAGTGTCATTAATATAATAACTATAGGAAACCCAATAGTCTGGGATTGGTTTTCCTTTTATAGTGGACCTGTGAGCATGGGGATGAGTTTAAACATGATCCATATTGAACAAGAGCTAACATTTCAAAATATTCCATGAAGGCATACATGTAGACCTTAATGGTTCCATCTCTAGGACCAACTATATGAAAGGGACCCTTCTCTCCACTTTTGCATGAGAAAAAAACTAGTTAGGAGTAGTTATAAATAATACGAAGCTCTAACATATTGATCTAATCATTCTAACAATATTGATGCTAGGACCTAGCTTGAAAAAAATTGATCCTATCATTGCAACCATCAAGGAGCATTAATGAGGGAATAAGGTAACTATGTAACCACTTGAAATGACCTAGATCAATCAAAAGGTATGAAGAATCATAATTCATAGAGCCATTTTAAACTATGGTTCAAATGAATTTTATCTCTTTGATTCCTCTTTGAATTCTAAAGTTCTCTCTAAAGGCCCTTTCTTCTATAAATATAGCTTTTGAGCTATTGTTATGGATCCCTTGGGCTGGTATGACTAGAATCTATCAAAAATTATATTTTAAACCTTTTTGAGTAATGAAACAGAGAATTTTAAAGTTGTTTACTTAACTATGCTTAGTGTTTTGTATTTGTTTTATATGCAAAAGTGGTTGTCATTTTCCCTTTACATGTCCAAGTCCAACCTAAGTGGTAATAAATTTTATTTCATGTCATCTAGTGTATCATAATGTTTGTGTCTTAGGTATATAGTGTATTTTTGACTGTAAGTGCTTTCATTCAATCTTTACCCTCATTTCCCTCCAGCTTAAGTCCATCAAATTGACTTCTAGGTGAAACACTATTGCTTGAAAACCATTGTAGACACTAAATTAATTTTGTTCATAGTTTATTACTCTCCTAATGAGTTAAACCTTGGGAGTGGATATTTGAATATTTGGTACATTAAATCCTTTATATTAGGTTCAATTAATGTATTCTCTAACTCTTTTCTCCATAAAAAATCAATTGGTATAGATAAGATCATTTGAAGACATATTCAACAAGCTAACCCTTAAATCTAGAGGCTCATTTCTAATATAGGTACACCCACATACCTAGAAATACTTCCATGTTTTCCAAATTTGGAAAAATATTTAAAAAAATATTTTAGGGTGAAATATTTGGTGAAAATAGTTCTATCATGTTCGGTGGGACCCATTGTATTCAAGATAATTTATCAAGGTGAATGCTAGTCTTGACAAACCTCAGTTACAAACTGGTGTGTTGCTTAGCATTTGTTGACTCCTTCAAGGTAAATCTAGTTCAAGTCCATTGTATTGTTATAAACATTCCCTCATTATTAATGTTTCTCACTAGGTCATCCTCTGCTTGAACATTCAATCCCATTAACTAACCCATTCAGCCTGAAATTCCTTTTGAAGAATAATTAGATTTTTCAAGAGAGGAATAGATTGACGAGGTTGAAGAAGTTGAAGATATTGAAGAAGAATACATGGATATACATTATGATTTCCATACCTTCAATAATAGAAATCCAATTCAACTTCTAGTATATGATGCCATTCTTCCTAATGCCATCAAAGGTGTGCCCACATTCAATGGTGAGAGTCATGTCATGCCTAGTGAGCACATTAAAGATATTTCTAAATTTTTTAGTTTCCAAAATATTGTTTGAGAGAACATTTAAATTAGGATCCTTGTCATGTCCCTTAAAGGGAAGGATCTTGATTGGTATAGGAATCTAAAAGGTGGATGCATCACATCATGGGATGAGTTTGGGGAGTTGTTGACTTCCAGATTTGGAAATGAAAGTGATCATGCCTCTCTCATACATCAACTCAATGTGGTAAAGAGGGGACCTAAGGAAATAATTAATGAATTTGATGAAAGGTTTTAGAAAGCTTGGCATATATTTCCTCCTCCTATGAGACCAATTTCTAACTTTGTGTTCATTATTTACCTGAGAACCTTTGGGACTGAAATTGATGTCATGTTTCAATCTATGGGACATTACACTCTTCTTGAAGCATATGATCTTGATATAAAATTTGAGAATAGTCTCATCTAAGATAAAATATTTCATCCTAAGGTGTTCCTAACTCCTTTATCTCATAATTCTGCTAGCACTCAAGAAGTGGCTCAAGCTCTTAATGCCAATACCAAAACTAAAGTTGTTCCTAAGAAAGAAGTAAGTAATGTTGATTGGAAAGAAAAGTTCCTAGCCTTAGAAGCTCAAAATAATAAAACTAATATTTAAAAGTGTGCCTATAAAAATCCTTACCCATATATATAATATTATTCTCAACATTATGGAAGAGGAAGAGACCAATGACAACCTAATCCCAATAGGCCTACCAATGCACACATTCCAAACTCTACCACCAATGTAAGGGAGATGGTACTAGTTCATATTAATTTTGTGCAACGAGAATATTGGTAGCAAGATCAATTCATAGTTTCTAATGAAAATGGAGATCAAGCTCTTGTCTCTCAAGGAGTAGTTACTCCCCTCCTATTAAATGAGGATGAAGTAATGATGTAAGTTGATAAGGATTAGCAACCTCAAGGAGAGATTTTCACCAATTTTTTGATTGAAGACACTTTGTGATAAATCAAGGATCTTATATCATAGACAATACAAGGGACAAGATAAAGTATCTAGTAGGTCATAATAACATGCCCATAGGCTCATCTAATCATCCTATAAGACAAAAAGACATAGTTACAAGTGTGACAGTTCCAAAAACTTCTACATGTCTATCAAACCAAAATATGGTAGTGTCTACTCCTATTCCTTAATTTTCATGTTAATATATACCTATAAAATCCTAATATAAAGTATTTATGGATTATTTAAACATTTTATATGATTTTAATAACACTAAAACATACATTTATCTTTGGGATGTTCTTCATATGCCTGGTCAAAAAGAATTCCTACAAAAGCAATTACCTATTATCCCTACTAGTGTCTCACCCTCAAACCAAAGTCATAGACATGTTTGTCTTAAAAATTTTCATAGTAATAATGTGTAAATATAAAATATGTATGAGAAACCTCCACAATTTTACCTCACCCTCATTATAGGTGATAGGCTGGTACGTAATTTCATAGTTGATAGTGAAACTTCTACTTCTATCATGCCCAAAGTTGTAGTTGACAACCTAGGCCTAAAATATGAGATAAATAGATAAGGGGTCATTAAATTAGATGGTACATATGCCAAGATATTAATATTTATAAAAGTCTAAAAGGTTTTCTTGCATGATTTTCCTAGTTTCTCTATCTTGTAAGACATAGTTATGGTTGATCTCCCAACCCACTTTGCAATCTGCATATCAAGGGACTTCACAACCAAGACAAGTGGATATCTCTCATTTCATTGGTCTATATTTGAATTTAAAATAAATTATGGGGCCAAGGTGACAATTAGGACACAATCTCGTACAAGGTTTCATATATAACCTTACATTTAGACAAGTTCTAATTTGAATTGTGTTGTTTATGAAGAAAATGATTCTATGATAGATGATGGAATTTCCTCTAAGTTTACAAGAATTTAAAATTTGTTTCTTGATGAATATGGCACTAATAATTATGATCATTATCCATTTTTTTTATGGAGGAAACTAATTTAGGAGTGTATTGTATACATGAAGAACGAGTTCCAATACCTGTACTTGCCAAGGAAGAGGGTAAAGATGATGAGTCGTAGAAGATGTTTTTTGATGGTTTAATAAGTAAATATGGTGTAGGAGATGGTGTTATGATTTTATCCCCATCTAAAAAATAGTATTATTCTTCCTAAAAGTTTCATTCTATTTTTACTTGTAATGTGACTGAGTATGATGGTTTAATTTATGGGCTTCAATGGGCAAAGAGAAAAGGAATCAAGAACTTGAAAGTATATGGAGATAGTGAATATGTTATGAATTAGGTGAAGAATTTGGTTTCTAAAATAACCATTTGATTAAGTAATATATTCATAGGGTGGGATTTTCTTAAAGACTTCTATGCATTTAATATTCAATCAGTCTCGAGGGAGAAAAATAGTCATGCCAATAGACTAACTACCATAGGGGATCAATTTGATACTCCAACTAACATAAAATAAGAGGTAAAATAGTCTTATATTAAGATCATTATCATACATTATATACTTGATAATTAAGTGTCTTTACAAGTGTTTTATAGTTATAAACACATTACATGCTTCTTATAGAATGAGGCTTAGTTTTCGTCAAGGAATCAAAGGAGGATCCAAGAATAATTGGGTGATTAGATTGTGAAACTAAGAACCAATAAGATACCTAATATTTTGGTGATATTAGAAATTATATTCAATGATAATGGCCAAAATAAGAAGGAGAAATTGAGTATGTCTATAAAAGAGGAGAGTTCTAAAAGAGTCTTAATCTTTAAGGATAAATTCCTCAAAATAGGCAAGGTAGGTTCTACATTAGAGAAACATGCATTCATTGAGCTATATTTTATGGGAATATAAGGACCTAAAATTATTTTATCATATCCTATCACACCATACCATTGAGTTGGAACCTATATTTAAACCAGTTAGATAGAAATAGAGACCGATCAACCCCAAGGTTGAGAAACTAATGATGTTAGAGCTTACCAAACTCCTTGAATCTGAGATAATCTTTCCCATCAAGCATTTAACATGGGTAGTTAATATTTTGCCTATTATAAATAAAATTTAGGAGATAAGACTTTATGTGGACTTTAGAGATCTTGATAGAGTGTCACTCAAAGATCACCATCCTCTACCCTAAATGGAGCAGATTTTATAAATGGTCTCAATTTATCAACATTTCTCTCTCCTCAATGGATATTTAGGAAGAAATAATATTTTAATCAGTGAGGATGATCACTTTAAGATAACCTTCACTATTAAATGGGGGACCTTTTATTATAGGAATATGTTCTTTGGTCTATCCAATGCCAGTGCCACATTTCAATGAGCATTGGATGTGGCCTTCAAAGGTTTGATAAATGAGATGTTATTAGTTTATCTAGATGATATAATAGTTTTTTATAAAGATGATAATGAACACATTCAACACTTGATACAAGTTTTTGAAATATGTAGGCAATATGGAGGATCTCTTAATCCAAAGAAGTTCATATTTGATGTTCATGAAGGTAAGATCTTAACACATATTATTTACAAGGATGGTTTGGATATTGATCCTAAGAGTATAGAAGCTATTATAGTATTATCATTGATATTTCATAAGAAAGGTATCCAAAGTTTCTTAGGCCAAATAATTTATTTAAGGAGATTCATACCTTGTTTTTCATCTTTGGTGAAACCTATCACAACTATGCTCATGAAGAACCAAGTATTTTCTTGGACCAAACAGGGTACGATCAAATTTGAAGCCGTAAATAAATCAATTGAAGAAGATTATAATATTTTTAATCCTAATTTTAATAAATACTTCATTTTTTATTCATTTTCTAACCTTAATACTATCTCAACCATGCTGATGTAAAAGAATTGTGAAGGTGTAGATCAACCAATTGCATTGTTTAGCCAAGGTTTAGAGGATTATGAAGTCAAGTAAACATTTGTAGAGAAACAATTACATGTTATTATAATGGGATTAAATAATTTTATACCTATGGTTTGAAATAATAATATTCATGTTATGGTTTCTCATCCTAGTACCAAAGAATTTCTTTTGAGAAAAGATCTTAGTGAAAATGGGGAAAGGTGGATCACTACGGTAATGTAATATGATTTTGATATCAAAGTGACAAAATTTATAAGGGGTAAAGTCCTTTTTGAACATATATATTTATATATTCATGAGTCAAAGGAAGAGGCTCTAGTCAATCATGATTGCCCTCAACCAATTGGTTCATTGCTTCCACATAGTTGGACACATGATGTGATCAGATTTCTTTAAAATAGTGAGTATCCTAATGGTATGAATAGGTCAAAAAGGAGATATTTTATATTGAAAAATATCCCCTTTTATCTTATGGATGGTGTGATTTTTATGAGGGAAATCAATGGTGTGCTATTGAGATGCATTGATAATGATCAATTTGGAGTGTTACTAGAGAATTTTCATGATGGAACAGTAGGAGGCCATTTCTCTCCAAGAACCATAGCTACCAAGATCATGAGGGTTGGCTATTATTGGCCTAGCCTCTTCAAGGATTTCCATGATTGGGTGAGGTGTGTAAAATGTACTTTATTTGTAAGTAAATAGAAGATTTTATCTCTTCCTTTAAAACATATCCATGTTGATCAAATTTTCATGTAATGGGGTCTTTATTTCATTGGCATGACAAATCCCCCAAGTATTTGTCATAAATGGATACTCATAGTAACTAAATATTTTATGATATGGGTTGAGGTATTAGCATTGAAGGAAGCTAATAAGAATGATATCTTGGAGTTATATGAGAGCATCATAATAAATTTTGGTACTCCTACTATTATTTTAGATAATGATCTTACTTTAATGGGTGATAAGATAGCCAATTAGGCAAATAGTAATGGCATATTCTTGAGAAATTCATATAAATATTACCCTAAAGGTAATGGGTTGGCTAAATCCACTAACAAGAATATAATTAGAAGCATCAAGAGAACCTTGGAGAATAACCAAAGATCTTGGCACACCAAATTGAAAATAGACTTATGGGATGATAGGATAACTCCCAAGAGGTCAACAAGGGTTTTTAATTTTGTTCTTATCTATGGAAGGGAAGTCAGGTTATCTATGTCTTAATAGTTTCCTACCTCAGAGTTAGTACATCAACTATAGTTTCTTAAGAGTAATCTAGTGGAGGTGAGATTGATAGAATTAATGGAGTTGAAAGAGACTAGAGATATAAATCTCATCAAGATATGGAGCATCAAAAAGTACTAATGAAGAGGTCTTTTGACAAGAAGGCAACTCCAAGATCATTTCAATAAGGTGACATAAAATTGAAATAGAATGAAGATAAAATAAAACTAGGGAGACATACCAAATTTGATACCCTATGGATCAGACCATATGTCATCATCAATTGCAATCAAAGAAAATATTTTAAATTATAAAGGATGAATGGAGAAGAGTTGCCTATCAATATGATTGGGATACACTTGAAACCTTGCTATTGAGAAATGAAGGTCACTTTTGTAAATATTAGATTAGGTGTGTGTTTTATTTCTTATTGTGTTGTATTCAATAAGTGATTTTGAAGCATATGTGTATTTCTTCATTTGTGTCTTGTTATTGTTGTTTTCTATTGTTTGGTGTGTTTTTAAAGTAGTTTATATGTGAAAGGAAGTTTCTATTTCAAGCCTTCTATACATGTGACTCCATATCCCAATGGGTAGGATTAGGCAATTGGTCATGGCATAGAAATCATGCCACCCTTGGGAAATCACTAAAGATGTTGACCATTTTTACCTCAAGCCAAATGGATCAACCCCCTATAGTTAGAATCTTGTATAAGGGATTTTTATAATTTCATCAGGTATGTTTTATTTCATTTGATGTCATTTCATATGCCATCTTATCTTTGGTCATGGTCTAGATTAGTCCTTGTGTTATTTGGTGTCTTATGGGTCATTTTAGAGTCATATATATGAAAGTGGTATGTATTCATGATTTTCGAAGTAGTTATAGCTTAGAAAAAGTTTGATTATGCCTTAGGGGATTATTCAAAATTTAAAAGATCAATTAGTAGCTCAAGAATAAACTTTGTGAATCCAAACCATTATCAGGATGTTATGGAAACCATAATATACTTGCTCACTTGTGCATTTTATAAGTTTTATCATAAAGCCTCATGAGCAAATATATTATAGTGCCATATTATTCTTCATACCAAGGATATGATCTATAAAATTCAAGTCTATGAAAGCTTTATAGCTCAATTTATGAACATTCAAAGTTATACCTATATCATAAGACATTCATGCTAACATCAAGTTTGTGATCCGTAAAGTAAATATTTGGGTTCAGAAGGTCCTTAAAAGGTTTAAATTTGATCAAGATCTACAAACTTTATTGAGATTACATACTAACACTTGAGATATAAAAATTCACACTAAGGTCAAACAAGTCAAAACATCCCTAGGTTAAACCCCTTTTAAGAGTTAAAAGTTGGATAAGATTTGATGGTGTAGATCAACCAAATAGAGATCCAATAGTGTGAGCTTTAATAACAAGGAGGTGGGTCCAAGTAAAATCTTATGATCTATGATACATCATACATCTAAATCTAATGGTGAAAAATGAGTCAAAATTTCAAGGAGCTTGAGAGGCTACCATGTAGTACAAGCATGGAAACTGATAGACTGATAATAGGATCTTGAAATCAATTTGTGATTAACAAGTGGCATAAGCATGATCTTCATCATATAAAATAAAAGGACTATGTTGGTTCATACAAAGGAGATAAATTACATGCATAAGGTCAAAATGTCATGATCTAATAGTGGGGATTTATAAGGCCAATGGGAACAAAGATAGTTTGGCACAATTTTATTGGCCCGAACTAGTATCAATGACCAATGAAACTAAAGGTAGAAAAGCTAAGGGATTTCATGGAGATTAAACACATGACCAAATTCAAACCAAGGAAATATTTCAAGAGTCATCCCATCACCATTAAATCTTGTTTAAACACCATGAAGTAGACATAGCCATGTATTCAAGTATATATAACATAAAAGAATGTCATTAAAGCTAAATATGGACTTTTATTTTGACATTTCATAACTTATAGGGTTTATTTTATGACTATGTTTGCCATTATAAAAGGGGCCTTTGCATATGGTGAATTCTTGATTCTTATAGAGATGAAATGGATCTATGTGGACCTAATAAGAACTAATCATCAAGTAGAGAGTCATTAATATAATGACTATAAGAAAACTAATAGTCTAAGATTAGTTTCCATCTATAGTAAACCTATGAGCATATATATGAGTTTGAGCATGATCAAGATTGAAAAAGATCTAATTTTTCAAAAGATGCCATAAAGGCATACATTTAGACCTCAACGGTTCCATCTCTAGGACAAACTGCATGAAAGGGACCCTTTTCTCCACTTTTGCATTCCATGAAAAACTAGTTAGGAGTAGTTACCAATAAGACAAAGCTATAACAAATTAATCTAATTATTTTAACTACATTTATGTCAAGACCCATCTCAAAATAACTTGATCCTACTATTTCAACCATCAAGGACAATCAATTAGGGAGTAAGGTAACTATGTAACCACTTGAAGTGACCTGGATCAATCAAAAGCTCTGAAGAAGCATAATTCATAAAGGTAGTTGTAACTATGGTTCAAATGAATTTGATCTCTTTGATTCCTATTTAAGTGCCAAAGTCTCTCTCTAAAGGCCCTTTCTTCTAAAAACATAGATTTTGAGCTACTTTTATGGATCCCTCAGGCTGGTCTGACTAGACTCTACCAAAAATTATATTTTGTACCTTTTTGAGTAATGAAATAAAGCATTTTGTAGTTGTTTACTTATCTATGCTCAGTTTTTTGTATTTTTATATATGTAAAAGAGGTTTTCATCTTCCCTTTATAGGTCCAAGTTCAACCTAAGTTATAATAAACTTTCTTTTAGGTCATCTAGTGTGTCTTAATGTTGATGTCTTGGGTATAAAGTGGATTATTTAATTAAGTACTTTTAATGAAGCCTTACCCTCATTTTCCTCCAGCGTAAGTCCATAAAATTTACCTCTAAGTGAAACACTATTACTTTAAAACCATTTTATGCATTACATTAATTATGTTCATAGTCTAATAAGTTTAACCTTGGGAGTGGATATCTGAATATTATGTGTAACACCTCCTTTAGATTAGGCTCAATTCATGCATTATCTAAATATTTTCCCCATAATTAATCAGTTGGTATAGATAAGATAATTTCAAGATACATTCAAGGATTTATCCCTTAAATCTAGAGGCTCATTTCTAATACAGGTACACCCACATACTTAGAAATGTTCACATGTTGCCCAAATCTAGAAGAAATTTGAACAACTTCTCCTAGGGTGCAAGATTTGGTGGCAATAGTTTCCAAAGATGGTTTGACTATAAATATTAAAAAGATAGAGGTAATTTAAATCCTATCATTACCCTTGCATAAGAAAATATTTAAAATTTTCTTAGGTAAGATAAATTTTGTAAGGAGGTTCATACCTAGTTTTTCATCTTTGGTGAAACCTATCATAGCTTTGCTTAGGAAGAACTAGGTCTTTTCTTGAACTAAGGAAGGTAAGAACATTTTTTAAGCCATTAAGAAATAAATTGCACAAGCTCCTAATCTTATGAATCCTAAATTTTCTAAAGACTTCATGTTGTATTGATTTGTTAACCTTGATACTATCTCAACATTGTTAATGTAAAATAATGATGAGGGTGTGGAGAAACCTATTGCATTCTTTAGTCAAGGTTTCAAATATTATGAAGTTAAGTACAACTTTGTGGAGAAACAATTCCTTGATATTGTAAGAGGATTAAATAAATTTAGGCATACAGTTTCAAATAATAAAATTCAAGTTATGGTTTCTCATCCTAGTACTAAGAAGTTTATTTTGAGTAGAGAACTTAGTAAGAAAAGAGAAGGGTGGATCACTAAGGTAATGGAATATGATTTTGACATCAAAGTAATAAAATTGGTAAAAGGTGAAGGACTTTGTGAACACTTAGCTTCAGATTTTCATGAGTCAAAATAAGAGGTTCTAATTAATCATGATTGTTCCCAACCATCTAGTTCCTTGTATATATATAGAGTTGGACACAAGATGTGATTAGATTTCTTTAAAGTGGTTAGTATCCTAATAATATGAGTAGATCACAAAAGAGATATTTTATATTACAATATATTCCCTTTTGTCTTATGGATGGTATGAATTTTGGGGGGGACATCAATGGTGTGTTATTGAAATGCATTGATAATTATTATTTTGGGGTGTTGCTCAATAAGTTTCATGATGGGATAGTAGTAGGAAATTTATCTCCAAGAACCACAGCTACCAAGATCATAAGGGAAGGTTATTATTGATCAAACCTTTTCAAAGACAACCATGCTTGGGTGAGAAGGTGTTTACAATTTTCTTTCTTTGTAGGAAAATATAATATTGCATCTCTTCCTTTAAATCCTATCAATTTTGATCAACCTTTCATGAAATGGGGTCTTAATTTTAGTGGCATGATAAATCCCCCATCAAGTGTTGGTCATAAATGGATACTCACAACAACTAATTATTTTACAAGATGGGTTAAGGTAGTAGTAATGAATGAAGCTAATGAGACTGTTATCTTGGAGTTATATGATAGCATGATAACAAGGTTTGGATCTCTTACTATTATTTTATATAATGATTTTTATTTTATGGGTGCTAAAATAGTTGATTGGGAAAATAGTAATGGAATATTTTGAGCACTTTATCTAACTATTATCCTCAAGGTAATGGGTTGGTTGAGCCAACTAATAATAATTTTATCAGAATCATTAAGAGAACCTTAGATCATAATCATAGGGCTTGTCACACCAAACTGAATACATCTTTATGGGTTGATAGGATAACTCCTAAGAGGTCAATAAGGAATTCTCTTTTTATGCTTGTCTAGGACAAACCTATAATAGATTGATCCTTCTAGAGGTTTTATCCTTATTGAGGCTCACACATGTAAAAAAAGTACTAAAAAATGTTTTGAGGGATCTACTAGATCCTTTTATGATATCAAATAGTTATTCATATTCACCAATGATCCAAACCATGCCTTCAAAACCTCTAAAATTGAGCTTGTGTGATTTGAAGTTTTTTATGCCCCTTAACTTCTTAACAATTGTTCATAAAGTTAAGGGGTTGAACCATTAAAATAATGACACAAATTAAAAGGGAATTAGTGTCCCATTCTATGGATAATATATTGAGATCTAAATTTATCTCTCCTAAAAGTACCAAGTGTATGCTAATTACCATTCTTAAGCTACCAATAAGACTGACAGAGAAGTGGAGTGGGTTTTTGCATTATTTGGCTTTGTACTTCCACTTTTGCATAGATTTGGGATTAATAATAAAATGGGGAACTATATAATATTTTTCACCTAGTCAAACATCATAAAACCTCAACACAAACCAATAAAAACATATTTTTCTTAAGATTTAGAATGTTCTAACTCTTTAACTTGTTATCCAGTGAGTCTTTACCTTCCTATGACCTATACAAACATGGAAAAGGATTAAAAAAAATTCCACACCCTTTATTAACTACAATTCTCTTAAAAAATCTTCATTTATAAATTGGAAAATGATGGATAGTAGTTACAAAGGACATCAAACTCTGAAAATTAGTTATAAAAGATCTTTGGAGGATGTTTTACATTCAAGTACAAGTATGATATCATATAGGTGTTATATGACTTAAAACCTTAATTTTCCAAAGATAAAACCTTTATATTTTTCTTGACTAGAAATTATCATTTTCACATTGAAATGCATAATAAGACTAAAGTAATAGAATACCTTAATCTTATCAAAATCACCTTAAACTTTTCTAAATGCCTTAGAAACAATGTGATCGGCTTACTAATTTTGATTCCTTAACAAATTTGATTTGCTTTAGACCATGTTTGTTATTTATAGGGTTAACACCTTATCTCCTTGGTCATGCCTCCACATTGACTTGATTTCCCACTTAACTTAACTTTGTCAAACTTACCTTAAACAATTCTAAGAAAAAAATGAAGACCATAAAGAAATTGTATATGCTAGTTTTATACACCCTTGTGTATTAACTTGGTGTGTCATCACATTATTATGTTATTTCTAAAATAATGGCCCCCCTTTCATAATTATTTAAAATAATTACATTCAACCCTTGCCCCCACCCTTTTACTTTTATCACATAGGTTAATTTGATTTAATTACTATGGTTAAATGGTAATTAACTTTTTTTAATCATTTAACCATAAAATATTAAAATCAAATAAGAATAAACCTATTTAATACCCCAAACGACCCTCCTAACAACCTATCCCATGGTTAAAATAACCTAACAAACTCAAAAATTGTTTTAACCATATTTTACCCCATAATCAACCTATTAGAATGGCATTTGGTTCAACTTCATGGATTTTTGACCGATTGATGTCGATCCTCTAAGATCAACACCAGTTCTCCTAGATCAGCATTGATATATAAATATACAAAAAAATTCCATTGCTCAAGAGTAATGAATGTGAAAGGAAGGAACCCATTTTTAACCATGAAATTATATTTAAACCAGTCTCAAATTTGCATATAGACATTACCAGTACCTCACCACTTTGAATAACACTTGATTGGTGACATTATCAAGTGATTTTTAAAGGTCTTTTACCTTCTTTTGGCATCTCTTTATCTACACATATTCAACCATCCAAGGTCAGCATTCTTTTCATATTTAAGTTTTATTTATCTTTTACATCTCTATGTTTTTATTTACATTCAATTTTGATTATTTTATCAAATTTCTAGGCCATCATTATAGTCTATTTTATAGTTTAACACTTTTACATAGAAATTACATCAATTCATTTGAATCAACACCAATCTTGTAGAATCAATCTTGATCTTATAGGATCATCATTGAACCTTATTAAACTATAAAAATAACATTAAATAGTCTACTTTTGCATCTTTAGGATCTATTAAATCTACATTCTGGTTTGCTAAAAATCTAATTTTTTTCATGTAATGACCCTACCCAGATTAGTACATGATTATATAAGCATCTTTGATCTTCCCATACTCCCTCAACCTTTATTTCCCAATCAAAGTGACATTGAATTTGAGATAAGACTTTGCATTATGGCTTTTATACATAATTTTTAATACATTAATGAACAATTGGTTGTAATCCAAGAGGATGTTGATGTAGCTACAAAATTTTAGGATGCTTACTTTAATAGCATAAACCTTGTTATTGATTAATTATCTTTAGAAATATCTCTTTATATATATATATATATATATATATATATATATATATATATATATATCTTTATAATTTCATGTTTATTTATAAACTTGAATGTTAAGCATGGGCTGAAATCCATCTAAGGAAGTTTTTCACTTCTTGGGACTACTTTCTTACTAGGAAACCCACTCATCTATCTATTAATCTAATTTTTGTTTAAGTGTGGTGAATTGTTGGTCATTCCTCCCCAACCAGAGAAGAGTTCCCACAAAGCTTTATCAATGGTGTGTAACCAACCTTCATCAATAGGTAACTCTGAACTCTACATTTACTTTATTTTTAGTAGCTAATTATTCCACATTGAAAAAGCAAAAAAAAATACTAAAACATTTTGGCACACTCGGTGGGACCTATAGGTCTCATTTTTGTTTGTTAAATTCAAAATCATTGAATTTTCATCTCTTTCCCTTTCTTTGTGTGTATTCATCCAAAGATAACACTAAGACTAAATTTTATTTCCTTTTCTTAAAAAATTAAAATAAATTGCATTCATCTTTCTTGTTTAGATTATTTCACATAGAATAATCTACGTAGAAATCTATCATAGTCATCACTTTATGCACACACAAGCCAAATCATTGTCATAATAAACATAGTTTAACAATTGACATAAGGAAACTAATAGGTATTTCATCACCTCATGACAACCTTTCTTCAGTGATCCCACTTAGATTTCACCACCAAGGGGAGGACTAAATTAGTTCTCTAGCTGAGTATAATCTCTAGACCATTAGTATATTTTGGCTAAACACCCACATTGACTGTGGGATTGTGATGTGATGAGAGCAAGCCCCAAGTATCAAGCCATGTACCAATACTAGTGTAGATTTTCTTGAGCACCAAAATAAAATACCTAAAATCATCTTTAGATTATCATTTCTTAGGACCTTCATTATCCTTTTTCATTTTTTCTCTTTCACATCTTAAAGTTAAAAAAGATAAAAAGAATTTGGAATGATTATAGTGTGTGTATCTTTTCATCCATAATTAAAATGAGATAATTCAAAAAGATATTTTTGTTTTATTTGTTTGTTTTATTTTTACTCTTATTTTCTATTTCATGGTTTTGACTAGACAACAAGTAAAAATGAAAGTCGAAGAAGGTGTTACATCTTATCAATGGAATGTACACCTAGTCTCACCTCTTCCCCAAAGTCCTTTGAGAATCCTATGTTCCCATAATATCATCCTCAAGGAGATCCTTCCTTTACAAAAATACTAAATAACAATCTTGTTGCTCTCAATTATTACCTTCATAATTGAGTGATTCATATTTCTCCTTCCCCCCATACCCAAGGCTCTCCACATGTGTATGGGATGCCTTTTGAGGGAATTGGGATAACTAGATAATTTCCCAAAGCAATGGTAACCTTTTCCACCAAATATCTTCCATCTAGTTCTAATACCCAAGGAATGCAACCTCGAGGAAACCAACCACCTACAATATCTACCAACTCTCCAACCCCCATTACTCAGGTTCAAAATACCACTCAACCTATATCTACTATACCTCCTCAAATGTTAGTGGTGTCAATTCCTAAAACTCTCCATCCATTATAATGACTTCAGAATATGTTTCACAACAAATCCATCACACACAATAAGTCCCTTATACCTAACCTTTCCAGTAGTATGTCTCCTTGACTACCCATGATGTGGCATTGTCATAACTAGTGATAACCACTTATAATCCTTCCCATAGCAAAATATTCCATTACAAGTTCCATAATAAATAGTAGTATCACAACATATTATGTTTACTACAATAGGATACCTTCCCTAATAGCCTATGTCTACCTCTGTTCCAAGTTATCAACCCCTTCAAAAAAATTTCTTAGGAAGTGTGCTTCAAAATAATACTCAAACAAACCTCATAAACATATTTATGAATATGATGGCTACTTTGGAAACCTCCACATATAGACATAATACAATACTCACATATGAGTAAATTTTTAATGAGCTAATCCATCTCTCTATCCCTATTTTTCCATATCCCTCACAATGGGAGTTTCCTAAGTTTACTAAATTCCAAAACAAAGAAGATCCTCATCAACACCTTATAGCCTTTTGACATGCATGTTATATTATAGAAAATGATGATGCCCTCCTACTTAGAAAATTTTCCATATCATTAGTAGGATCTACATTGGACTTGTATAATTCCATTCCCTAGCATTCTCTACTTTCATTTGGGAAATTGGCCCAAATTTTCTTGAAACACTTCTCAATCAATATTGCCCAGAAAGTGACAGTCACTGATCTTTACACTGTTAAAAAATTTGATGATGAATCCATATCAGACTTTATGCTTTGATGTTGTAACTTAATTAACCAAATAACCTTTTCTTTGCCATAAATATAATTAATTGAAGTTTTTTCATGTTATTGTGCAAAACATATATCATCCATGTTAAAAATTCAAATTTTTAAGACTTTTGATGAATCCCTTACCATGGTTTGTAAGCTTTAACTCCATGGAATTGAAGAGGGAAAAGATAAGTTGCATAATAAAAACTTCAAATCTAACCCCTCCAAAATCAATAACAATAATCCTAAACCAAAAGGGGTAGAAAATACAATTACTATAAAATATTCTCCTCTAGCATCCAACCAATTAGGGTATTTTGCCTCTCAAATGTAGTAATCTAGGGGCCTTACTCATTTTCCCACTAAGAAATATACCCCTATAAGAGAGCCTTATACTTCAATATTAGATAAAATAATGTTATTGAGCTCCCTTCAATTAGACTAGTTGATAATACACATCCTAAACCCAATTGGTATTAAAAAGATGAGTGTTGTGCTTATCACAAGGTAATATGGCATGACACAAAATGATGCCAATCCTTTAAATGATTGGTACATAACCTCATTAATAAGGGGGACCTTCAATTAGATAATTTAAATGCTCCTCCTAACCAATATTTATATATTTTCAAATAGCCATTTCAAAACCATCCATCCACATTGAACATAGTCCAAGCTAACCCTAGAGAAACACAAAATTAAGCTACTCATATGATTGATATAATCTATGATCAATTATTACCTAAAGAAGATCCAGAGGAACACTTAGTCTTGGATCTCCTTACAAGAGATGATTTTGATATGAATCAACCTGATATCATTAAAACCAGTCCCAAAATCCTCATAGACCTCCTTGATATTATTACATGGGATCATTCATGTGAACCATCCCCTTTACCCTCTCGTACTGAACCTCCTAAAATGGAAAATGAAACTACTCTTTGAGATATCATAGATAAACATATTGATAATTCTAGAGTTGAACATCCAACCCCTCTTAAACCATCCTCTATCATAACACCACCTTAGCTTGAAAATACTAAAGGAAAGGGTAAAGCTCTTATCATCAATAGATGGGATAATTGTCTTGGTATTCCACCAAATAAATCCTTAGCTCATCCTCACATTAAAGTCGATCTTTTTCAAACATCAAAAGTCAAAAATCTTAGTCTAAGTCCTCCCTCTTTTGTTAATACATGAAAGAATGAAGGATTTATCCCTTTTATATCATATCCATCATCTATTTTAGGTCCTCATCTATCTTGTGTCCCTGTCATAGGCCCATCAAGTCAAATATGTGGGAAAATTAAAAAAATCCCCTCCATTGTTAAGTACATCTCAATCTTGATATCCACCTTTTTTTGTTAAGGGATCATTAGATAAATCTAAAGGAAAAGAGCTTAAATTTGTCCCTCCTATAAAGGATAAGTAAAAAAACCAAATGAGTAATACTTTTATAAAAGATCCTATTATCATAACCCATGTAAAACCAAAATATGATGCTTTGAAAGGATCTTATGCTATAAACTTAAAATAATTATCAGATACATCCCTCATTACACTACCACCTATAAGGTCTGTTAACCTTCATCCTCAAAGACCTACCTAGTATAAAAATTAAGAAATATGTGCATACCATATATTATGTAGACATGATATAGAAAAATTTAAATCCCTTAAGGCCATAACCTAGTAATTAGTCTAGGATGATGACCTCTTAATTGATAATATAAATGATCAAACTCTTAAGCAAAATGACACTATTCCATCTATTCCACCCATCCATAATCTTTCTAGTCCCATAAGTGATATGGAGTTAGTAGCCTCTTCAAATCCACCTTTTTAACATATTGATGTCGTCCATGTAACCACCTATTCTAAAAACTAAAATCCTAATAAAGTTAAGATTTCAATCATGGGAGATTCTACCCCTAATACACTTAAACCATCTAAACAAAAGCCTAAAGTTTCTATTATAGGAACTATCCCAGTCGAAGCTAAGGAGTTGGTACAAATATCCATACTAAAAAAACTCCACGAAATGCCTATAAAGATGTCATTATATGAGCTTATCAAAAAAAATCCATAATATCGATAAGTAATAATAGAATCTCTCCAAGCAATTAAGGTCTGACCAGATAAACCTCAACCTTTGTCATATTTTATAAGAGCCCTTTAAATGGTCTTGGTTATTATTTTTACTAATTCTAAGGTCACGCCTTTATCATCTAAAGATAAATATCCCCCACTTTTCATCACAACTCAAATAAATCAAGCATGAATTAAAAGAGTTATTATTGATAATGGGGATAGTATTAATATTATTTCTTCACATGCCTTCCAATAGCTATAACTACCAAAAACCATTACATCCCAATCCTTAGTAATTTTCCACACATTCAATGATGTGGTACCTCCCATAGTGGGTATAGTAATCCTTCCTATTTTCATAGGTTCTCACACTCTCCATGAGATCTTTTATGTTATATAAGGAACATTCCAATATAACATTTTATTAGGAAATCTATGGATTCATGCAATCTAATGTGTACCTTCCATAGTCCATCGATGCCTTAAATATGAAAATTAAGGATAGGTACATATCATCCCTACTAATCCTCATCCCTTTAAATCATGTAGCTTCACCTTTTAGCCAAGTGATGTCATAATACACTCACTTGATACGATTCTATCTTCATCTTTTAATCAAGCCTCGACTAACACGACTATCCCTACTTCAAAATTACTTGTTCTAGAGTCCATTGACTCCCTAATGCAGGAAATTTAAATGGGGGAATACTAGTTATTAACCCTTAAAACCTTACCCACTCCTAGAGAATATGGCCATCTTGATAAGCAACACATGTATTCACCTAGCCTAGGTGAGCTCATTCCTTTTGGACTACCTTTCTTATGTAATCACTTAATATATGGTGGGATCAATCAAGATACCTCAAAACCTAACAATAATACTTGTGTGAAATACATTGCATCTAATTTCTCCTTTATTATCAATCCTTAATTCATGTAGATATATCTATATTTTTGTTCCTAAAAAGGTTTTGGCATGGGTAGATATGAGCAAGGTCCCCATGATGTCACATTAGGATATTTAAAGAAAACACATGAAAATCATGGCTTAGGTTTTAAGAAAGATTATAAATCTTCCCCCAAATCTATTCTTCTACCATCTTTGGAATAAGAAGAACCATCTTCCTCATCTGACACCTCTTCCTCGACTAGTGATACCATATACATCCCTTCTAAATTTTTTTAGTCAATTATATTTTTATAGATCCCCTTGTCTTTCAGCATGGTAGTGAGGTATGAACTATCCCATTATCATATCCTAAATTAATAAGGTATAATACACTAACCATTCTTGTTTTTCATTATTAGGATGATGAGTTAATCTTGACTCATTTGGGTGCTAAAAAATCTTATCTACACAATTCTCTTCCATCTTAAATTTTTAGCTTATTAAATTAATCCACTACTAATATTAATATTGGGTCTCAAAAAACCCTAAGGATTTTTAAAATTATCATAGACTTAGATCCATAATAAAACTAGGATTTTATCGCTTTTCTATCAGACTGTAGTAAGGCCTTTACTTGGTCTTATAGCGATATGCTTGGTATTGACCCTTAAATTATTATCCATAATATGGTCACCTTTCTTGATGCTAAATCAGTGAAACAAAAACTCCACAAAATACATCCTCACATCGCACTCCTAGTAAAAGAGGAACTATAATGCCTTTTATCCACTAACTTTATTCAACCCATTAATTATCCTCAGTGGATGTCCAACATCATTCTAATCACTAAGCCTATAGGGGGACTTCACATTTATACTAACTTTCACAATTTAAATCTTGCCTTTCTAAAAGATTATTTCCCTCTACCTAACATTGACCAATTAGTGGATTTGATAGCTGGCCATGAAATGTTATCCCTTATGGATGTTTTCACTAGTTACAATCAATTACTTCACCAGAAGATCAACATAAAACTACATTTATTACTCCTTGGGGGACCTTTTTCTACCATGTTATGCCTTTTATCCTAAAGAAATTAAGAGCCACGTATAAATGGGCCATGACTTATATATTTCATGAGATAATCCATAAAATTGTTGAGGACTATGTAGATGACTTCCTTGGGAAGTCAAAACTCCACAAAGATCACCTATCTATACTTAAGATTATTTTATCATCTTCTCCAGTATCATGTGCATCTAAATCCAAAAAAGTGCATTTTTGGTGTCTTGATGGGTAAAATCCTATGTTTTATTATTTATATTCATAAAATAGAAGTGAATCCCACTAAAATCAAGGCTATTTTATATATGCCTCCTCCATCTAACCTTAAGCAGCTTCACAATTTACAAGGCAAGATTTTGTATATTTATCATTTTATTTACTAGCTCTCTGATCGATGTCAACCTTTCCACCATCTATTAAAGAAGGATAGTCACTTTATATTGGATTCTCATTGTCAAGAAGCCTTTAACACACTAAAAGACTATCTTTTATCACCTCCTGTCCTCACTCCACCTAAGGAAGGGTAGCCTTTCTTCCTTTATATCTCAGTTATATATCATGTTCTAAGTGTTATGCTTGCCCATCGAGATGAGCATCATAAAGATCAAGTTGTTTACTATATAATTTATAACCTCATATAGTATGAAACATGTTATTCATATACCCAAAAGTTATGCCTAGCATTGGTCTTTATAGCCTCTAAACTTTGTCATTACCTACTTAACCATAAGATATATGTAATTACAAGTATTGATCACTTTAAGTTCATGTATTCTAAGCCTTACCAAAATCAATGGATGGCTAGATGGATTATGCTTATATTTGAGTTTGATCTAGAATTTCTCCACCAAAAATTTGTTAAAGGGTAGATTATTGTTGATCAACTAGTTGAAGCACCTCTTAGTTATAATCAACCAATTAATTATGAATTCCCAGATGAATTTATTTCATCCACTTCCTAATTATTCCTATAATATATAATGAATTTATTCTTTGATGGGTTTATACATGAGTAAAGAGGTGGCACAGGAATTATATTAATCCCCTCTCAATATATTATCATGCCTTTATCATTAAATTTACACTTTGATTATACCAATACTATGGCTAAGTACAAAGCATTGATTATAGGGCTCCAAACTACCCTTGCATTAGGAGTCAGGTCCATTAATATATATGGTTATTCTCAGCTAGTGGTCAATCAAATTACTAGTGTATATCAATGTAAGAATGATATCCTTCAAAGATATAAGACTTTAGCCAATCAACTCTTATCCATTTTTTAATGTTATGCCATCCAAACTACACTAAGACCAACCAATAAATTTGATGATACTATGGCATCTCTTGCCTCTTTTATCCCATCCTCATCTCAGAAGTCCAAGCTATTTGTCCTTATCCATCAAATCAAAAAACCTTCTTATACAAGAATCAATCTTTCATATATTAATAATATCAAGGAAAACTAGGAGGAGCCATGATATACACAAATATTTAATTATTTGTCTATAGAATTATCTCCTTCCCATCTATCTAAAGGTGTTATGCATGTCTTCTAATAAAAATCTACCCACTACACTATACTGGGGGTTGTTCTTTATAAGCATGGATTTGATGGTATTCTTCTTCATTGTCTCCAAAATCATGAATCTATGCTAGCCATCTAGGAAACCCATTATGGGTTAAGCGGTGGACACTTTAGTGGCCACACAATCACTAAGAAGATATTATATCTAGGTTACTATTGGTCCACTCTGAATCAAGATTGTTACCCATACAATAAGAGGTGTGTAAAATGTTACCAACATGCAAAATTATCCCATTCCCCTAGTAAATCTTTGTAGGCATAAAGGGACTTTTGGCCATTCTCCTAATGGGGGCTCAATCTTATAGGGAAAATCAATCTTAAATCCTCCTAGCATCACAACTTTATTATCACCGCTACAAAATACTTCACTAAGTGGGTGAAAGCTATGCTACTTATCTTCACTAAGGCCAAAAAGATTATGGATTTTATCCATCATCACATTATTTTTCATTTTGGAGTTCCATATAAAATAATAATAGATAATGGAAAATACTTTAAGAATAAGAAAGTCTAGATACTATGTGATTCATTTAAAATTAAACTGAGTATTTCCTCACCTTATTATCCTCAAACTATTGGTCAAGTAGAAGCATCTAATAAAACTCTAGTAAAAATCCTAACCAAAGTTTTTAGTGACAATGGAAAGGATTAACATATTCGTATCCCTTTCACCTTATGGGCATATCGAATTAGTATTCGAACTTCTATAGGCATTACTCATTTTTCCCTAGTCTATGGTACATAAGCTATACTCCCTTCAAAAGTCCAAATTCCATCTCTTAATATTTATCTTAAAGGCATCATTTTTTATGAGGATTTTCATCAAGAACGTTTATCCCAACTCAAACTCTTAGATGAGAATTGTGTGGTAGCCCTTGATCACTTTCGTATATATCAAGAATGATTAAAACATGCATATAATCAACATGTAAGAGAATGTGAGTTTAATATGGGATATCTTGTGCTAAAATAAAATCAACATGTTATTAATATGAAATGAAATAAAAGGGGTAAGTTCTATCCTAACTGGCTTGGACCATACATCTTAACCCATAAATATGGATTTGGGGCATATCATTTGACCTATCTTGATGGTAAACCAGAACGTGAACCTCTTAATGCATTGCATATACATACTTTCTATAGTTAATATGTCTTGATTCATCTTGGTTAGATTATCTCAAATTACTATCATCTCCCCTATACTAAACACCAAATAATGATATGAGAATTATATGGTTATCTAGTAGTCATTATAACCCCAGCCTTGAATATGAATACTCCAACTCTATTCATAGCATTTTCTCATGGATAAGTTTCACCTATTATGGGAGAAACCCCAAATCATTATTTCCCTTATTTCTTCAAAGCCTCTAATTTTACAAGATAACACAATAACCCCATGTCTTGAATTCATGGAAAATATCCTAAGGTATCTTTTTATGTCAACTCATATTACTATTTCTGGGATCCAAAATCAATTAATTAATGAAAATCAAAAGTATAAAAATGTTTTAAATAAATAGACTGGTCCCTTGAATGAAATCCGTAATCAAATATATAAAGGTAAAATAACATACTAATCCTTTGAAGGACAATTGTACAAAAACATCAAAATCTAGACAACTCCATTGAAGGATAGCTACCAAGTAGAAAACTTCCTGCATTGATTAGTTTTCAAATTATTTTATTTTAAATCCCTAAAAAAATAATAATAAAATAAATTGTTAGAACCAGTATCCCAAGAAATATTTCAACATCGATCAATTTTCTAATTGTAGGCTTCTCATATTGACCAGCCTACTTGTTGGCATAAAATTGATCCCCAAAAGATAAATCATGATTTCAAAATATGGTGTGGAGAATATTATCTCTAAAAATCAATACATTCCTCCTCATCCTATAAAAAATCATAATATTCCTATTATAGAAAAAACCAAGGCTGAAGCTCTAAGCTAACTAATGTTGCATCAATATCTCTTATCATCTAGCTAAGGATGTATATGCCATGTATATGAAAGATTATCTTTTTGATTATAGTCCAAATCAATGTCGATTAAATCCATAAACTCAAATCATTAAAATCCATAACTTCATAGCAAAAAATCACTAAAATCCATAATTATTATTTAGCATTATCAAAACTCATAATCTATTAATCTAAAACCATCTCGTGATATATATAACATTTACATCAATGCATAAACATCCACAACATATATAAGCACTTATCAAAACTAAAAACATAATGTATAAATCTATAATCCATCATATCCATAATCTATAATCCATCCATAGCATACATGATAATAATAATCAAAATTAGAACACATAACATCTAAATCTATAGACCATCACATCCATGAATCTATAAAATCATAACATATCTATAAATATCAGTATATCCATAAATGAATACACATGATCCATCCATAAACATGAAATGTCTATATATATATATATATATATATATATATCAAAGTTCTGTACAAATGTCATAATATAAATATAATAGGGTCTCTCATCCCATACAATATTCTCTACTTAGTGAACTTGATCCTATTGAGGTGAATGCTATCACCTCCCTCATCATCTCCTCCTCAGCCACTATGCTCCCTAAACTAACAATACCCCCAAAAGTCCTCTATGATCTACAGTGGTCAGCTACATATAAATCATATTAAGGAACATTAGGTAGTCACCTCTATACCATTCTCTCATAATATGACATTCCCATAAGAAAATCTCTATACTACTAGAGTGGTATCATATCTGTAGGAGTTACCATGCTAGATCCTATAATATCTAGCATTGGTATCTCTACCTAAGTATATATTATCTACTCTAAACCTACATATATTTGTCTTGCTCCTATATGGCCTAATCACATTTCCCCCTCATGATATCTAGATCACTATGTAATATAGAAATCTGATCTTATAGTGTAACATGGGTTCTTTGTACCTCTTATAGCTCAGCCCTCAGACTATCCCTCTCAACAATAACTAAAGCTACATCCATATGATCATATGATTGGGTATCTTGTAAAGGTCCCTCTTCCATGTGTATATCTGAAGACTCCTCCACCTCCTGCTTAACCTCCCTCACCTCCTCAATAACCACCCCATATCATGGTCTCATTGCTCTCTCCTTTCTCCTTACCATATCTACTATGAACCATGCCACATAATCATTAGTGTAACTAAATTCATCCAAATAAACAGCCATAAGCTCTTCCAATGGTCCCCTCTAGATAACTATGGTCTCAGGTGCTAGCCAGTCTAGATTTATATACTCCTACCTATACAAGCTTAAGGCCAATGGAACATCTTGTAAAAGCCTAGACTAATGATGGACCATGACAAAATAAAATAGCTCCATATGGTCCATCCATCATCTATACACCCATCTCTCTCAAGTAACATTTGTTATCTCTGCATCTGTACCAAGCCATGTTGGAAAGTTTACATAGGGCATCTAGATAACATCCCCTACCTATAACTCACTAAAAACATATATGTAATGCACCAAATCTTACACTAACCTATCTATATATGGAATGATAAGGTCTTCCTTCCATTTAAGGAAGCCTATGATGTATACCATCTCTCTAAATCTATTCCATAGGGTTCATATGGGATGAATCATATAGATGTGCTCATATGCCTAGTAATGTAATATGAAGGTCATGTCAAGTCCTGAGTGACACCTAATATGCCAACCCCATAACTCTATGTATATCTACCCAAATAGTTTGGATTCCCAAGTAAAAACTATCTAGAAGTCTACCATGTCTACTATAACACTAGTGAAGCTCCATGATAGACATCCTTCCCTAAAATTAAGTAACACATAACAAGTCAATGCCAACATCATCATCATCATCATTAGCACTAATCACTCCACAAGATCCTAATCATATAAGGGTTAGAAGGAGAACCCTGAAATAAAGAATATAATGTATACTACATCCTCATCATATAATCTTACCAATGTCGATGCTCACCCCACCTCATCCATGGTATATATAGGATCACCTAGAATTGGTACTCATAAAATTTGGTGGATTTCCTCTATGGTGATCATCATCTCACCAGTCAGTAGCCAAAATGTGTTGGTGGTATAATCTCACCACTCTAACAATGCCACTATCATCACAATATCCTGATAGTAATGATGATAATGGCATATCTGTTTAAATCCCACTACCTCTAGATGTGCCTAGTCCTCATTACTCATAAAATCTCACAACTGTGCCAACATTGGAGGGACCTTATCCCTCATCATTAGTAGCTATCATGCCTATAGAAACATCTTTTTAGTTAGTCAAATACCTATGTTTTTTTTATCAATCGTTTTAAGATCGATGTTGATCTGAACATGATCAATAGTGATCCTTATATATCATGGTCAATCCATCATAAATCAACATCAATCCTAATTAATTGATGTTGATTCCCTCACCCCAAAAATTTCCTCCCTTTTTCTAGAGCATTCTTAATCTACTACCTCACCTTCCCCCTTTCCCCCCAAAAACTTCCTAAATTACCCTTTTTTTGTTGAAAATTCAAAAATCCAAAAATAAAACATAAAAAACTACAAAATCAATAAAATATTCAAATTTGCACAAAATACACATTACCTACCTCATAGTGAAGTCATCATCATCATTCACTCTTGCTAGCCTCCATCATCTTGTGTGTATATTTAAATGCTAAAAAATTATCAAATTTTACTTATAACACTCTCATCCACTTGATAGTTAAATGAGCCTATTTATAGTCATTTTCTCAATAAATGTCAATCGACCTAATCAATGTTGATTCTTATAGATTGATTTCGATTCCTATGGATCGATGTCAATTTCCCTAACTTGATTATATGTTTGCACTTCTAGATCATTTTTCATGATTTTAGTTTAATTCAACAACCTTGTCTTATTGCCTTTTCTAACCTATCATTTTTATGTCATATTACCCTTTAGATTTGTAGAATTTGACCCCTTGTTAGTTCCCCAATCTCCTTAAGACATACCCTTATTTTTTGGTATCTTTCCCCTTGTAAGATCCTATGGGTGTATTTTGTCCTGAACACATTTGACTAAAAGTAATGCATACACCACACACACACCAGATGCTTTTGTTTGTTATTCCTATATTTTGTTCTTTTGATAACCTTCTTATAAGCCTACCTATTTTAACTATGGAATTTTTTTATTTTATTTAGTCTTTATGACATTACTACCTCATTACCTTTTCTCTCATTAAGTGTAACCTTCGAATTCCCTTGAATCCATTCACATTTATTTGTATATCCTTAGCTATCTTTCACTTGTACATTTCACCTCACCCACATTTGTTATCTATTCCATCTTGTTCAAATATATCATCCATTCATCTCACTTCTCGATGCCCAATTTGAGGGGAAATACCTTCTCATAATAAACTTGGGGAATTGGGCACCTTATAGTTTTTGTCTTGTGGCTTGCTATTGCATACCAATTCACAAAAAGGGGCAAATGTAGATGTTAGTTTTATACACCCTTACACATTAACTTGGTGTGTAATCATATTATTATGTTATTTCTAAAATAATGGCCCCCTTTTCATAATTATTTAAAATAATTACATTCACCCTCCTTTTACTTTTACCACAAATGTTAATTTGATTTAATTACTATGGTTAAATGGTAATTCACTTGTTTTTTACCATTTCACTATAAAATCTTAAAATCAAATAAAAATAAACCTATTTAATATCCCAAACAACCCTCCCAATAACCTATCCCATGGTTAAAACAACCTAACAAAATTAGAAATTAGTTTAACCATCCTTTACCCCATAAGAAACCCATTAGAATGACATTTGGTTCAATTTCATGGATTGTCGGCTGATCGACATTGATCAGCCATGATTAATGTTGATTCTCTCGAATTGACATCGATCCATAAATATAGAGCAAACTTACATTACTTGAGAGGAATGAACATGAAAGGAAGGAATCCATTTTTTACTATGAAATTCTATCCAAACCAATCTTGAATCTATATATAGACATTACCATTACCTCGCCACATTAAAGAACACTTAATTGGTGACATTATAAGGTGATTTTTGAAGACCATATACCTTATTTTGGCATCTCTTTATCTACACATCTTCAACTATCCAAGGTTAATATTATTTTCATATTTAAGTTTTATTTACCTTTTACATCTTTATGTTTTTATTCACATTTATTCTTTATTGTTTTATCAATTTACTAGGCTATCATTATAGTCTATTTTATAGTTCAACACTTTTACATAGAATCAACATTGATTCATCTAAATCAACATCAATCTTGTAGAATCGACATAAATCGTATAAATCATCATCAATCATTGTTAAACTATAAAAATATCCTTAAATAGCCTATTTTTACATCTTTAATATTTTTTAAATCTACATTTTGGTTTGCTAAAATTATATCTTTTCATGTAGATGACCTTGCCTAGATTAGTGCATGATTCTATTAACATCTTTGATCTTCCCATAGTCCCTCAACCTCTATTTGTTGACCAGAATGACATTGCATTTGAGCTAGGACTTTGCATTTTGGATTTTATATGTAATTTTGAATACATTAATGAATAATTGGTTGTAATCTAAGAGGATGTTGATGTAGTTGTAGAATTTGGAGATGTTTACTTTAATAGCATAAACCTTGTTATTTATTAATTATCTTTGGAATTATCTATTTATCCATATATATCTTTGTAATTTCATGTTTATTTAAAAACTTGAATTTTAAACATGGGATGGCATCCATATAAGGAATCATATCTCTTCTTGTGATTATTTTCTTACTAGGCAATCCACTCATCTATATATTAATCTAATTTTTACTTAAGTGTGGTGAATTTTAGGTCATTCTTCCCTAGCCAAAGAGGAGTTCCCACAAAGCTTGATCAATGGTGCATAACCAACCTTCATCACCAGGTAACTCTAAACCCTGCATTTACTTTGTTTTTAGTAGCTAATTAGTCCACATTAAAAAAAACAAAACAAAAAACTAAAATAGAAAGACCACTTGATGATAAGACAACATGACTTGACCTATTTACCAACTAAACCATCCTAACTAACCTTGTAAGATTCCAAAGGAGATAGATTACCTTTCAAATTATATCATTAATGACTAACACAAAGCCTTAATAATGGATATAAATAAAGGTAAGACTAAGTAAATCAAAGTTTTAAATGATCCTCATTCAAGTTAGCCAATTTTTTTCTAACATCTTTGGTGACCTCCTAGGATTGCATACCTACTATGCACTTTAAGCTAGTTGCCTAGTCCATCCATTGGGATATGGATTCATATCAAATCAATAACAAAGCATGAATTAACCTTGACACCTGACTAAAAACCTCTTGAAATGAATGAAATAAATGACTACCTTCACTAGCACACCAAGATAGAATCAAACACACCAAAGAAACACACATAACAAGCAAAAAGACAAAATACAATATGCTAAAATTCACTTGGAAGAAAGACAAGACAATAAATAATATGTAAAAAAACCTATCATAACATATACTCCTAGATCAAAATTAAAAATATTTGAGTCACCTTCATGTTATGAGCAATGATGATATGCAATCTACTAATTAGACCGTATAATTAATTTACCAACTCATTTATTAGACACCACTTTATTTGGTTTGAAATAGTAGTAAATGTGACAAACCTAAATAACACCCTAATTTAATGCTAATAGATTCCTCTAAAACTCCTTCACACCTAGACTAACATTGGAATGATCTAAGACTTACACTCAGACTAAACCTCTAGTTTTGATGAGGCTAGCTTCTCTAATGTATCAATTATCCTCTACTTACTAAAATATAATATAATTTTTGGGATGAAAAGGGTTAGAAGGAGACTAAAAAGTAAATCCTATTCTAATGTTGGTGATAGACCTATATTTCTAGTTTATTTGCTCCATTTGAGATCCTAAATCACTGATAAGATAATGCAATGATTGAATCTACAAATCCAAATGACTCCTATGCATTAGTATTTCATTTATAGGTTTTATAAGGTGATCAAAGAATTAGGGAAATGATGGAATATTCTTGATTCAAGGTAATAACCAGTCAATTATATCCATTGTTAGCTTATTCAAATGACATAAAAAACTAAACATAACCTGCATTATTTAGCATACTAGTAACTAGGTGAGATCAAGGCCTAACAAGGGAGAAAATACAACCACATGTGCAAGTAAACTAACATAAACACACTATAAAATAATAATGGAATATAAAAATAGTCATTTATTAATCTCAAAAGGTTATAAAGATAAATCTTTGTAGAGTTCTATCATGCCCAAGAGAGGTATCCTCAAATTTAGATTGAAAAACTTAATATATAGAAAAATGTGAATAATTATCCAAGAGATTGGCATGGAAAGTGAAGAGTAATTCATTCCATTAACACCAAGTCAAAATTCATTTTCAATTACAAATAAAAGTCTTTCAAGACTTGTCTTCATGTTGAAAATCCTTACATGATCTTCTTTTTGGCATTGGAAAGGAATGGCGGGCCCATTTAACTTGTCAAAGCTAATTTTTCATGAAATATACACAATATATTGATTTATTTAACCAATTTAAGTGATTTAAAGTTAATTTTAATTCTTCTCTTACATGAAAACCATGAAATATGCATAATGTTATTCAACTAGTCAACTCAGAGATGATTGGTCCTTAAGACAAGTTAACTCCACTAAGCCCTTATTTTCATGAATTATAACTTATATAATGCATTTTTCATGAAAAATAAATTTTAAGAGTAGATAATTGGCATGGAAAATCCATATGAAATCCTTGATATCCATTCAATGATAATTTCCTCTTTGATTATTTGATTAAATAGGCCTACTAGGCCAATTAGGCCTAGTAGCCTACTTATTTCACTTTTATAACATTATAACATACATAAAACCATTAAAAATAAAACTATAATGAGTATTATACCTATAAAAACTCCTAACATCATAATATATGTCCACTTGATGAAGAAACAACTGCAACTCAGTCACCATGGTTAACTAGGTCAAACTACCTAAATTTACTGTAGAGTGGTTATTTTGGATGGGCTGATAAGGGAACTTATAGGAATATTTTTGACCAAATTATTATTTTAGGATGAATAACAAGTCTCAATATTTTATCTCCATGGATTGGATTTCATGTAAATTTCCTTGTACCTCATCTTTTGTGTATTTTTCTCTCATAAACCTATTTTATACCCTGATCCATATAATTACCTACAACAAATTGCTAATTTTAGGACCCTATTCTAGGTTACTTGATTTTTAAATTGTTTTTAGGTTTATCTATGAATTTTTTATTTTATGAAATTAGACTTTTCTCAAAATTGGTCATTATGAGGGTTTGGGAGGGTTTCGGAGGTGAACCTTCTTAATAATGGTTCATAAGGTATAGTCCTCCAAAACTGAACTTCTTGCCATGTATTTTTATTATACAGACCCCCTCAAATTCCTTAATAATATTGGGTTCCCATGAAAACTGTATGAAAATATAACCATGTGAATAAATATTCTTATAGGGTTTACAAGCATTCTGGACATGTTTATGCTCTTAACAATTGTTCATAAAGTAAAACCCCTAAACCAACATAAATTATCCATGAATTATAAATTGAATATGTTACTATAATAATTCTTAAATATTTTTTCTAAATTCTTTACATGGTGAAAGATATGAGCACTTAATCAGGTGGCTCAAATGGGTGTCTAGAACTACAAAATTTGAATTTCTCATTATGGACCAATAAGACATTTTAACCTACTCTTATTTTATTGAATACATATTAATGGTACCTTTAATATTTCATTATATCACTCTCAATGTGTCATATTGCTTGATAAGGCTTGAAGATGCCTTTTGGTGCTATAGGCCTTCAAACTAACTTCTAAGGCTGATTAGACAAAATTGATTTTTGGAGTTCAAGGAAACTAAAGATTATATGGGGTAAAAAAACATCATAAAACCACAATTAATACCCCTTAAAAACCTTAATTATCATCTCAAAATACCTAGACTTCAACTTTGTTCTTTGTTTCCCTTGAGACTGTCTGTAGACAAATAATTGACTGTGTTAAAATAGTGAGGTTATCCACCTATGAAATAGCCTTGAAGATGACATTGAAGATTTATTAAGTATTGATGATGATTTTTATCAATTTTTATGTCTTAATTATACTTGTAGGTGCTTAAACCCCTTATAATTCTTTTAAATTTATCTCTAAATGTATTGACCGAGCATACACTTGACTATGTTGATGTATGTGAGGGGGTAATTCAAGTAAAATGGAATATTTTAAGATAAAATTCACACTAATTTATATCTTAATATTATTTTTATCCCACTTGAAACCATCTCTCATCCTTATTCTAGCTTGTTGACACTTCAAACTATCATTAGGCCTCACACAGTCAAAAATTCCATACAATAGACATATACTATATCTTTCAAGAGGATGTTAGTTATTTAATGGATTGATAAAGATTTTTTGAAGGTATATCTTAATTAAATTAAAATTTATTAAGTCACATCATGGTTTACTTGTCCTTAAAAAGGTCTTTAGTTGCACTTGAACATGTGACTATGAAAGAAGACCCTAACCCTTGTATGGTTCTAGGTTATCATTGAATGTAGTCTTGACTATTTTCATGCATTTTGAGTCTTGTATATGATAAATCAGTCTATTACCTAATTTCAAATCCTTATCAATGTTCTAATCATTTTAAAACAATTCTATTCTTCATGATATATTCCTATAGGTCTCATTTCTTAAACATGGTTTGTTCAAAATGAGGGCATATAGGTTAGGGCTTGTAGGTCACTTTTTGAGTAGATATGACACCTTAATAATATAATTATACTCTAAACTTAATTATTTTATCAACCATTACATTTCAATAGCCTTATTTATGGAATATTAAAGCATGTTTTAATCATAAAACTATTTGAAACTACCTTTATCACTATCTTTTTACTCATTGTGAGTATTGGCAAGCCTATGATTGTATACACTCATTAAAGGTCACTCCCATTGAAATTATGCCTATATAAATTTCATTAGCTATCTAAAAAATATTTTATCACTTCCATATTCATATGGTCCTCATTCCTTAACACCATTTACTACTTCATACCTATCCTTGATATCTTGGCCTCACCTTCCTTTAGTTTGTTGTAGTTGACTTTCAGGAGGTAAATGACTATAGGTTGTGTGCCTTTGAAACTTTATGTTATAAAATAACTATTTACCTTTTATATGATTCTTGAAAACTAGGCAACAATCCATATTGATCCTCAAGATAAAAAAATATCTTTCTCTTAGTTCTTTATCTTAGTGACCTTGCATATCTTAAAAGGCCTTTACCCATCTGTAGGTGTTGATGAGTATGTCCTAACTATAATTTTTTTTAAGCATCATACATACCATACATATCTTCTTTTACCTCAATCAATTCCATTCTCTAGCATGGATACTCCATACCATCATGACACGCCATAATTTGACAAACTTCTCCTTTACTATGTTTAATAATTATCCTTTTTATGGACTATGATAGGCTTGGAGGTTCTTGGAGCTTGACATAACATTTAATAGGTGGATAACATCACTATCATAAGTTCTCCTTGATTTCAACCTCTAATATCATATTCTTTATTTGACCTAGAAACTATCTTGATCATAAACACTACCATCATAGCTATATGTTACCTTTTATATGGTCAAGGACTATATTTTGATTAATAAAGTCACCAATTATCGGTAAGACCATTAGCCTCCCATCACTAATACCTTGATGTGATAATTTGAGAATAAACATTTAATAAGGCACTTTCTCAATATACCTTGTCTTATGAACTCCATGGAAAGGCTCATGATTGTAGGTTTTATGACTATAGCTCTCCTTTGCTTGGTTGGATGATTCTTTGTTAGCCTATATACTTTATTACTCATTATCATGACAACCTCTCACTTTTTCTTGACACTTCCTCATGGTGGATTAGTGAGATGGATATGGGTGAAAGGGGTACTGATGGATGAGGGAGATGAAAACCATGACTATAAGGTGAAAAAGAGGCTTGAACACAGTGAGAAAAGATAATGTATGATAGTGTATCATAATGTATGATAGATGGAATGAAATGAGGACCAAAGGAATATACCATGACCAAGTTTAAGACCATATGAAGACATGAGGATATCATTGAAAAACAATGCTAAAAAACCTTAGTTTTCACTAAACAAGGAATTTGAGATACCTTAGAGAGCTAAATGACAAGATTTTGATATGAATCTTCATGAAATTTTTTGAATATTCATCAAAATACATTTGAATATGATGGATACTATAGAAACAATAACTCAACAAAATTAAAGCCCTCTCTCTCTCTCTTAAACTGTATAAATCTTCTTTGAAATCATGCCAAAGTATAGATTTACACTCTCTTGTCATCTTGAGATATAATTTGCCCTAAAACGTGTGAAAATGACTTTTATAATGTCATTTAAAGGTGTATTAGTCTCTTTAAAAGCTCCAAAAATTTTAATTTTCTTTAAATTATGCCCTGTTGAGGAGAAACTATATAAAATTGGTTTCCTTCCTAGATGCAAGACTATAAAAATATACCCTAACTTCCAATGGATGATTCATGAGGGAGAGATATCCAATTTTATAAAAAAAATAATCCAAAAGTAATCCATCTGAGTCTACTTTATTTTACCAAAAATTTAGACTTGGAATTTCTCTTACATGATCATGCCATCATCAAACTTGAAGGCATATCGCTATGTGCAAACTAACAAAGTAAAAGGAAGAGACTAGTTTAAGATCTATTTTGAGTCCAATTGCCATGAAATTCTTCATGGACCTCTATAATAACCTCATCCTAATTTTTTACACCTTAGATGTATTAAAGTTTTTATAAATCCATACTTTTGCTTGAAATACATGAAAAAGCCTTGAGTTTTGCCTTTATTTAAACTTTAAGACATCCACCACAAAATAAAAAATATGATAGAAGTAACACAAGTCTATTATCATGTTAAAACATGTAAAAATCAATTTTACATGCTTTTGGGCCAAGAATTTGGCATGTGTGAACTATAAAAGAGCCTTATTGCCTTGAAAATTACATGAAATCACCATTTCTTTGTATGAAAATTTAGAACTAAGTTAATTACACGTATTTGAATACATCTAAAGTAATTTTGGATAATTTAATGAAATTTTTACTATTATTTTGAAAATTTAAGACCAAAATTTTTCCTTTTAGGCCAAAAATATATAGTTTTAGACCATCTTGAATGGGCTAAATAGTACCAAGAAAAGTTTTGAATTACACAGTTGGTATTTGGACTTGACAGGCCAAATTACCAACACTAAACATGTCTCCACCAAATAAAAAATCATCATGATCTTCAATTCTCACCTCATACTATTGTCCATCTTTGTCAACATGAGATACCTCTAAAGTGACCACATTTTGACTTGTGAAGGCAACATCAACTTCATCTTCAATTGGATTCTTAAATTCCACTTCATGATCATCTTGAAGAGTGTCATATTCATCATACCTTTATATACCATGGATTTTAACTTTTTGGTGATGACTAATATGATTTGTTATATATTCAATAACTTTTTAATTTTGATCAATAATTTCTTCTTGCTCTTATTTAGGTGTTATGCTACCAAGATCTTCAAACTCCTTCAACATGTCAAAGTATGACAACCACATGTCTTCAATGCATCCTTTAAATTGTCCATGAGATTAAAAAAGGTCACAAAACATGGTGTTATCTTCAATATATTTATCATGAATCTCTTAATCATGTTCATTAGCCAAGATAACATTATTAGCACTCTCTTTATGGGCTATACGCTCACCATCCAAACTAGAGAATTTTTTCTAGTTCTTCCCAAAATTCATTTTCTTCTTCATCACTTTAGAGCATACTGAGCACAATTTAAATATTTCCATTATCTTGATGGATAATAAGATGGTCCAATGATTCAAATATTTAAATAGACTCATGATATGGCTTCAAGTTGTCTTCTTCAAGTTATATCCTTTGCCCATGAGGTTTATGAAGAATAATATTCAATGTATCTTCATGAAGACTCACCTCATACTGAAATGCAATTTGATCAACTGTTGAATAGTCATATTTTTATTTATCAAGACTCAATCCATGAGAACTAAATTGGTCTTATTATTCTTCCATGAAGAATAGAATCTCACATGCCCGTTCAAGGATCAATTCATCATTTCTAAGATGTGCCAAACTTGATGTGTCTTCCTCTTTTAGGAGGCTTCAAAATTTATTAATTTCATGTTGACATTCACTGTCTTATTCTAGATGGTTCACATTTTTTCCAAGAAATTCCATTTATTCCATGAAACTATGTTATAACTACTACCATACCTGATCAATATTTTATTCTTCACTCTTTTCAATGGAACTATTTTGACAAGAGGTGGTTGTTACCATGTTATATTTCATTCCACCATCAAGACAATCTCTGTCATCATCCTTGAAGAAATATTTTATTATTTCTTGACAAATAATAGTAACAATAAATATTTCCTCATCATACACACTAGAAAAAATATCCTCGAAATTATTGAGGCTCACTTGTAGCTGATTGATCTCCACATTCAAGAACTACCACCTAATCACCTAGATTTGACAAACTCTCTTTCACATCTAAATGTCTATATTTTTACTCTTAATTAAACTAATTATCCTTGATAAAAGGAGAGAATAGGAGGGAAAGAGACTTAATTATATTTATTGAGACTTGATATATTGTCCTTATAACTTGTTACTTTAGGAATACTAGGCTAATCATGATGTTTTTCGAGGAATGTAGAAGATAAATGAATTAAATATGATTTATTCTTATCTTTACATTATTCAATTACTTTGTCAATCTTGGAGGCGTCTTGAACTTCATGGATGGATACAATCTTATGTTGGAATGTATGTGAAGATCTTGAATAACTTGAGAGGTTTTTTGAATTAGATTCCATACACTTATCCTTTTATTGAGTTTGTATAGGAATGGGAGAAGTAATTTCTCAAGAATAGACATGACATAATCAAGGATCTTGGTCTAAGAAGCTCTCTAAGATTTAATGGTCTTAGGCTCTTGAGGAAGAGTGGGTGAAGATAACATTGACATAGGCCTCTCTAAATGACATATTTTAACTTGGATTGAGTTTGGAGAAAAATAAGGTTGATGTGGCATAGGAGGAGGCATATCAAGTACTAATTTCTCTCAAGACATTTAATTATACCTCTTATTTCCATCACATCATTAATTGGCAAATGTTGGTTTTATTTCTCAATAGCTTCCCACCCATTCTTAATTAAATGCACAAGACTCATAATCATTTGAGTCTTTTCATTTAGATGAGAAGGGTAATAGAAAACCAAGCCACACTCTATTTATTTATCAATCCGCCTCATTTTCATTTCCAAAATTGAATGCTTTATTTGAATTCTAAGAGATTTGGAATAGAAGTAAATGAATTTGACAAGGTTGACTAGAGGGATAAGTAGGCTACTAATGAGTCTAGGTTGGATTTCGATAGGGCATATAAGGTTGTTAATATCCTTGGTAAGGCTGATATGTTATTTATTGAGATCCACTTGGGGTGAATCCATGAATGCCATTAACCTAATATGGGGAATATGAAGGCATAGAATATGTAGCTTGACCAAAATAATGATTAGGATATATATCAATTTTATGATTTTAGACAATTAGGATAATTATACTATCTGAGAATCACTTGGAGTAACCATTGATGCTTATATTCATTCATCTAAACGCTGATGTGTTAGATATTAAGATCAATAACTCTTCAATAAGATGAAATATTTGTCTTATCTGGCATGCCAAAAATGTAATAAATGAAAGTTGCACCCTTTATGAGGTTTTTCAAACCTCCTCACTTAAGTGATATCATGGATATACCTCAACTATAAGGGTGGCCTAATAAATGAGGTGAATATATATATATATATATATATATATATATGTATATATATATATATATATATATATATATATATATATATATATATATATATATATATATATATATGGATAGTTTCATTGATTCTATCACCCTAAACTACTAATATATCTATTGATTGAAAGGAAAGGATTCATAATAAGCCATTTAAGGCAACATATATAGGAGAATGTGTGAAGAAAAGGGAAAGAGAGGCATAGGGGATACATAAACAAGTGTCATCCACCTCAAGTATATTATAATTCCAAATTAAAAATATTATAAGATTAGTCTCATCCATATCCTTGGCATGTGTTTGCTCAAATTGCTAAGAAAATTCACCAATTGGTGTAGGAGATATTGTTTGAAAAGTTATAATACAATTCATAAAAGATCAGTTAGAACTTATCAACTTGGAGCATGGAATATTGTATTCAATAGACATATTAATGATTCTTATATCTTTAATTGGCATTTTTAATTCAAACCTATCCATGGTAGAGATTCTTTTTCATTAGCCATATAGGCTTGCTAGTCCATTAGGTATGATTTTCTTAGTATTATCCATTAGAATGATAATAATACCTACATGATAACCTATATCAGGTTTATATATGTATAGAAGAGAATAAAAACCACGTTTTAATATTACCCATGGTGTTTAAGTGATCTAACCCTCCTATTCTTTCTCTCATAGGTGACCATATCACCTTTTCATAATCTTTTCTACAGTACCTATGGAGTTTTGACATGTATGATCACTTTAATGAGTAGTATATTAGATTTTAAGGTTTTATAAACTATATGAATATTCAAATAAAGTTACTCAATGGTTTTTATTAGTTTATTTGTCTAAAAACCTAATTTTGAGCCCAAAAGTCTATGAAAAACACAATGTTAAATATATCCTTATAGGTGAAGGTAAAAAAAATTATATGGTGAGGACCCTCTTGGTTTGAATAATAATTTTAAAGTGTTTTTCAATTTTAAACAATTAATTTTGAGTGTTTAATAAATTAATTTACTCCATCAGGTCTTTGGAAGGGTTTAATTAGGGTTCTATGTATTCTAGTTTCTTAACAATTATTCATAGCCTATAAGGCCTCAATGCATAAAATAATGCCAGTAATTATGATTAAAAACCCCCATTCACATTATAAAACGATCTATAAACACAATTCATCTTCTCATGGGATTTCTCACATGATCAAGGTTTACCTTCATTGTTGTTTAGGTCAGTTGAGAAGCTTGAGAGAGTTGATTATGCATAACAAGGAGCAAACATGGTTGGTTTTGGATATAAAAGCCACATTTGGGTGTTTTAAAACTAAAATTAATTTTTCTAATTTTTATCTTCACCATTCCATTCCTCAATCCTTATTTTCTTAAATTCTCATAAAGCCTACCTATAAATGCGTATAGGTTGTTAACTGCAAACTTGAAGGTAGGTATTTTTATTTTATTATCTAATGGTTATTGAATGGATGATACAGTGTATCAAAATTAATTTAAAATATACAAAACCTCTCAACACATTTGTCACATCATAAAAGGTATCCATCTTCAATTCAACTTGCTATAGACCTGTATGTATGTGCTAGACCTACATGATTATACCCTTACCAAATGAGGTTCTCTAAGCTAGTTAATCCTTCTTGAGATGTTTCTATATATATGAGACATCATTAAAGAATTTATATGACCCCTAAAACTCTCCTAATACTATATTTGACTCCACCACTATGTTTTCTCTAACTCTACCATTGTTAGGCCTATTAGTAGGCCAAACCCCTCATTTCATGGTGTTTTGCTCCTTATGGAGCCTAAGTTGACCCATGGTGGTTTATGGAGAAAAATGGAACTTAGTTTTTAAGTATTTTTAAGTAACCTAATATGATCAGGTCACCTTGAATGTTCATTCATAGTTTAGTCTCTCTTTTGAACTTACACAGTCCAACCTAGTCAACACAGTCTTCTTATGTATAAAGTGAGTTAGAACTTGATTTATCATAGCTAATGTAAAATTATTAGATATATATTATGGAGGATTTTAGTGGGATTTATGACACAATACTATTTTTTCAATGGCTCATTTATATCCCCATTACTAATTATTAGGTATAGATGTTAACCTACAAGTTTGCAGACTTGTAGGTTAAAAAACCTCTTCTTATCTCAACTTTGAAGTATGCCTCCAAGTTATCTACATGATAATAATCCATGATAGGGTATGGATAAAATATTTAGGTTAAATTATATTATTTTAAATCTAATATTGAACCATGGTATTCACATATACAAACCAAACATTCCTTCTCATACTTGTAGCTTATTGAGGAACACTAAGGCCCAAGTCTTTTTTAGGATGATGCACATATTTTATATTTGGTTTATGAAATTTATAAGGTTTTTAATGGAATTATTTATTGATACATGTATATTTAATACCACTTGAGGAGATAAATCAATCCAAATAACCAAAATCCTACCTATAACCTTTCAATGGGTCTGAAAACTCATTCAACTAGAGGTTTTATCCTTCTTGAGGCTCACACATGTGAAAAACTAAAAATAAATGTTGCAAGGTAGATTATGGAGCATTTAATTATATAACATAGTCATTCATATTCACCAATGATCTAAAAAATGCCTTCAAAACCTCTAAAACTGAGCTTGTGGGATCTAAAACTTCTTTTTTACCCCTTAACTTCTTAACAATTGTTCATAAAGTTAAGGGGTTAAAATTAAAAAAATTAAAAAAGTAGAATGGAATTAGGTTACCCTCCTATGGATAATATATTTGTCTCTAAATTTATCTCTCATGAAAATACCAAGTGCAATTCAGTTACCCTTCTTGAGCTTCCAAGAAGACCGATGGAGAAGTGGAGTGGGTTTTTTCAGTATTTAGATATGAACCTCCACTTTTTTCATATATTTATGCCTAATAAAAACATGGGGACCTTTGGAATATTTTTTATCTTATAAACCATCATAAACCCTCTGCATAAAACTATCAAATACATGCTTTTCTCAATATTTTGACTATTCTACCTCTTAGACCTATTGAAGATGCTAAACCCAATGACTTTTCACCTTATTTTGACCTATAAAAATATGGAATAAGTTTTCAAAATTATGCATACCCTTTCTTACCTACAATTATCTTAAACACTCTTCCTTTATGTATTGGAAAATGATGGATATTAGTTACAAAGGACTTCAAATATTGAAAATCAGTTATAAAATACCTTTAAAGGATGGTGTATGGTTAGGTACATAAATGATGTCATAATATAGGTGTTAGATGAATTAATAACTTCATTTTCCAAATACAAAACCTTTATATTGTTCTTGACGAGAAAGTATCATTTTCACATTGAAATTCACATTAAGACTAAAGTAAAATAATACCTTAATCTTATCAAAATTACCTTAAATTTTATAAAATTCATTGGAAACAATGTGATCAAATTACTAGTTTTGCTTCATTGACCAATTCGATCATCTTTAGACCATGTTTATTCCATAAATGGTTATCAAATTATCTCCATAGGCATGAATCCACATTGATTTTATTTCCCACTTACCTTAACTTTGTCAAACCTACCTTAAACAATTCTAAACACAAAATGAAGACCATAAAGAAAGACCACTTGATGACAAGATAATATGACTTGACCTAGCTACCAACTAGACCATCCTAAATGACCTTGTATGATACCAAAGGAGACACATTACCTATCAACTTAGATCATTAATGACTAACAAAAATCCTTCATAATGGATATCAACAAAGATAAGACCATGTAAATCAAAGTTTCAAATGATGTTCATTTAAGGTAGCCAAATTTTGGCTAATAAATCATAAAAAACAAGAAACTAAATTTTAAATAAACGAAAATAAGACCTTCACAATTCTAACTATTTTTCTGTGTTTTAATCACATAATAATGGATAAAAGGTAAAGTATGGGAAATGAGACTCAATCAATCAAATATTATTTCAATGCCTCTATTCTTACTAACAATTATTATTAAAAAGAAAAGGCCCTCATTATAGTGCTAGTTGTTTGTGTGTGTGAAGCACAAAATAATAGAGAGAACAAAAATGAGGGTAAATAATAATTATCAAAATAATATCCCTCCTAGTTCCAACTCTTGTTTTGTCTAAGATCTCTCTCCAAAACCACTCATGAGACTAGTTATTTTTAAAGAGCATAATGGGAATAATGATGGACTTTCATCCTTTATTTTAGGACTAATGTGAGATCATTATAGGTCATTATTGTAGGTATTTAGATTCATAATGGAAACTACATGTAATAATCTATGAGAGATGCAGTGCCACCACCACAATTTCAACATTGATTACTTGAATATTGAGTTAAATACTTAGGTCCATTGTTAATGTTTATTGTATTTCATTTTACCATTTTTTAAAATAAAGGGGAGGTTGTTCAAGTTCCAAAATTAACAAAAAAGAGAGGGGGAGGAAAGGGTATGAAAGCGAATATTACTTGAATAAAAATAATTTTGTCAATGTGGGAGAAATAAAGGTATTGTGTATAGCATTAAATAATGGACTCGTCAATTTAGCCACCACTTAAACTTAATTGATCCAATAGGCCAGTGTCCAAAGAAAGTACATCCAGATAATTATTTTAACTATTATTATGAATAAGACAAAATGAACCAATACTAATTAAACAAAGGTTTATACCAATAACATATATCTGAGGCACATACTATTAATGGGAGATTGTGTTCAACACATGTAAAGTATCTAAACTAGCTAAAACATAGTCTAAAATTGCATCACTCTAACATAAAAAATGCAGATTAAAAAAATCAACATAGCTATTGTAAAAATTGATTATGTGTTTATAATAAGCACAAAACCATTTCACATATTCATAGCATCAATATAAATATATTTATTCAAACTTGGAAGGTAAAATGTACATCAAACAAAAACAAAAGGCACATGTGTAAACTCTAACAATATTTTGTCAAATTTTTGCTAGATAATCTAATCAAAGTAAAAAAGAAGGAAAGGCATGTGGAATCCTAACACAATTCCTTTAGATATTCTATGCCTAAAACTATCACCCTTAATAATGGCATATTATCATCTTTAAATAGATAACGATTGACCCATTAGATGAGTTGTCATGGAGATCTATGCTCAATATCCCATGATGCAATTACAACTAATTCCCTTCATTTCTCGAGCTGATACATCAATGTACATGGGATAAAATAGGCATAATACCCCAAATTCTATTAGGATATCCCATCACCACTTGATGCTTAGATTTTTCTCTAATCATACCAATGGGATTGATTAAAAAATGCCACCTCATTTGGATTGATTCCAAGAAGGACCTAATGACCCCTTTTGATCAATTTCCCAGGGACTTATTTATGTTTGACACTTGGTAACTTGTCATAGCTTCCTATGATATTTTTTAAACTCATCTTTATTGTACCCAACATCCCCCTTCTCTTTAAAGAGAAGAGGACCCAAATTTTTTCAAAATGTGATTTTCTAATATGGGGTCCTTTTCATATGTTTGTATAAATACTAGAAAATCTAAGGCATTTCACTTTTTGATAGGATAATATTGGCATTATGTTTTATGAGACTAACTTTGGTGTGTAGAGATTAATTATTTGGGTGTATGTTATTAAAGATAATTCTTTCATTCCTTATGAAAATTATCTCTTAAAAATTTTGTTTTGGGTATTCTTGACCTTATTTTCCTTTGGGATTATTATTCAGGAAGCCTTATCTTATCAGAGAAAATGTTGTAGACATTTTGTTGAAACAATTCCCTCAAAGGAATTAGGCCTTTGGAATCTTAGCCTTATGAAATTATGGACCACATACACTTTTCCAAAAATAAATAACTTGATGTATTACCCCTTCAAACCTATCCATCCTACCCTTCAGAACTTTTGAAATATCCCTTAGTTGTATATAAGTACCCTTCAAGAAATCAAAAGTTCCCTTTAACCTTTGTGAGGTAGACCATTTGGGCATCAGTTTCCATGAAGTATATCCTTATAATCTCATCCCACTTACCCTTCAAGACTCCCAAACATACCCTTTAGGCTTGTTAAAAAATCCTTTGCCTTATGAACTATCCCTTTATCATGTATTATGACCACATCTTTTACCTACCCTTCGAGTTTTGTGCAAATTACCCTTTGAAACTTTGAGCTAAGTTGCTTTACGCTTTTAGGAATACCCTTTGGATGTTTGTCTCTACCCTTTTGACCCTACAAAATGTGCCCTTTGGCCTTTATGTTTTGACCCTGTTATCTCAAACCTACCCTTTGGGTTTGGTTAGACCTACCCTTTAGGATTTAGGTCCCAAGATATGTTCCCTTTTAAAAGTGGCCACATACCCTTTGGATTATAAAAAGGACCTATAGGCCCTTATTGAGTATCCATATTCCCTTTCCCTTATCTAGACATACCCCTTCAAGTTTGGTGAAACTTCCCCTTTAAGACTTTTGAAATGACCCTTAGCCATAAAAAAAGTACCCTTCAGAGATCAGATGTGCCCTTCATCCATCCTAAACCTACCCTTGGATACTTTCAAAAGAAATCTTAAGTTGTATGGAAGTACCCTTCATGAAATCAAAAATGCCATTTGGATTTCATGAAGTAGACCCTTCAATATTTGTGTCATGGACAAAGTTTCCTATGAAGTGGACCCTTCTGATCAAAACTACCCTTCAAGGAAATTGAAAATTCACGTTAACCTTGAAATAGAACTTCATAATGATTATTTCAGGACTTTGCCTAGATGAATCCTTTGGGAAATTGTTACAAACATTTTGTCTAGAACAAACCCCTTGAAGAATTAGTCTACAAGAATTAACCCAAAATCACTTTTCCAATGTACACCCTAAGCACTTTATTATTGGTAATATTACTAAGTCTCGTCATACTTAGCCAATATAAAATAAAAAATACTTCCTATTAATATTTTAAAGACCCCTTCCCCCCTCCCCGCCAACTTGAGGTAACAATTTTGAGTAAAAATAAAAGTGAAAATTTCATATTTATATTGCATAAATTGATATTCAATATAGGATCCTATATAGATGATACAGAAATAGTGATTCCACCATTTGCATACAAGTTAACTCACATTTGAAGCCTGATGATTTCTAACAATGAGCAAGCTAAAAGACTAAGTGTTTATACCACATACATAGCATATTAAAGGAAACTATAAGTATCTTAGAGTATGAAAAAATTACTTCTACATCCAAGATATTTCAAGGATTGAATCTACCATCTACATTTTGAATTAAAGATTCTATAGAGTTCAAGGACACTATCTTCGATGTGGTGGTAATTGGATACAAGTATTAAAAGTATTCACAACTTTGGGATGCCATCAATTTAGTGGATCCAATTTCACTTGAATATGAGATGACATTAGCATATAGACTATTTGTGAAGGAATTAATGGCATATAAATGCCAAGCATTGCACTTTAATATGGCCAAACTAGAAGTTATGTCTTGCATTTACCTTCTCAAGGACTTGTTCTTTTCAAGAAATATATCATAGGATGCTTTCTTAATTCATTTTCATGGTGATACAGTGGTCGTGTGCATCTTTGGAGATGACTTTTAGAGGTATTTATCTCTTAGCATACTTGATGCTTATTTTGACAAGCACACTTTGGTACAATTCAATGAATAAACTTTAATAAAAAATGTGTTATCATCAGGGCCTCTCCTTGATCAAACTATCACATGGAAGGTGATGAATCTGAAGGGATAAATTCTAATCAATAATTTTAGGATGGGAATCTGTATTGGCATGACATTTCTCAATAGATTGTATAGTATGCCTAGCATCCATTTTGTGAATTTAGATTGGGTACTATTTTTATATATGATGTCACATAATGTTACTATGCCCTGGGGTAAATAATCAATATAAGATTGAGGGAGCAAATTATTCATAAAGATAAGTATCCCACACCCATAGGATATTTTTACATGATGTCATATTTAGTGGACATAGTCATGGGAACATGCTATAAGGACTTAGGAAACTTATGGAATCTTACCATAGATTGCATGAAGAACAAAAATTGTGATTAATACTAATTCATGCATATATATTCTTACACTAAGCACATGATTAGGATATGTGAGGACATCTACCCATAGGTATGGAAAGCCATTCATGGATCACCCATGCCTTGGATTTGGGAGAATATTTAGAAGAAGTTGGATGGGAAATGAGATTACTTTTTCTAACTAAATGTTACTATTATTATGATTTAGGGAAATAAGGCCAGGCCCCTATGTCTCCCAAAATATGTACCAAATAAATTGGCTAAACAATAGATTACTTTATAGTTATAGAATAACATTAAATAAGATGTGGTAAAGCAAAGGAATACCTTATACTTTGGAAACTTGGTTTCAATTGGTAATATGGTTTATAAAATAGGAAAGCACCTCGGATATGTAGGTAGATAACAACACTTTTATGGCTTCCCCACACTTGAATGTAGATATTGGGATTCGCATGGGATGATCAAAAAACATATTAATGGATTAAATATACCTTACTAACATGAACCTTATTCTTATGATTTTATTTTTATGAATGCAAAGTCTGATGAAGATGTGTTAGATCAGGCATAAATTGTTGGCCTACAAGAGGATCATCTTAGAATGATCCAAACTGACCCTTCTATCTCCACTAGAGAGTTGGATAATAGAAAATCACTTTTTAAGTGGTCAAAACATTCAAACTTTTTGAATGGAAGTTTAGGAGAATATGAAGCTTCCTCCTCCTAAGGACTTCCTCTAAAGTTGAATTTGAAAATAGTGAAGAGAGAGCTTGAGCTACCTAATCCTAGTACTAAAAGAGGAGGACAAAGAGGAGATCTCATTAGCTTAGACTCTAAAGAGGATGGATACAAATTACAATGCATACCTTATACAATTTATAATCAAGTTCTTATGACTATTCCCTAGGTATATACTATTTCACTTATGGGGATAGCTACTTTACAAGTAGTAGCATCCACCTCCCAAGGCTCTCCCACACAAGGAAAGACCCCTTTGGTCTATAAAAGGAAGCCCAAAACTCTCATAGGTATCCCTATAATACATGCATCTCAAGGCTTGCTTACTCCACCTCTAAGCTCATAACTAACAAGGGAGGATGTTTTTTTCATCAAGGATATAAAGGAAGATTTAGATGAATAAACCAAGTTGTACATGGACAAGGCCATGAGTCTCTAAGTAGACCCATTAAAGCTGCACCTCCAAGGTACTCAAAACTTTTCAAGTTTTCCTTTATCTTCAATTTCTATTTTTGATCAGGTTCTAATCTCTTATGTGGGAGTTCTTATGTCTACTAAATTCACCCCCTTCATTCCTTCCACCTATATATCTAATCCTTCCATTTCTACCATCAATAATGATCCCTTCATTGTCACTTCCACACCACTTCATATGGCTATTACCTTTGTACCTACTAACACTTCTACTATAATAATTTTCAAGAATAAGGCATCCGATAAAGTCATGACTACTCTTACCACCCCTTAACTCCATGTTTAATCCACATAGATTTCCCTTCTACTCCCTACTACCACTTCCATAGAGGATACCATAGTCACAAGTACCATCACGAGATGGAAGGCCAAGTCCCAAATAGTTGTATTACACCCACTCCCTCAATTTAAAGAAGCATATTGGTTTAAAATAATTTGGCCTTCCTTACCTGATGTTTTGAAAAATCCTAATAAGAAGCATAATAAAATGGGAGAAGATACCAAGGATGAGGTTGTGGTCACAACCTCTTATGCATCCAACCTAAACATTCCACCCTAGGTAATGGATTTGAAAAGCTAGACTTCTCAAATTACAAGTTACAATATCACTGAGCTTCCCTATGTGTCCACCTTATTTGATCCACAAATTATCACTATCTAAAGGCTGAGCAATAGGAAACTTCAATATGACCAAGGTGCAAGAATCATCCTTGAAGAATGATAACCAATGTTCTCCCTTACCAAGAGGTAGAATAGATAGTCATGATAGTTTATATATAAGGAAAATCTCTCAATCTTGGCTTAAACACATAAGTATGTTGTAGTGGCCATTCATGAAGGTATTGAGTTAGCTCGATAAGAGATAAAAGAGTATGTACATGAATTACAAACATAGATTAAGCATCTCAAGGAGATATCTAAGACAATGCATATTCTTATGGGTATTAAAGTTGAGGTTCTAGGGGCCACATCAAAATGTTACAACTCCTTAGAGGCCATGGAATTTATGAAGGCTAAGATGGCCTCCACGTGAACCAAGCAAATTATTTATGTAATTCATTAATTCAAGATAGTACCAAGATCAAAATGCTATTTGTCTATATAGGCAACTCTTTATATAACCATCTTGATTTAATGACAACACTAGAGGAATCGAACTCCTTAAATATTATTGTCATCTAGTAAGAGGAGGTGAAGGATTGGTTGAAAGTAGTTGGGGATTTGATCCCTAAATATCAAGAACATGAGTCTAAACTCCTAATAAATTTAGATGAATTAAAATTTTCCAAAGTAAGAGATTCTACTACTAAATTGATCAGTATAATTAATTTTGATAAAAATATTTTAGAGGCTACAGAGAACTTTAAATAGAGCATACAAGGTTTGGTAATTGAAAAAATAGAATTTGAGTTAATCAAGTCTTAGAGGAAGGTAATCGAGGTCTATATCTTCAAAAATAAAATTCATATAACCAAAGACAAACATGTGAGACACTTTAGATAAACCAAGATACTCATCAACCATCGTTACTCAACTTATACATTATCTAACAATAGTATGATGCACCACACAAAGTATATGAGGATAATGAGGCAAAGAAGTATTGTTTTAGTGGTGTTACTATATCTTCAACTATTTCTTCTAGTTTCATGCCTACTAAAGGATATGCAATAATTTAAACAACTCAGTCTTGATAGGATAAAACATTATGCATGTATAATTTTTGTACCAACACATATACTAATTATATAATTGACTTTATGTTTTTGTATACATGAACATGTTGCCTAATTTTTTAAAAGTCAATTTATCTATTTATATCTTTCTTTTAAATGATTTTTTCTTATACGGATTTGGACTACAGTTAAAACTACACATTCTAACTACCACATGTAATCATCATGCATAGATTTGGAGGATGAGGTGACCCTTTCCCCAAGGTCTATAATTATAATTATACCCCTAATTTATTTTTGGTTCAAAAAAATTTGGAATATAGAGAAGCAAACCAATTTTTGTCATCAAGCAAAGTATTTTAAGTATTTTATTTCCAATTTTTTGTTATTAGTTATTATTTCCATGGTTGTTTATTTAAATAAAATTTGAATTTGTTAAAGCTGTGAATAGATTCTTGATTGCTTTGATTAATATGCTAATCCTAGATGTATAATAGTTATTAAAGATTGGTGAATGTATTAATTAAATTAGTCAAGATAAATTGAATAATATTTTTGGAATGTGTATTGATGTTTTCTTGGTGTAGCTTTCTATGTGTACTATAAATACCTTAGATAATTCATTAGATCGATCCATAATATTTTATTTAAAGGGTGTGCAACAGATACCCTAAAGGAAGTAACCTTTGTATGAGGCTAGTGAAATTCCTAAATCTATAATTCCTAATAATTCTTAGCCATACCTAATTGCATGTGTGTTATTGATGCTATCAATAGGCATTGGTTTTTAGGAAACATAGGTCTATCCAAAAACCAACTAGGAAAGTAATTTCCAAGATCCATGAAAAACTTATTTTCTTCCATGCCTTACCACCCTTTTTGTGTTTTGTTATAAAATATTCAACCATTTTATTTTATAAGACAATCACCCATCCAAATCATTTAAAAAACCACTAGTTTAGGGTCCACACCTTATCCAAAAAACCTTCTCAACAATTTACATGCTTTACCCCTATTCCATAAATAGACTGAAATAAACCACATACCTCAAACTCATGCCCTAAAGTGGATTTTACCTCCATTGAGTTTTTAAAACATTATAGGATACCTCATTTGATTGTGGTGTGCATAAAACCCACATCAATGGTATTTCACTAGTGCTTGAAGGAGTGATTAAACCCTTAATAATAGAGGTTATTCTTTGCATAGAGTTGCACTAGAATCACCCAAGAGAGTGAATAGATCTAATTCTAAGGATATTTTATTAGCCTCGCCATTGATAAATCATAGGATGCCTAGAGTTATACCAACAACTCTAGTACAAAACAATCCTCCTCCACTGGGACACCCTTTACCCATAAGGAACCTTTTAATTGTTAATCAACCAATGGCTTAGTAATAGCCTTGGTTCATTGGATTTTCTATTTCTATCTCGAGGGATTACATGATTTACCCTAGAATCCCAAAAAGTATATACCATCTTCCTATCCCTCAGGGCCTAAAACCATAGAAGAACATATCAAATTTGTTAAAGTTGATTTAAGGTTAATGAATGTGGTTGATGAAGATGTTGAATGTTGATTATTCCCTTTTACTTTAACGGATGATGTTTATGATTGGTATTTGAATCTAACTAAAAAATCCATCACCAATTGGGAAGAGTGTTAAATAGCTTTTTTTTAATGTAGTTTGGATAGGTCATCAATCCTGGATTGGTATATCAACACTTCACTAGTATGAAGAGGGAGCCTAATGAGCCCATTCATACTTTCAATGTAAGGTGGTAAAAAATGTACAATCAATTGACTCAAAGGTATAAAATAGAACCTACATTAGTATTAGAGATGTATAAGAACACCTTGGACCCTATCATCACCATGTTCTTGAGGAGAGCACCTATTATTAGTACATTAGAATTAGAATTTGAGGAGGCTATTAGTATCAATAGGTAGCTAAACCCATAAACACTAGGGGTACCTAACATCAATAATGGATTTCCAACACTCAATCTGATATCACATGTGAAATAAAATATCATAGCATATAATAAGAATCAATTTTACACACTACCTCCATTGACACAGATGACACAACCAAATTTTGGGTACATAAACAACCACGTAATAGGTAATAATTACCAATAGAACCAATATGTAACTACACTTCCTAAAACTATTCTACAAGGTGCAAATTCCTCAAAAGAGGAATTATATTCTATTCAAAAGATGGTCTAGAAGCTGGGTAATAATTTTTTAAGCATGTAATGAAATATGGGTAATGCCAATGCCCCAAATGTCAATCAGAACACTAGGTTCCAAAGATATAACATACCATTTAATAGGCTTGCAAATAATATGAAGCAACCTGGAAAGCTCCCAAAAATAACATCACTAAAATAACTCTCCCCAATTTGTGTAGGATACATAATACACCCCAACATGGTGAGCTCAATTGTGTTGAGTTATGTACAATGTTTGAGATATTTTAGAGGGAAGTAACTAAATAGGATTAGATGAATAATCTGATAGAATCTCATTAGGCCCTTAGATATTCTAGTACAATAATGTTCTTTGAGACTCATGAGTTTCCCTTCCTAGGAGAAGATGATAATGAACCATAGGATAATACAGATGAAGTTTATGTTTTTTACGAGTTCTAGAGAGGTGTGTATAACTTAAAGAAAAAGTTGTTGCTTACCACCTTGACTCCTCCAAATACCATGGCAACTTCTCCAAATCCCAAAGTGGATAACAACCCACCCCCTCCAAAAGGGAGTGATCAACCACTAAATAAATAAAAATTAAGTAAAGGAGGATTCAATATCATGAAAGATATGAATCAGATTAAGGAAAATATAATTCTCCATGAGTTAGCCCAAATCATTGAGCAAAAGGAGATTTTATGGAAGTCCATTACTGGAAAGACCCCTAAAAAAATAACTAGAGTGGCTATAAACAAAGTGAATGTTATTAATGCCAACATAAATTACAAGAGTAAACCCAAAGTACCACTATTTCTACTAATCATTATAGAATTTGGTGAGAACATTCATAACTATTTGGTTGATTTTAGAGCATCTGCAACTATTATGCCTACTTCTATATGTAAAAATATTGGTCTTTCCCCAAATCCCTTAACGAGATTAGTCTCTCAACTAGATAAAATGGTGGTACTAGTAGTGGGATAACTAAACAACATATGCATCTAAGTAACATCAGAGCCAAGAGTACATATGACTATCGATATCCTAGTAGTGGACATACCAAAAGGTTATGGGTTATTATTGAGTAGATATTGGTCCAAAATTCTTAATGGGTATCTTTCCATAGACTTCTCACATATTTTTCTATCATGGAGGGGAACTGTAAACTAGATTAAAATTGATAGAGATCTAAGAATGAAATATCCCACTTTGGGAATATATACTTTTACCACTCACAATCTAACATAAAACCGAGAACTTGAAGGTTTGAATTAGTGATAGACTATGCATTTTGATGGAGCTAGGTCCAAGAAAGGATTGGGCATAAGAATTGAATTGATTGACCCTCAAGGTAAGAAGTTATTGGCAACTTATAGATTATAGTTTCCATGTACTAACAATAGAGCTAAGTATGAAGCTTTAATTCTAGGATTACAATTTGTACTGAAGAACAATGTAAAGTAGATAAAGGCATTTGATGAATTAGAGTTGGTAGTTCACCAGGTAAGAAATAAATATTAGTGTAAATTGTCTTATTTAAAGATATATAAGCATAGAGTATAGGATTTAATTGAAATCTTTGAATCTTTAAACATATTAATGCTCCTAAGAGAAAAATTAGGTTGTTAATTCACTAGCTACTACTATTACCAATCTTGAGCCATTATAAAATTCTGAGGTAAGGAGATTCTCTATTAAATTGGTTCCTTGTCCCTATGTTCTAGTTAATGCAAAAAAATTCTAGGACTTTAGTGATGACTAATAGATTATCTAATTCTTGACTAGTTCAAGGGATTTCAAGCCCTAAATCATCAATGACAAGGATGTTAACCACTTTTGTCAAGAAGAAATAGATAGAGAGGGTATTATCCATCTTAATGAGATTTGAATTCTAGCTAGTTTAGTCTCTTTAGAAAGACCATTCGACTTAGATCCTCAAGTGTAATGGCTTAGACAACTTAAGTTTGATTAATCTAACTTTAAGATGGAAAATTTAGGAGATGATTGTAACTCACATTATGTAAACATTGACCTCAGTTACATCATGGAAGAAAGACATCGAGTCAAGGATTTAATTGTTCAATATAAGGACTTTATCACTTGGACATATGAATACCTTAAGGTGTATGACCCATAAGTCATCATTCACATGATCTCCCTAAAGTAAGACCATAAACCATTCAAATAGAGGTAGGGGCTAGTGAACCCTATTTTGGAGGCTCTTATTTAGAAGTAAATAGAGAAGTTATTAAGTGCCAAAATCATCTTCCCAATATGACATTTTACCTAGGTGGCCAATTTGGTCCCAATTAGGAACAACAGTGGTGACATCAGATTATGTGTGGATTTAAAAAATCTAAATAGGGCTTTTGAGAAAGACAATTATCCTCTACCTTCTCTAGATGAGGTAATACAAATAGTGAGTGGTTCCAAAATGATGTCTTTTTTGGATGGATTTTTAAGCTTCAATTAGGTACTAGTATAACCTAAAGATAGAATGAATATGATGTTTACCATTAAATAGGGTACTTATGTATAAAAGAGGATGTTATTTTTCCTTATCAACATAGGAGATACCTTTCAATGTGCCATGGGTCATGCCTTCAAGGGATTAACTAAGAAATGTATAATCATCTACATAGATGATCTTACATTTTTTTTAAATAATAGGGAAGATCACACAAGTCACCTAGGTCCATGTTTGAAAGGTGCAAGAAGTTTAAGATTTATTTAAATCTAAAGAAAAGTATATTTGGCATCATTGAGGGGAAAATATTAGGACATATTATCACAAAATATGGAATCACCATTTATCCAAAAATAATCAAGGAAATCTCAAACATTTAGCAACCAAATAACAAGAAGGAGCCTAAGCCATTTTTTGGGAAAGTAAACTTCATGAGGAAGTTCATCTCAGATTTTGCAAAAATTATCAAGCTTCTCAATGCCATGATCAAGCAAGATGATAAGATAGAGTGGAAAATTGAAACTAAAAGGTCTTTTTGAGACATCAAGGATGAAATATCACAAGCTCTAGTTTTAATTAGTCAAGACTTTAAAAAGGATTTCTACCTAAATTACTTCACTTATAAACACACTATTGCTATTATTATCACACAAAATAAAGATGAAACTGAGCATCCAATCACCTTCATGAGTATCAACTTGAAATATGTATAACTTTGATAATCCATGATTGATAAACAAATATTTTCCCTTGTCAAAGAAGTGAAAAGATTTCATCATTACATCTTAAGGAACAAAACCATTTCTATTGTACCTAATCTTATTGTTAAGTTCACCGTTTCACAGAATGAGATGGGAGAATGTCAAGGTAAGTGGAAGGCCAAAATCTAAGAATTTGAAATGGAAATCAGGCCTACAAAGATTGTTAGAGGTTAAGGCATTATTTAACTTATGACTAAACATGATCCTTAAATCACCGTTGAAGAGGTATGTGTAGCACAAGTTTATAAAGAAGAATGGAACACATATATAATCCAATATTCACTTATAGGGACTTGCCCACTAGAATTTAGTACATAAATAAGGAGATATTTGAGGCTCAAATTTTCTCATTTTATGATAAAAAAAGGGAGTCCTATATAGAAATAATTATGAAGGTATTTATATTATATGTGTATTTGTAGAGGAGGCTAAAGAAATTTTGAAAAGATTGAATCAAAACATAGGCAGTGGTCACCCTACTAGGAATACCAAAACACATAAAATTTTGAGGTTGGGATACTATTGGTTAACCATATTTAAAGATGCACATATACACATCAAGAATTGCCATGAATGTCAAATATTAGCCAAGAGAGAAGTACACATAGCAATTCCTTTATAGACAATTATTGAAAGAAGGTTGTTTGCATAGTGGGGTTTAGACTTCATTGGTGTAATCAACCTAAATTCCTCAATAGGCCATAAATTTGTGCTTACAACTATAGAATATAACACTAGATGGATGGAAGCCATAACCATGAAGAATAGTATAGCATAGGATGTAATTCACTTTATAGAGGAACATATAACAACTAGGTTGGGCATGCCCATATATTTGATGTGTGATAATCAACTAATATTTATATAATTATAATTCATTCATTAGGCACATGACAATTAGATTATAATCAAGTCAGCCTCTAACCACTACCTTTAGGAAAATGGACTAGCAGAGTCAACAAATAAAATTTTGATTGATGCAATCAAAAAGTCAATAGGGCATAATCCTAGAGACTAGCATAATCTACTAAATTATGCTCTTTAGGTAGACTAGATGAGATACAAGAAATCCCTAAAATATTCACCTTACTTGATGTTGTATGGACGTAGACCAATTTACCCCATTGCATTGAAACTACCCACCTATCAATTTATGAAAGATTACATGGAACCAAATGACAAATCAAAATCAAGGCTGCTTGATATAATAGAGATGGAGGATTCAATGATAAAGGCCTTACAAACCTTCAATAAACACTAAGATGTGGTAAAAATGTGGTTTGACAAAAGAGTGAAAGTCAAAGCATTTAGAATTTTGGATCTAGTGTTACTATGGGATACATCCCATGAAAAGAAAGGACAACATGACAAGTTTTACCCATTATGGATTGGACCATATCATATTTTAGTGATCATGGGAAATAATGTATTCCATCTAAAAGACCTCCAAGGCAATGAGATTACCTACCTAGTTAATGGACAATTATTAAAGCATTACTTTAGAGCTGTTCCATCTGTGGATATTACTAACTAAGAGGATTCAGATAGGTTAGATGTAAGAAAAGAGTATATTTCCATTTTTTATAGTTTTGTTTTAATGTTTTATAGTTTAGTTTCATGATTTTTAGATTAGTATTTCCTGGTTTCAGTATTTTATTTTCACTATAATAATTCCCTACTTTCTAGATTAGTTATTTTTTATTTTCTTTGATGTTTTAATTTGGGTTTGCTCTATTTAATGCCAAAATCCTCAATCTAAAATAGTGGGGTCTAAGACTTATAGAGGAGGGTAAATTTTACATTTTCATTCTCTTAAGGAATAGGTTTTAGATAGGGTATATTTATATGCTTTTGATTCTTTAGAATGAAGAAAGGCAATCAAAGAATTATTTTGAATAATGTCAAAAATTGAATACTCTTACCACATATGTGGAAGTTTATCTTGGGGTGTTTCATATAAATTTAGATTTTTTTTTTTATTGGACCAACTACACTTATCATGATAAATACTTGTTGAAAATGATAATTTTGGGTATAGATCTAGTTGGCAAGTACATTCTAGTAAAGATTTATTTTAGAATTATAATAGCTTGATGGGCTTCCATCTCTTTCTCCTCCATTAATTAGAACATAAAATGGAAACACAGAGAGAGAGAGAGAGAGAGAGAGAGAGAGAGAGAGAGAGAGAGAGAGAGAGAGAGAGAGAGAGAGAGAGAGAGAGAGAGAGAGAGAGAGAGAGAGAGAGAGAGAGAGAGAGAGAGAGAGAGAGAGAGAGAGAGAGAGAGAGAGAGAGAGCGAGCCAATGCATTTAAAAGAGAAAAATAAAATCAAAATAAAAGGGTTCACATGGTGAAATAAATTCAATGTACCATGCATTATGGTTAAAAGTAAATAATGGAAGAGAAAGAGCAGGAATCCATGGTATCTCTCTTGAGGCTATGGATGCCTAGTTGACAACATTTTGAGACAATAAAATGGCTCATTATATCCATAAAATAATATTATTTTTCCTTTCATAAGAAGTAGATCTAAGTATAGTTTCTGAACTTATTATTTATTTATAATGAAATAGAGAACTATATCTTAGGTTTTTTTAATAAATTATTGTCTTCTTATTTGTTCATTATTGGTACTAAATCTTTGGAAAGAGATATTAATGTGTGTATGTGTAGCCCATAATAAGCTATATTAGACTTGAGCATGAAGACCTAACTAAATATTAGCTTTGAAGTGAGCTACAGGCACTTTAGACATACCTATGGCTCACCTAGTCTAGCTATGAACTCACCCAAATTTACTATGGACTCACTCACTTCATATCAATGGACTTAGTTAGTAGCTCTACATTCATGTATGTCATTGATTGAAGACAAGTTCAAAGCATCAAATATCAAAGGGGGCCATCATAGTCATCAACAGTTCAAAAAATGCAACTTGAAAGAAATATATAGACTTTGTAAGTCTAAAATCTATAAACCCCACAAATATAAAATCTATGGACTCTACATGTTTTGAAATCTATAGACTCTAAAAATCCTAAAATCTATAGACTCTATATATTTTAAAATCTATAGATTTTACAAATCCAAAATCTACAAACTCTTCAAGTTTTAAAATCTATGGACTCTATAGGTCTGAAATCTAAAGACTCTATAGGTTTTAAAATCTACAAAGTCTATAAGTTCTAGAATCTATAGACTTTATAGGTTTTAAAATCTACAAACTCTACAGGTATATCTATAGATTGTACAGGCATTTTTATGAATTATGTAAGTCTATCTACATACTAGTTCAAGATTATATCTAAATTTAGATATGTATAATTTTATTCCATAAATAATTTTCTTCATATTTCATGAAGATTGAGCTTACATTGTAAATATATAATAATGCCTCTCTCCTTATTTTATGGATGATTGAGATAAGCTAGAATATCTAAGTTGTTATGTTTCTCTTCATATTTGGTAAAGAGAATATAAGATTGTTATTCCTAAATAAGGAGTTGGTTGGAAGCATGAAATTATAAATGCAACCTCCCACACCATTGTAATCAATCTTGGTTATCAATAATACATTCTAAATTTTTATGACATAAATCTAGTGTTCTGATTAAAATCCTCTTCTTAGGAATGAGTTAGCCACTCATTGTAATAAATATAGATAAATCCATTTCTTTAATTTATTTATTATGTAATTATTCTTTTGAATTGTTATTATTTATTTTTTATGTAAATATTTATTTTCTATAAAATTTATTGTGAACCTGCAAGTGTTTTCTATGTTTATCATTTATTTTCAATCCAATAATTTACATTCTTTTATTTTTAATTCACTTTCTTGTAAGTGTGGTGTGATTTAATTTCTTGCAAGTGTGATTTAATTTTTTTAAGTGTGATTTTCCATTTTTGTAAGTGTGCTTTTCAATTCTTACAAGTGTGGAGTGTGGTAGAAGAGAGTAGTTGCTAGATATCTTTTTCTCTTATTACATACAGCCTTGGATGCCAACCCTAGATTGACATTATCAAATGATGAATTGATGACTCATCATTTTTGGCATCATTACAAGGAAACATGGTGTTATTAGGAGATTCATAATTTGTTAAGAGAATTTTCTATTGGTAGTAAATGATCAAGTTTCTAGTGAGAGGGAATGTATCTTTACACATTTTGTGATATGAGATACTTAATTATGATTTCTTTAGAATTTATTTTCTTGAAAAATAGATTAGAATTTATTTTCCTACAACATAGATTGGAGTTTATTTTTTTCCAAGTACATTTAGAATTTTAATTTTTTTAATTTAGATTTAGAAATTTTAATCTCATGCAAAAACCTCCCATGTCATTCTAATGCTACTGTATAGGAAAAACAAATGCTAACACTATACAAAAGGATTTAAATTTTGATGCAAGATTGAGGAAGAAAATGATGATCTAAAATAACATAAAAGATAAGAAAAATGGGTTGAATTTATATAGCTATTTACAAAGTAGAATCTAAAATTTATGCATTGTACCTATTAAAGGATAGTTTATGTGTTTGAGGGTTGAACTGCCTTCTAAAAGAGTTAAGATTGACTATATGGAGGATAAAATATAGTTTCAACTTTTTGAAATCATCAAGAAAGGGTCACATAATTTTTAGGTCAGTTGACTTTTAAAATATTGCATGTGATTTTATTTTTATAAGTGGAATAAGGAAAAATACTCAATTAAATCAATCTAATTATAAGAAAGATATGATAATTCATATCTTAAAACTCCATGCATGTGGGTCAACACATAAATCAAGAATTTAATGCAAATAAATCTAAATGCATATAGCATTCCATGTAAGAAAATCTCCATGCATATGGGTCAATACATAAATCAAGCATTGCACGTAAATAAATATCCATAAACGTGGGTCAATGTATGAATCAAGGATTGCATGCAAATAAATTTCCATACATGTAGTTATTTTTATAAATTTAGATTGCATGCATAAATTTAGGTTGAAAGATAGCATGTATGAAGTTAGTTGCATAAATTTAGACTGCATTCATACATTTAGGTGGAAAAATAGCATACATGAAGTTAGTTGCATAAATTTAGATTACATGCGTAAATATAGATGAAAAAAAAATCATGCATGAAGCTAGTTGCATAAATTTAAATTTCATGAAAATAAATTTCCATTCATGTGGGCCAACACACAAATCAAGCATCACATGCAAATAAATAACCATCCATAAAGCTAGAATGGATCTCATAAGGGTAAACAAATTTGACAGGAATAATAAAAGTGAATTATTAATATTTTATACTTTTGATTCCTTGGTTATATTTTATGAATGCCAAATAAAGACAAACGCAAAGAATTTATGGTTACAAGGAGAAGTTAAAAGTTTTATTTGAGCCTAAGAAAATAATGGTCAATACATATGAATGTATTGCAAATATCAGATGGGTTAATGTTGATATGAATGGAAATGTTAATATTAATCACAAGGCTAAGGCTAAGGTGTTGACATTATCATTATAATAGAGACCTTGATCCAGTCTTTGATTGTTAGGACTAAAAAAAGACCTTGATTTAATACAATAGTAGCAACAAAGATATCCTATAGTACAATCATATATATGAATAATATTCAGATATGTTTTCTTATACTCTATTTTATTTTTAGTTTGGTATTTTCATGTCATTCCTCAATCAGCTACTATGCATAAAAATCCTAGGTCATTGTATATTCACTCATCCATGAATTATCTTTAAGGTATGATAGATTTTTATAAGTTAATAGCTAGTTTTAGCTAAAGCTTTTAAAAAGATCTATCATTATTTATATAAATATCATAGTTAGATTTTCCTACTCAGTCTATAAATAAAAATATTTGATGATATTTATCTTCATTCCATTCCATCAATTAGTCAAACCCATATCCACCAATCATAATAATAAAACTTATCTAAGAGAGTTCTTGTTTCCATAATAAAAATCTTTTAGAATTTTTGAACCACCAATCATTCTTACATAGGTTGAACTACATTCTTCCATGTATATTTAAGTAATTCATTTTAATGGTTTATTTTTGGCATTTATTGAAATTGCTGATATTATGATTGATTGGAAAGGTCTTGTTTGTTTCTAGTTTTTTACAAGATACTTTCATTACAAAAAATCATTATGAAGATGAAAATTTATGTTCATGAATTCAACAAGTAGTTGAGACATTATCTTAAATTAGTTTTTTACAACAACATGTAGTAAGATCAGTAAGTGTCTATCATCAATTATTGGTCATCACTCCATAAACCAATGCTAGAGAATGTCAATATATAAAAAACATTATGCTACATTTACGAGCAGTATGAAGATGTATAAATTTGATTGCTAATATTTTCCATGTCATCAATTTTTAGAGATTTAAAAAAACCAAAAATAAAAACCTTTGAGCATTATTGGCAGTCTTGGTTTAAAAATCAGCTTGTTGATGGATCAAGTACTAAAAAAATGAGCCTTGATTACAAAACTAATTTTACTGGCTAGTCAAGGGCAAAAAAAATTAAAAAAAGTTGAAAGTCAGCAATGGCTACTTTTCCCACCTGTAATAAATACTTGGTTGCTGAATTTTTATGCTTTTATTTTCAGCATTGTTTGGGCTTCCATTATTCAAACATCTTTTCCAATATGCTCCATGGGGTTGACATCAAGAAAGATAAGGTGAACTGAAGTTATGTCAATGTATCTAGTTTATTTTATTTCACATTTAAATTTATTTGTAAGTTTTTTTAATACATAAAGATCCTTTTTTTCTTGGGAGAGAATGAGAAAAAAAATAGTCTCAGCAATAAATAAAGAATGGGGCTTAGTAAAATCAAGTTAATGACTTTGATAATGGTATATAGTTTTCAAAATTCTTCAAAGATTTCAAGCATCAAAATTTATTTTATGTCAAGAATTATTTTGTGGTCAAAATAGAGTTATGCAGGAATAAAAATAAATGCTCAACATAAGAACCTACTCTCACCTTATTAAAAAAAAAGAATAAGAAGAAGAGGGCAGCATGAGAATTCCACACAAGAACCTGTGTCAAAGAGAAATCAAGGATTGAAAGAAAATTTCTGCACAAAAACCTATCTTTGACAAATGTATTTTATTGGCCACTTTCATTGAAAAGTTTTGCCTATGAAATCCAAGAGAATTATATATGAAAAAAATCAATTTACTCATGCAAAGTCAAATCCAGAAAGCCTATAAGAAAATGAGAACATCTAACTCCTGCATTTGTATCCTAAAGAATTTTTTGATAAAAGAATGGCATTTATGAGGACATGCATGAGATTAGGTGTGGGAGAGATGATGAGACCATAAAATGGCTCATTATATCCATTACATAACATCTTTTTTCCTTGCATAAAAAGTGAATCTAAATGTAGTTTCTAAACTTATGATTTATTTAGAATGAAATAGAGAAATATATCTTGTTTATTTTTTTATAAATTATTATATTCTTGTTTGTTGATTATTGTTAATAAATATCTATAAAAATATATTAATGTGTGTATATTCAGCCTATAATAAAATATATTAAACTTGAACATGAAGACCCAACTAAATATAAACTTTGAAGTGAGCTACAAGCACTCTAGACATAGCTATGACTCATCTAGTCTAGCTACAGACTCACCTAGATTTACTATGGATTCACTCAGCTCATATCTATGGATTTAAGTAGTAGATATACATCCATGTAGTTCATTTATTGAAGACCATTTCAAAGCATAAAACATCAAGGAAGACATCTAGTCATCAACAATTCAAAGAATACAACTTGAAAGAAATCTATAGACTCTACAGGTTTAAAATATATGGACTCTATAGGTCTAAAATCTACAGACTTTGTAGATTCTAAAATATATAGACTCTATAGGTTCTAAAATTTATGGACTTTATAGGTTTTAAAATCTATGGATTTTGTAGGTCTGAAATCTATAGACTCTGCAAGTTATAAAATCTATGATTTCTATAGGTCTAAAATCTATAGACTATGTAGGTTCTATAATCTACAGACTCTACACATTCCAAAATCTATGGACTCTACATGTTCTTAAATCTATAGACTTTGTAGGTTTTAAAATACATAGATTATATAGGTATATCTATGGACTGTGCAAACATATCTACAGATTATGTAGGTTTATCTACAGACTAGTTCAAGATTGTATCTAAGTTTAGATTTATGTAATTTTATTCCATAAATAATTCTCTTTATATTTCATTAAGAGTAAGCTTATATTTTAAATAGATAATAACATCTCTCTCTATATTTTGTGGAAGATTGAGATAAGTTAGAATATCTAAGTTGTTATGTTTCTCTCTATATTTGGTGGAGAGCATCTAGGATTGACATTATTAAATAAGGAGTTGGTTGGAAGTATGATATTATAAATGCAACCTCACACACCATTTTAATCAATATTGGTTATCAATAATATATTTTTAAGCTTTGTGATATAAATCTAGTGTTCTGATTAAAATCACCTTCTAAAGAATGAGCTGACCACTGATTCTAAGGAAGATGGATAAATATAATTTTATTTATTTGTTTATTATGTAATTATGCTTTTAAATTATTATTATTAATTATTTTTTATGTAAATATTTTCTTTTTGTAAATAATTTTTATGAATGTACATGTGTTTTCTATGTTTATCTTTTATTTTTAATTCAGTAATTTACATTATTTTATTTTCAATTCACTTTCCTGCAAGTGTGGTGTGATTTAATTTAATGACAGTGTGATATAATTTTTAAAAGTGTGATTTTCCATTTCTAAAAGTGTGCTTTTCAATCCATGTAAGTGTGGAGTGTGGTAGAAGATACAGGTTGCTAGATATCTTTTTCTCCTATTGCATACAACCTTGGACACTAGCATTGGATTGACATTATTAAATGATGAATTGATGACTCATCATAGCAGAGTAATGCCTAATATTATTGTTGATGATTTCATTTGACTCATAGGTGATCTTAGTGTTAAATAACACTTCTCATTTTAGGATTCTAAGAATCCATGGCATAATTTGTAGTTTATGACTATTTAGGCGATTATTTGCGATGAAATAGAAGTAGAGTAATGCAAGAGTTGTCCATAATATTTATATGATTTAGTAGTTGAGAGCCACCTTGGTCTTGAATTTATATATATTTGTTGTTGATGATGGATTATGATTAGAATCCAAATGACACACTAATATAGATGAATATTTACAATGAAATCTAAGTTAAAGTGAACATTGAGAAAAAAGAAGCAAAAGGTAGGGTAAGACAGAGAAGAAAAGTGATTGCAATTTTTCATATAAAATATTATGACAAAATTTCAATTAATTTGAGTACACATGAACCAATTTATGTTATAAAACAACATAAACTCAAATTATATGATAAATCAGGTAAAATTCAAAAAAAAATATGAATCATAAGTAAGAACAAAGTTTACTTTAAAAGTTTACTATTGTGATCTGAATAACATAAGTACATCCAAATGTAGAACAAATAAAATGAAGTATACTGTAAATCTTTATAATTAATCTATATTTCAACACAAATTAACTACCCTATGACAAAGAATGTGACTCAAAATAAGAAGAATCATTCAAATCCAACATGAATCTCTGTAATTAAGAGACATCATAGACAATTAACAAAACTATCTAGACAATTTTTTCAAAATTTCTTAGTTGTATTAAATGATCTTAGTATCAATTGCTCCAAAACTCTCTCTCTTTACAAAATGGTAACCCCTGATTATTTATAGAGAACATAGGAAGTGTACCGGTTAACCATGTTGACAATAACTACAAAAATGAAGGCAGTTATCCATTTTTGCAAAGTTTCTAGATTACAAATATTAAAACTCAATTTAAAAAAAATGGTTTTCATTTAAAAATTTGAATTAATGAGAATTTCATATGTTGCATAGCCTTTCCAATAAACTATTGGGACCTTACATTTAAAAACCAAATGGCTATGTTTGAAAAGTGGCTGAGTATAGAAAAATAGTGAAATATGACTAGGAGGCTAACTTTAGGTCTTCTTAACTTTTGATGTCTAGTAGCAGGTGAGCTAAAATTTGGTGTCTATATTCTTAGCATAAATATGAAAAAACCTATTTGATAATCTATCTTAAATATATATAAAGTGAGAGATATGGCTTCATGAAAATGCATATCAAGCTCTATTTAGACCCTAAAAATTTAGTTAAGTCTAAAAAAATAACAAAAAGTGCACTAGAAGGCAACTTTCCATGATTAGATCTTTTGTTGTATTATGTCACATGGGCTCAAACTTTATGAACATGTTCCTAAAATAAGGATTACAAAATCCATTTGACCATTTCATATGAAAATTTAGCTTATGAAAGATATGGCCTCTTAAAAATGCCTTCTAAGTTTTGTTTGAGTTCTCTGAAAATGGCTATGTTTGGAAAAATAACAAAAAGTGCATTAGAGGGAAACTTTCCATGCTTGGATATTTTGTTGTATTATGACACATGGACTCAAAATTTGCAAACATGTTCCTTGTATGAGGGTTAAAAAACCCATTTGAGAATTTCATATGAATATATAACACATAAAATATATGTCCTCATGAAAATGCTTTCAAAGTTCTGTTTGAGTTCTCTAAAAATGGCTAAGTATGAAAAATAATGAAAATGCATTAGAAATAAAGTTTTCACATTCATAAAATTTGATTTATAATGTTGCATGGGCTTAAAAATTTTGAACATGTTATTTGCATGATGGTTAACAAACCCATTTGACCATTTCATCTAAAAATGTAGTGCATGAAAGATATAGCCTCTTAAAAATGCATTTTAAGTTCTATTTACACTCTCATTTTGGTGTCTTCAAAATCGTATTTGGAATCATGAAGACTAGAAAATTTAAGCTCATATGTATTTTTATATGGGATTAAATTTGAAGTCCTCACAACCATCATTAACGTTGCAAAGACCGTCAAATTTAAGCTCGTATGTATTTTTTTACAAGAATAAATTTGATGTCCTTGTAGTCGTCATGTGACATCCTTGCAACTGCCATTGACATTGTGAAGATCATCAAATTTAAAGTTGTATGTTTTGTTTTATAAGACTAAATTTGACATTCATGAGATCATCATCTATTTTTAGCCAATTTTCTAATTTTTTACCTTGTAGTGCAGAACTCACCAAAGCATCAATTTTTTAGAGAATGAACTTAATACCACAAGTAACGAACCTATTAAACCCACTGGTCCCAAGAGATTTCCAAATGCACCAATGAAATTTTGAAATGAACCCTTTTTCATGGTTTTTCATGATGTTCACATACATGTCAAGAAATTAGTTTAAAACTGTATGAGAGCTAACTTTACATGCTTGTAACTTTTGATTCGCTATGTTCCATAAGCTAAAATTTGGTGAACACATTTTTTAAATAAGGGTTAAAAAATTCATTTGATAATTTTATCTAAAGTTAAATCACCTAATCGATATTTCTTCATGAAATTACCTACTAGGATCTCTTGGACTCCTTGAAAAATTGGCTAAGTTTGGAAAAAAATAGCAAAAAATGTGTTAATGGGAAAAATTGAAGGCTAATAACTTTTGATGTGATTATGTGAAGGCCCTAAAACTTGGAGCATATAAACTTGGCATAAATAAGAACATATCCATATGAACAATTTTACTTGACTTGTCCACATGTGAAAATGGTGATGTCAACAAAGTACAACTTGACTTTTTCTGTCACTTGACCAGAATGTCTAAATGAATACAATGAACGACCAGATGAAAACCAAGCACTTTCATACTTATTTTAGGCACTCTTGACACCCCATAAAGTATCTATAACATGGCTATAATCTTTTGATCAATATTTTTCAGTGTTATCTACATGAAACCTATACTTTCCATTCGTAGGGAAAATCATTAGGAAAATTAGGAAAATTTAATTTCAATAATGAAAAGAAAATAAACCATTTTATCAAAGAGGATGATCTATAGATTCTAATAACATTAAAATATGCCAAAATTTTAGTGTTAAGGTTTAAAGCATCTCAAGGGTCCTAATTTTCAAGAAAATGGGGTATGTTGGCCTCAATAAATGGTGACTCACATGGGAAACATAGCAATATGTTAGAACCTAGAGACTTTGGTTTGGACAGATATATAGGCCATCTATTCCATTTAATTAATTCCATCATCAAGACTAGTTCACTATTGAAACAAGATTTTTGTATGAAAAATTAGGATCAAATATTTAAAACATAGCCATACTATGTGTGTGCTTAGATTCCACTTACTATTTACCATGGGATTCAAGAAATAACTTTCAGGTTTCATACCTTTAATCATTAACATCTAATTGGAAGTATGTTTAGATATTCATTAAGAATCATGATTTTAGCTTTGGGAAGGCTTGGGCATTACTCTACTACCAACCAAGCATCTATATCCCTAATAGAGATGCCTTATATTATAATCACAACCTTGCTCCACTGCTAGCCAAGCATCCATAAACTCGATGGAGATTACCAAAATCACCTTTAATTGGAAAGCTTTGATTTTACAATCAAATTTTTTTGGGATTTTAGCAAAGGTTAGGAACCAAATTATCTAGGTTTAGGGATTTGATCAAGTGTTTGGTTTTTAGAAAATTGCCTTTGATTATGACCTTTGTCCCAATTAAGGATATTTGTTAAGTGTAAGCATGAATGTGTCTCAATAGGTCAATCTTTCATTCCATGCACATAATTCTTCATAAAATGAAGTTTAAGTCAAGATAATGTACAAGTTCCTATGGAATATTTAACTTATTCATTAATCTTTACCGGTTTATTTAAATCATGACATCAAGCTTGTGCATCAAAATATGGTCAATATAAGTGTGAGATTCATACCTTCATTCTTAGATATTTTATAATTTTGAACAAATTTTAATAAATTTGAGCTAGGGCTATCCCAAAAGGACTTATTAAGAGCAAATAACAAAGCAACAAAAGTAAACCCATAATAAGAAGTAATAAAGAAGGAAGTGAAAGAAGAAGCAAACAAATATATACATGCTTATGCATAAATAAGGGATAGGAAGGGAAAAAACTAAAAATAAAGAATGGGAAAGAAACTAATCTACGTCTTATACTAACTTCATAAAATACTTAACTCAAGGATCAAATGAAAAATTATTTAATCTACTACAACACCTTGAAACTTGAGTGTTTTCTAATGTCATCTTTCTATAGATAAGGTCATTTATATGCTTGCGTCTTCTAGATGGTGTGACTCGATATCCTATCAGCCTCCTCAAATGCATGGATTGAAGATATGACTCTAAGACCCAATTATCTTCTTCCAAAATTATCTTACTTTGAAGTAGGAGTGTCATTTCTACTTCATTCATAGATAGGTATTGGTCTATATCATCTTTACTCAATAGTGGCATTTTAGCTTGCATATTCATACTGATGTCTTGATTAGGTTCTTTATTAGATGTAAGTGGACTACCAATTTTTACACAAAAATCTTTCAATTCATCCCAAAAGGCATCTTCATCTTGATCAACTGAATGATGTCCATCCAAAAGCTCATCATGAGAAACATGTTGGTCCCATATTATAGGCCTATTAATGAAGTCATATCATTTTTTTTATTTGATTCACATGCTTAATCTTCATCTTAAATTAATAAAGACAACTCTGCTGCCCAATCAAGCTTCAACTTGTCTTGATTTGGTTCCTCGAAAATAATACCACCTTTTAGAAACTCTAGATTATTGATGAAATTCTCAGATGAAGCATTCATATGTTGTTTTAACCCTTCATTTACCATTTTTAAATCTCTTGTTTTATTCAAGAAATCATGATATGAATATTTCCAATGATCATTTTCTTTAGGAGTGTTCTCTATTTTAGAAATAAACTTATATAATCTACCTCCCTTTAAAGAAATATCATCTAGTATTTGATCCATGTCCATTTCCAGCAACTTTTCTTCTTCATTTGTAGGCATATCAATGATGATATATTACTAATATTACACTACAATTTCTTTAATTAACCCATCTAAATCTTTATCTCCATCTTCAAATGAAAAATCAATGGCATGTATGAAACCTTGAGATGCTTCTATAAAGATAGACATCCCTGTAGTAAATTCTTGATTAGGCACAATTTTAGAGGTTTCAAAAATATTATAATGATCAGTCAAAAAAATATCATTAAAACTCATGTGTATGTCTTTAGATAATACATTATTACTACTATAAAACTCATATAGAGGCTTATCAAACCTTTGAGAAGCATATTTTTTATCATATTTTTTCATTATATTTACTACTTGTTTTTACAACTGTAAAAAATTAGTGCTCAATTTTTGGACCATTTCTAATATCAAGTCATTTGAATTTTTTGGTATCTCAAGATCATGTTTAAAAGCATTATTACTGCTATAGACACTAAAATTTTATGATTTTGTGGATGAAATCCATTTTTAGTGTTATCTAAAAACTCTAGTTTTTAGTCAGGATATGCATTACTCAAATAAAAATAGTTCTAAATTGGTGTTAAAGTAGGGATATTAGGGATGACATTCTAGATGGGCCAATTCAAATTGTTATTATGTATAGAATACACCATCTAACTCTAGGACTGTATTTGGTCATTAATGACTATAGCTTTAGAATAGGCCTGAGTCAATGTATTTATTACTGTAAAAGATCTTTTTAAAAACATAGAGATCAAGGGATCTATAACATCCTTATAAATATCTAAGGCTAAAGCCTCTTTTAGGTCTATAAGGGTTAAATTTTTGTTAAACATATTCTAAAATCTAGCATTAAAAGATCTGATGGTTTCATTAATATCCTTTCTAATGGTGATGAACTCTTGATACAGAATGCATGGACTAATAATTTTTCCAAATTGATCGATGAAGATATTATTAAAATCATTTCAGCTAGTAATGCAATCCTCTAGAAGGTTAAGAAACCATTCATAAGTAGCATATTTAAAAGTAAATGGAAATAATTTACAAGACACATCTTCATGAATTACATTCAACAATATCATAACAGCTTTGAATGACTTAATATGTTCTTCAACACTAACAACATTATTTGGGTTGAAAGAAGGCAAATACCTTTCTAAATTTTGAGGAAGATCATGCACTATACTTGGTACATTGATTGAAAAGCTACATAGCCAAGTCATACTTTGAACACATGAGTACTTTGAGTTGGTGAAGTAAATTGGGAGCCTGAAGATTTTTGCTCACCTTAGCCCTACTTTGTATAAATTCAGCTTGAAGATTAAAAAAATCTATTTGAAATATGGTGTATCAAGTTAAATTTTCATAAAAAAAAATAATTAACCTACACACTAAGCTTAATTTGTAAATATTTATTCATCAAGGGATAAAGGACACTGATCTTTGACTAAATAAGCTCAAAGATTTGTTGAATTATGCAAAGATGACCATTCTTTGCAACATTTGACTCAAATAAACACAAAATTCATAAAAAATTGTCAATCTTTAACCAAAATAAGTTGTCCTAATTTCAAATACTATAAATTCTTAATACTTGAAGCTATTTACTAGAATTTAACTGTATATCTTTAAATATGAACAATTTTTGTCTAAATAAGCAAAAAAATTGGTCTAAAACTATGAAGATCACCAACCTTTAGACAATTATGTTAAAAAACACTAATATGTAAAAAAATAGATTGATCTTTAATCAAAATACACAAAAACTAGAAAGATCTTACAAATTCTTAAATATTTATTGAAGCCCTCCTTCTAGCACCAATGGAACTCATGTTGATGATTCCATTTACCTCACAGGTGCTCTTAGTGTTGAAGAACACTTATCATTTTAGGATTTCAAGAATCCATGGCATGAGTTACAATTTGTGACTATTCGGTGATTGTCTATGATGGAATAGAAATAGAGTAATTCAAGCACAGTCCACAATATTTATATGATTTAGTGGTTAGGAGCCACCATATTCCTAAAGTTATATATTTTTGTTGTTGATGATGGATTATGATCAAAATTAAAATGACAAACTATTCTAGATGAATATTTACAATGAAATCTAATCTAAAGTAAACATCGATAAAAAAAGAAGCAAAAGGTAGGGTAAGACAGAGAAGAAAAGTCTAAAAGTGATTATAGGTTTTCATATCAAATATTATGACAAAATTTCAATTACTTTGAGTACATATGAACCAGTTTATGTTATAAAACAATATAAGCTCAAATTACATCACAAATTAGGTAAAATTTAGAGGAAAAATATGAATCATAAGTAAGAACCAAGTTTACTTTAAAAGTTTGCTATTGTGATTTGAATAACATAAGTACATTCAAATGTAGAGCAAATAAAATGAAGTATACTTGAAATATTTATAGTTAATTTAGCTTTCAGCACAAATTAACTACCATATGACAAAGAATGTGACTCAAAACAAGAAGAATCATTCAAATTCAACATGAATATTTGAAATTGAGAGACAACATTGACATTTAATAAAACTATCCAAACATTTTTTTCAAAATTCTTTAGTTCTATCAAATTATCATGGTATCAATTGCTCCAAAACTCTCTCTCTTTACAAAATGGTAAACCCTGCTTATTTATAGAGAACATAAGAAGCGTATCCGTTAACCATGTTGACAATAAATACAAAAATGAAGATAGTTGTCCCTTTTTGTAAAGTTTTTAGAATACATATATTAAAAATCAATTAAAAAAATTTGGTTTTCTTTTAGCAATTTGAATTAATGATAATCTCATATGCTGCATAGTATTTACACTAAACTATTGGGACCTTCTATTTAAAAACCAAATGGTCTATTTGACAAGTGACTGAGTATAGAAAAATAGTGAAATATGGCTAGGAGGGCAACTTTAAGTCTTTGTAACTTTTGATGTGTAGTAGCAGGTGAGTTGAAATTTGATGTATATGTTTCTGGCATAAATGTTAAAAAATGCATTTGATCATTTTTCTTACATTTGAAGTAAGTGAGAGATATGGCTTCATGAAAATGCATACTAGGCTTTATTTAGACTCTGAAAATTTATCAAAGTCTGAAAATTTGATAAAAGTGCATTGGAAGGTAACTTTTCATACTAAGATCTTTTGTTGTATTATGTTACATGGGCTTAAATTTTTTGATATGTGGGTTAATAAACCCATTTGGCCATTTCATCTGAAGATATAGAATGTAAAATATACACCCTCATGAAAATGACTTAGAATTTTTGTTTGAGTTCTCTAAAAATGGCCAAGTATGAAAAATAGTGAAAATGCATTGGAAGGCAACTTTCCACATCCATAAATTTTGATTTATTACATCACATGGGCTCAAAATTTGTGAACATGTTCATTGTATGAGGGTTAACAAACCTATTTGACCATTTCATCTAAAAATGTAGTGCATGAAATATATGGCCTCTTGAAAATGCCTTTTAAGTTTTGTTTACACTCCCATTTTGACATCCTCACAATCGTATTTGACGTCGCAAAGACCATCAAATTTGATATCCTCTATATTTTTATATGGGATTAAATTTTACATCCTCACAATTGTCACATGGCATCCTTGCATCTATCATTGATGTCTCAAATAACGTCAAATTTAATCTCCTATATTTTGTTTTATGAGATAAAATTTGACGTCCACATGAACATCATTTGTTTTTGTCCAATTTTGTAATTTTTTACCTTGAATTTAAAGACTCACCAAGGCATAAAATTTATAGATAATGGGATTAATACCATAAGGAACCAACCTATTAAACCTTTTGGTCCCAAAATCTCTTCAAATGCATCAATGAAATGTTGAAATGAACCCTTTTTCATTGTTTTCCATGATGTTCACATACTCGTCAGGAAATCAATTTAAAAATATTTGAGTGTCAACTTTTCATGCCTTTAAATTTTGATTAACTATGTCACATGAGCTAAAATTTGGTGAAAAAATTTGATACATGAGGGTTGACAAACCCATTTTATCATTTTATCTGAAGTTACATCAATTGAGAGATATGCTTTATTAAAATACCTACCAAGCTCTTTTGGTCTCTTTGAAAAATTGGCTAAGTCTAGAAAAAAAGCAGAAAATGCATTCAAGGGCAACTTTGAAGGCTAATAACTTTTGATGAGATTATGTGAAAGACCTAAAACTCTAAAAATATAAACTTGGCACAAATTTGAACACATCCATATGAACAATTTTACTTGACCCATCCACATGTAGAAATGGTGATGTCAACAAAGTGCCTACTCAACTTTTTCTACCACTTGACTAGAATGTCTAAATGAACACAATGAAGGACTAGATGAAAACCAAGAACTTCCATACTTATTTTAGGTACTCTTGACACCCCATAAAGTATCTATAACCTGTCCATAATATTTCGATCAACATTTATTAGTGTTATCTCCATAAAACCTATACTTTCCATTCGTAAGGCAAATCATTAGTAAGATTAGGCAAATTAAAGTTCAATAATGAAAAAAGAATAAGCCATTTTATCAAAGAGAATGATCTTCAGATTCTAATAACATTAAACTATGACAATTTTTTTTGTTAAGGTTCAAAGCATCTCAAGGGTCCCAATTTTCAAGAAAATGGGGTATGTTGGCCTCAACACTTCCCTTGATTTAATGAGCTTTAATATATACTAGAATGAAACCTACTACTTTATCCAAACCTTTGAAAAAATCATCATAATAAGGATTAAATAAACTAAATGCTTACCACACATAGGTCTAATAATTTTTAACATAAGTACATTTTGTGAATTAAATTAGGAGTCCCTTTCATGTTTCTAATTTGAAGTATTTTTCTGTGACATACTTTAAGATTGATTTAGAGATTGCTAACCGGAGTTATAGATTCTTGAATACTCAAGAGTATTCCCCATATAATTCACCATTTGTTGTACCCAAAATCCCCTTTCTCTTTAAAGATAAGGGGACCCACCTTTCTTCTAAATATGATCTTATAATATGGGGCCCTTTTCATATGTTTGTGCAAAATCTAGAAAATCTAAGGCATTTCACTTTTTGGTAGGATAATATTGGAATTATGTTCTATGAGACTAACTTCAGTATGAAGAGATTAATTATTTAGGTGTATGTTATTTAGGCTAATTATTTTGGCCTTCATGAAAATTATCTCTTCAAATATTGTGTTTCAGGTATTCTCAGCCCTATTTTCCTTCAGGCTTATTGTTTGGGAAGCCTTATTTTGTCAAAAAATTTGTTGCAAAAATTTTGTCCAAAACAATTCTCTCAAAGGAATTTGGCTTGTAAACTCTTAGCCTCACAAAATTATGGACCACATACACTTTCCCATAAACAAATTCCTTGACATATTACCCCTTTGACCTTATTCGACCTACCCTTCAAAACTTTTGAAATATCCCTGAGCTATATAAAAGTACCCTTCAGGAAATCAAAATTACCCTTCAACCTTTATGAAGTAGACCCTTCAAGAATCATTTGAAAAAAATTATATCCTTTAAATCTCATCCCACTTACCCTTCAGGCTTGTGAAAAAGTCTTTTGCCTTCAACAGTTATTCTAACCAATTTTTTTAAGGAACGTACCCTTTGGGTTTTTTAAAAATTACCCTTTTGGACTTTGGCATAAGACCCTTTACCCTTCATGACATACCCTTCAAATGTTTGTCCCTAATTTTTTTACCATACAAAAAGTGCCCTTCAACCTTTATGTTTTGAACATATTATGTCATACCTACCCTTTGGGTTTTGTTAGACCTACCCTTTGATATTTTGGTCCCAACTTGTGTTCCCTCTTAAAATTTGCCACAAACCCTTTGTATATTACAAAAATGACCTCCTATCCCTTATGGAGTATCCATATGCCCTTTCTCTTACCCAAAAATACCTCTTTAGGTTTGGTGAAACTTACCCTTCATGACTTTTGAAATGACCCTTAGTTGTACAAAATATACCCTTCAGAGATCAGAAGTGCCCTAAAACCATCCTAAACCTACCCTTGGGTACTTTTGAAAGAACCTTTAAGCTATATGGAAGTACCCTTCAGGAAATCAAAAGTGCCCTTTGGCCTTCACAAAGTAGACCCTTCAGGATTTGTGTCATGGACAAACTGCCCTATGAAATGGACCCTTTCAATCAAAAGTACCCTTCAGAGTAATTGAAATGTTGTTTAATATCAAAATATCCCTTCAAAATAATTTTTTTAGGACTTTTCCTAGATGAATCCTTCAAAAAATTATTATGGACATTTTGTTTGAAGCAAATACCCCAAAAGAATTAATCTACAAGCATTGAACCAAAAACACTTTTCCAATGTACACCCTAAGCAATTTATTACAGTAAATATTACTAAGACTTATCATACTTAGCTAATATAAAATCAAAAATACTTCGTATTAATATTTTAGATATACCCCCACCACCCTGAGCTAACAAGTTTTAATAGAAGCAAAAGTGAATGTTGCATATTTATATCACACAAATTGATATTCAATATAAGATCCTATATAAATGATATGTAGATAGTGAAGCCATAATTTTTGGACAAGTTAACGTACATTTTAATCCTCTTGCTTTCTAATAGTGACCAAGATACTTAGTACGCATCTTGAGATTTCTTCAAGTATAACAATGAAGCCATAATTTTTAGACAAGTTAACTTGCATTTTAATCCTCTTGCTTTCTAATAGTGACCAAGATACTTAGTACACATCCTGAGATTTATTAAAGTATAACAATGACCAAGATAAAATCCTAAGTGTTTGTGCTACATATGTAGCATACTAAAGAAAAATATAAGTATCTTAGAGTATGAAACAATGGCTTCTACATCTAAGACATTCTAAGGAATGATTCTACCATCCACATTTTTAATTAAATATTATACATAGTTCAAGGTCACTATCTTTGGTACAATAATATTTGGAGGCAAGTATCAAAACTATTCATAACTCTGGGATGCCATTGATTTAGTGGACATGTTTTCACTTGAAGATGAGATGACATTAGCATATAGAATATTTGTCAAGGAATTAATAACATATAAATGCAAATCATTGCATTTCACTATGGCCAAACTAGAAGTTATGCCTTGCATTGACCATCTTAGGGACTTTTTATTTTTAGTCAAAATATCACAAGATGCTTTCTTACTTCATTCTCATGATGATATGGTGGTTGCATACATCTCCGATAATTATTTTTACAGGTATTTATCTCATAGCATACCCAATGCTTACTTTGATAAGCACACTTTGGTATGGTTGAAAAAATAAACTTTAATCAAAAGGGTGTTATCATCATGGCTTCTCCCCAGCTAAAAAATCACATGGAAGATGAAGAAGCAAAAAGGGAGTAATTCCAATCAAGAAGTTTAGGATGGGAATCCATATGGTATGGCATTACTCAATAGATTATATGGTATGCCCAACATCTATTTTTTGAGTTTAAATTGGTACCATTGTTATATATGATGCTATCACATGATATCACTTATGTCTTGGGGGCAATAATCAGTTTAAGAATGAGGGAGAAAATTGTTCATAAGGATAAACATCCCATACCCATAAGAGATTTTTACATGATGTCATATTTAGTGGACACATTCATGGGTACATGCTATAAGGACTTGGGAAACTTGAGGACTCCTACAATAGATTTCATGAAGAATAGAATTTTTGATTATTACCAATTCATGCACATATATGCTCACACTAAGCATATGGTCAAGTTATGTGAGGACATCTACCCATAGGTATGGTAATCCATTCATGGCTCACTTATGCCTTAGATTGGGGAGGATATTTAGAAAAAATTGGATGGGAAAGGAGATTACTTCCTTTACCTAAATATTATTATTATTATTATGATCTAGGGAAATAATGTTAGGCCCTTATGTCTCCCAAAATATGTACTGGATAAATTGGCTAAACTAGAGATTGCTTTCTAGTTATGGAATCATTTTGAAGAAGATTTGGTAAGGCAAAGGAAGGCCTTATACTTTGGAAACTTGGTTTTAATTGGCAAGATGGTGCATCAAATTAGAAAGCATCTCATAAATGTAGGTGTAAAGAGATACTACTATGGCTTTCCAACACTTGAATGTAGAGATTGGGATCTGCATGGGCTGATCTAGAAACATATTCATGGATTCAATATTCCTTATTACCACCATCCTTATGCTTATGATTTTATTTTCATGAATGAAAATTCTAATGAAGATGCATTGGATCAAGTATAGATTACTATTCTATAAGAGGATCATTTGATAATAATCCAAACTGACCCTTCCATCTCCACTAGAGAGTTTGATAGTAAAAAATCACTCTTTAAGGGTTGGGAGGATTCATTTGTTAATAATAATAGGAAGCTTCCTCCTCCCAAGGACTTCCTCTAAAGTTTAAATTCAAAACAAAGAAGAGATATCTCAGGCTACCTAAGCCCAGTAATTGAAGAGGAAGATAAAGAGGTGATCCCATCAACTTGGACTCTAATGAGGAGGGAGACAAAGTGTAAGACATACCTATTACAAGATCTGATCAAGTTCTTATGCCTATCCTCTAGGTATCTAATAGTTCATCTATGGGGATAGATATTTTAAAAGTAATAACATCCACCTCCCAAGGCTCTCCCACACAAGTAAATACCCCTTTGGTCTATATAAAGACTCCCACATATAACCCTATAATATAGGCATCTCAAGGCTTACCTACTCCACATCTAAGTTCACAACCAGACGGGGAGGATGTGGTTCTCATCAAAGACATAGAGGATGATTTAGATGAATAAATTGAGTTAGACATGGCTAAGGCCATGAGTCTCCCAGTAGACCCAATAGATCTTCACATCCATGGTACTCATACCTTTTCAAGTTTTCCTTTGCCTTCAATTTCTATTGTTGATCAAGCTCAAGTCTCCTCTATGGAAGTTACCATGTCTACTGCATTCACCCCCTTCATTACTTCCACCTCTATATCTACTCATTCCATTTCCACCACCACCATTGATCCCTCTATTGTCAATCCCACACCACTTCCTATGGCTATTCCCTTTGTACCTACTAACACTTCTATTATGAGAATTCTCGAGAATAAAAAGGCAACCAAGAAATTATAGACTACTCTTGACACCCTACAACTCCATGTTAAATCCACACATATTTCCCTTCCACTCCCTACCACCACTTCCACTAAGGAGACCATAATCATAAGTACTAGTAGGGGATGGAAGGCCAAAGCCCAAATAGTTTTAGTCTACCCACTCCCTTAATTTGGAGGAGTGGATTGGTCAAAAATAATCTAGCCTTACTTACCTGATGTTTTGATAAAAGCAAGTAAGAATAAGAAGAAAGTGGGAGAAGATGTCGATGATGAGGTTGTGGTCACAACCTTTGATGCATCTAATATAAATATTCCACCCTAGGCAATGTATTTTAGAATTAAGACTTCTAAACTACCAAGTTATAAGATCACTGAGCTTCCCTCTATGTCCACCCTATTTGATCCACCAACTGGAACTATCTAAAGGGTGAGGTAGAGGAAATTTTAAGATGACCAAGGTGAAATAATCATACTTGAGGATGGAAACCAATGTTCTCCTTCACTTAGAGGTAGAATAGATAGCCAGGATTGTCTATATACGAGAAGAATCTCTTAGACCTAGCTCAATAACATAAGGATGTTTTATTGGACATTCATGAAGGCACTAAGTTATCTTGATAGGATCTAAAATAGGAGATGAATGATTTACAAACATAGATTTATCATCTCAAGGAGAAATCTAAGACAGTGCATATTCATATAGGTATTGAAATTGAGGTTCAAGGGGCTGCATCAAATGTTACAAATCCTTAGATGCCATGGAATTTATGAAGGATGGGATGGATCCCCATATGAATAAGGTAAATTAGCTATACAATTTATTAATTCAAGATAGTACCAAGCTCAAAATGCTAGTTTTGTATATAGGCAAGTCTTTATATAACCATCTTAATTTAATCACAACTCTTAATTCATCTAATGCCTTTAATATTGTTGTCATTTGACAAGAGAAGGTGAAGGAATGGTTAAAATTAGTTGGGGCTTTGATCCCAAAATATCAAGCACATGAGGCTTAATTCCTCCAAATTTTAGATGATTTAAAATTATCTAAGGCAAGAGATTCTACTGGTAAATTAATCAGTAGAATTAATTTTAATAAAATTGTTCAAGAGGCTACAGATAATGTTAAACAAAACATACAAGGTTTGGAAATTAAAGAAATATAATCTAAGTTAATCAAGGCTTAGATGAAGGTAAATGAGGTTGAGATGTTCAAAAATAAATTTCAAATAAACAAATACAAACATGTGAGACTCCTTGGATAGACCAAGAGACTTCACCAATTATCGTTACTCAACGTTGACATTATCTAACAATACAATGATGTAGGACACAAAATATATGCATAATTAGGAAAATAAGAATCAAGTTTTTAGTGGTGTTTTTATATCTTCAACTACTACTTTCACTTCCATGCATAATAAATCAAATGTAACATTTAGAACAACTCAGCCTTGACAGGATAAAACATTACACATGTACATTTTTGTAGTGACACATATACTTAGATTTTCCTTGAGACTAGAGAGAATCATTGTAAAATTGACTTTATATTTTTATGTACATGCACACATTGCATAATTTTTTAAAAGTCAATTTAACTATTTATAACTTTCTTTTAAAAGCTTTTTTCTTATATACCACATGTAATCATCATGCATAGACTTGGAGGATGAGGTAACTCCTTCCCTAAGGTTTATAAATACAATTTTACCCCTAATTTATTTTTCGGTCAATTTTTTTTGGAATATAGAGTAATAAACCAATTTCGGTCATCAAACAAAGTGTTTTAAGTATTTTCTTTCCAATTTTATGTTATTAGTTATTATTTCCATGGTTATTTGTTTCAATAAATCTTTAGTGTGCTAAATATATGAATATATTCTTTATTTATTTGATTAATATGCTAATCCTATATGTGCAATAGCTATTGAAGATTGGTGAATGTATTGATTAAATTATTCAAGATAAATTGAATCATATTTATGGAATGTATACTGGTGTTTTATTGGTGTAGTTTTCTGTGTGTGTGATATAGCCACCTTAGATAATTCATTATCCCAAGCCATAATCTTATATTTAAATTGTGTACAATAGATGCACTAAAAGAAGTAACCTTTGTCTAAGGCTAGTGAAATTCCTACGTATGTAATTCCCTAGACTTATTAGTCGTAACCTATTGAATGTGTGTTATTGATGCTAGCAATAGTCATTGGTTTTAAAGAAACATAAGTTTGTCCAAAAACTAACCAAGAATGTAATTTCCAAGATCCATGGAAATATTTTTTTTCCTTATCTTACCACCCTTTTTTTGTTTTGTTATAAAAGATTTAACCACTTTAGATTATAATACAATCACCCATCCAACTAATTTATAAAACCAGTATTTTAGGGTCCATACCTTCATCTAAAAATCCTTGTCAACAACTTGCATGCTTTACCCTTTTTCCATCAACAAGTTGAAATAAAATGTATACCTACAACTCATGCCTTGGAGTGGAGTTTACCTCCATTGAGATCCTAAAATGTTAGAGGATACATTGTTTGACTATGTTGTGAATAAAACCAACATCAACAATCATAACTCTAAGCTTGGGCATTATACAACCCCCAAATTGATCTCATATATGCTTTGAGATGGGCTCTTTGATAAAATGCATTCTTCATAATGTTTCCATTTGAGTTAGAGATAACCTTACCTTGAGCTCACTAAACCAAATTTTTGGCCATGAAACATCTATCGAGATCACTTCATTAACCCTAGGTATTATTTCCCACATACATAAGGGGAATAAAAGAAAATCATTTTATAATTAAGAACACTCATTCTTTTATTCACTCTTAAAATACCACTTATGATAGAAGCTTGTTCATCAATTGTGTCATGTGTCAACATAATATTTTTCTCTTTGTCACGTTATGAAATGGGTTAGATTTTAAAATAATAATATAATTTTGACACATTTCCATCACCCATTAGTTGATCTCTCACCACACTATCCCCAGGCTTTCTCTATAGTTTCCACTTGTCATGTTTTCATTCGATCCAAGTTATGTCTACGTCATGTAGTCATCTCTCTCAATGTTATCTCAATTGATAAAATTATTTCACTCCTTAGTTTATTTAGGATCTCTTGGTCTCTAACATCTCTATCAGGTCTAGGAGACTATCCTTAAGACTAATAAATTCCATGTGGTGATTGTCGATTAGCTCAAGGCTCTGACAAGTCTAACACCTAAAAGACTATGTCCAAGAAATTAAATAAAATGTTAACTATAAACCCTTCTTTTGTTCCTTCTCTAACACTTATCTAATTTTTATTTCTTCAATTATTGTCATACCATTGTCCTCACACCATTGCATTTAGGCTTCTAGTGTTACATATCTTTGAGAGAGGTCCAACCCAATAAAACACTTAGGCATATTTTTATTTTTCAAAGGGAACTTGATGAATAACCGTAGTGTAAATGGTATAATATTTGTGCTTGAGGTTGGGGGTACTTTTAAGTTTCAAATTTAGTCCTTTATCCACATAGGATTTGTCTTTTGCAACCATGGACTTTAAAAATGAACTTAGGCACTATTTCACCACTTGGAAGATCATCATCATCTGTAGGTTTTGGATTTTCCATTTTTTGTCATCATATCCATGATCATCTTGCCTTTTTTATTTTGGGATATTTATGTCCTTAGATTGAGATACAATGGTTTTAATATTTTGGGCTTCAATGGCTCTACCTTTCTAAGATTAAGGGTTCTAGGAAGCTACCACATGACATATTCTCATGCCATAGGACCACAAAAGAATTATCCTTTATCTCAACATATTAATTACCATGAGCTTATTCAATTTTAGGTTTTCACACTTATGTGCCTCTATGTGACTTTTGATTTAAGTATTTGTAAGTTTTGTCTTTGAGAACTTGTGCAAAGGTTATGAATTTTACTCTTGTCTTCTTTTTTTTTTTTGTCTTAGCCTTTAGAAGTTTTGTATTTACTATTTATATTTAGGCCTTGGTCTTCTTAAACTTTATTCAAAATTAGTATTCACCATTTTCACCTTTGAAACTTTTTCTTGGAACTTTTATAATTTTTCATTCACATCAAAGTTCCAACTCATTCTTGACATTTTTCTAAAGATCAAAAGACTTAGACAATTCTTAGACTTAGAAGTTGACTTTGTGAGAATTGTCTAGACTTAGAAGTTGACTTTGTGAAAATTAAATCAGTCTTAAATTTGAATTAAACATAAGAACTTATGATGAACACTGTATTATTCAAACTTAGTTAAATCAATGAAGCACATTCAGGTTTCAAATATTCACATCTAAAAAATAGGCATCCATAAGAAGGACACTTTAGACAAGCAACCACAATGAACTCATAAAGGTATAAGATCACACTCTAGAGAAAAAAAAAAGAGGTTCCCCATTTTGAAACTAAAAATATGGTATGTTATGAAAGCAATACTAGTTTACATTAAAATTTGACATGAACTTGATTATGTTCATGTCAGATAAACCATTTATGTGTTTTAATATTTAGAGTAATGTTGGGTGATTAGTGAAATTATTTTATTTGTTTACCTCATGCCCCTTTTGGTGACATAGTGAGGAGGCAAAATAGGGTGAAGTCACCCAAAACAATTTAATTAAAAAGGAATTTTGAAACTTCAGATTTTGTTTTATTAATGTGTTTTAGAAAATTACATGAAGTTTAAAAGGGAATAAATTAGGTTTTAGTATGTTAATTTGGCTTGGCTATTTTGGTAATGATGAAAAAACTACATGTGGTATCCATGATGGGAAGTAGCGAATGTACTATGATTTAGAAGTCTTAGCATGTAAATCAAGTAGAATTAGAGGTGAGTTCATCATGGAGCACTTGAAATTTTGTAGGAGAGATGACTAGTCATGTAAAATAGGGTTTTGTAAAAAAATAAAAAAGAGGGAAAATGATAATGAAAATACAGTAGAAAAGAGAACAAAGTTTGTTAGAAAGAAGGAAAAGCCTCCATTTCACACACGTATATGATGACCATTGTATAACCATGTCAATTGAACTTGAGTTTGTAATTTTTTTTATTGATTGTAGACTTAGTTGAGAAAAAAAGATGGTTCTTTGAAATGGGTTTTTAATATGCTTTTTCTTAATGAGTGAAATGGTTTAATTTTTATTGTTTGAACTAAGGTTTCAAATTTATAGACCTAGGGACTAAATTCATTTCCATCCATAGAATAAACATGAGGTTGAGCCTATGAGTGATAACAAATGAATTTTATTGGTAAAAATGTTACTTCAAAAACTAGGGGTTTAGGCCTATAGAGATGAATCCAAGCCATATTTATAAAGAATACTAGGTATATATGATATAGATAGGTTTTAACATAAACATATTCAACTATATAAGTATAATTCTAATAATATTTTTTGAAAACAATAAAGAGAAAATTTTGTTTTTTTTTTATTCATGTATATGTATTTAACCTAAATTTGGATAAGGATACTACTTAGGTACATAGGGTTACTAATATAGAAATGACAATGCACAAGAGTTATAATAATATCTACAATAGGCCAATTAAATTCTAGGCATGGATATAACATATGTTGAATTTATTGAACTTAGATAGGCTAAAAATAGTAAATACAACTATGTTAGATATAAAAATGATAAATAAATAATGTACTTATCTAGTTTTGATGCTAATAGAGTTCTATATCTAGAACATGTAGCAATCATACTAAAAGAATATTTTACAATAATTGACAAATTCTAGATTAAGTTCTTATATCATTGAAAATAATAGTGTCAGTCTTGGATAATTGCATTGATGCTACTATCTACACTGGATGTAGGTGCCCTGTATGGAATGGCTATTGGAAAAGAATGATATGATTCTCATGTTTTCTTCACCTTCACTATACTACTTCATATCTAGTTCATGGATTATTTCTCCTCATGAAATTTAAAATCCCTAGTTCTTCATCTTCATAGTGACCTTGGGAAAAATTGGTTACTGGATACATAATATTGAGCTAACCCCAAATATCCTTCTATCAATGAGTGTTGCCTACATATCCATTACTTTAAAGAGGTACTCACACAAATGTAGTTATTCCCCCTCATATTAATCCATTATGTCCTTGGTATTATGTTATAAATTGTTTTATAGCATTGTAAATTATGTCATGATGATGTAATAGACATGTCCTATTGAATGGATGAAGTTCCTTGATAGTCTAAGTGGCAATGATAAAGTGTGTAATCTGTTTGTCCTAGTATGCTTGAAGGAAGCTTGGTTGATATTTAGTTTAGGATGGTTTGAGATGTTTCGGTATGAGTCAAAAATATTTATAATGTGAAAATGGTCCCATAATAAGTTTTTTATGCTTTGAGTGCTTATGTTCATCAATGAATTTCATTTGGCTATCTATAGCTTTCATTTAGACATTTTGGTCTAGTGGTAGAAAATATAAGTAGGTAGCCTAATGACATCATAATTACCAGATGAGGATGATTCAGGGGGAGTTGTTCATATGGTTGTGATAAAATTAGTCCCTAGTTACTATGTATTAAGTCTCAAGTCATCTGATGAAGCACAGTTAAAGATATGCATGTGTAACATTGGGCTCATAGGTAGTTTGACAGTGTTTTCCCATACTTAGCCAAATTTGTGTGTCTAGAAAATATGAGTAGGCATTTTTATGATGTAATTTATTGCACACATGAAAGTGTCAAGAGAATTTGAACATATAGGTTTGTTCAATTTTTTTCTTAGTTATTATGCACCCAATTTTAGGTCATGAGATGTATCATGACAAAAGATATGCTTGTGCAAAGTTGGGATCTTAAGCATTTTGATAGTGTTTTCTATGTTCAAATATATTCGAGTAAGAATTTTTATGGTGTCATATCTCACATGTGTGGATATTTAAGTAGAATGTGATCATATGGGTTTATTCATTTTTATACCTAGTTTATCTGCACTAACTTTTAGGTCAAGCATTGAAGTGGGGCAAAAGATATGCATGTTCAAAGTTGGCCTTCCAGACAAGTTTTTGACATAGTTGGCTTTTTTGTAGAAAAATAAGTGTGATAATTTTAATTTCATTCTATCTCACACATATAAGGGTTCTAAGAGTAGATTTATATATGGTTGGATTCTCCTATGTAAGGAGATCATATAGTCAAAATTTGATAACATGTGAGTGAGTGAGTGAGGTAAAAGTTATGGCTGTGAAAAGTTAGCATTATAGGAAGATATGCAAGGTTACCATACTTTGTCATTTTTTCACAAGTTAAATATCAATAAAAATTGATGGAGTGCATTTCTCCAAGTTATGAGGAAGCAGTGAGATGGTGTCGAGTGTTAAATGTTTAACATGAAGCAAAGATAAATATCAAGCTTATTATAAAGATCAATGGTGAGTGGGTGATCATAATAATAGAGATAAACAATATCTATTAAATTAAATATGTCAAACTGATATTTTTTTATCTTTGTTAAAGATCAAGCTAGGTATAGGAGATAGATAAAGTGCATTAGGTCAAAGTTGCTAGAGTACATGAGATGAGGTCAACATGTTCAAGGTTTAATGTTTGGAAATGGCACTCTATGCATTAAAGTTTCAATAAGATCAATAGTGCATGTTTAATATCAGTAGTGAGGATGTGATATGTGAGCTTAGTGTTCAATTTCTAATTATTTCTGTTTGTTTTAGAATATTTGAATTTACAAAGGAAAAACTAGTGCTCTATATTTTGGCTATATCTTTTTATCTTTACAAAATTTAACCATGGTGTAAAAATAAAATTTGTAAATAAATCCAAGGTACATTTGGAAATATATATATGAATATCTAAAATAGTGTACAATAAAGGATATTAAGGTTCAAATTTGATTGTGTGTTTGTTCTTATTCTACAAGTGACTTGAGAAGAGTGATTGAGCTTCTGTAGATGTTATTTTGATGTTTCATGGTCAATTAGATATTAAGGAGTGTTTTAGACTCCATGAGGATGCTATGTGTACATTACGATGTTTTTAAAAATCATATGAAGTATGAACAAAGGTTTATAAGTTAGCTATGTGTTCATTCATGGTGACTTTGTGCATAAAATGTTGATTGAGCTTGCACAAAAGAGTGAAATGATGATTGTAAACATTTGAGGAGGACTAAGGGTTCATTTAGTGTGGACCTATAAATTTTAAAGTGGTCTTATGTTTGTGTTTTGCTCGATGATGTGTTAAATGGGTGAATAGGTCTCCATGAGACCTATAAGAGCTATAAGGGTCTTATTAAGCGGTGTAGCTACTTAAGGGTGACCCATAGATGATATGGCCAACCTATGAAGATTGTATTGAGATGTGTCTCAATGAAATATATGTCTTAAGTGTTAAGGCATGCATAATAGATGAATAATATTGTGATGATCATGATTGATCTATAAATAATGAAAAAAACTGTGTTGGTTTCTAGACTTGTAAGACTTTGGGTGAGATTTTGAGTGTTGTGTGGATGTGGAGCCAAGTGAAGGAGAGAAACTTTAAAAGAGAAGGTAAAAATAAGTGAGTAATATAAAAAATCAAAGATAATTAGACATGTTTATCTAATCAAGTTGATGAAGGTGATTACATAGGTCATTGAACCTAATAAGCCTAGAAGAGGCAGAATGAGTGAATATGCTCATGAGACTATTTGAGAAAGTGTGTATGGTGAGTAAAGGAAAGGTGAAGGTAGTGTGTGCCCTATGGATGAATTGAAGATAATGACATATTCATAACTATTTATATGACTTGTAGGTCATAATTCTATTGGTAAATTAGTGCTCTTAATGTTTATGTATGAGTAAAGGTGAAGAGTTATAATCATAGGTCCATCATCATGTGTGGAAGACATTAGTTCAAAGGTGTATGTGTTCATAGGTTTTATTGTTCTATCTCAACATCTAAGTGGGTTGTAGCCTCCTTACAAGGTGAAACTTTCTAAAGGTCTAGTTTTTGTGGAAGATCAGTTAGATAGGTGTTTTATCACCTTGTGGGATTGTAGTCTCACTAAATAGGTATGGTAGTTCTTTGATCATTTTCATCTAGTATAAATTATATCTTGTAATTATGGATATGTAGTCCATCTTAAAGAGTTCATTGGGTTTTATCCCCTAATAGGGTTTCCCATGTATATGTTGTGTTGATGTGATGTATACCCTTATTCATGATTTAGATGTATGTGCCTTCATGTTTTATGTTGCTAGATCAAGTTTATGAATGATGGAATAATTTTGGAATTGAATGTGCATTGTTGTATAATGATTCACCCCCGCTCTTAATAGCTAATTCTAATAATTGGTATCAGAGTTAGTCCTTTGGAGGAAGCTTAATATCTTGAAGGAGATCCTAAGTATCACAAGATGGCTAAGTAGTTGAAGAAAGAAAATATTGAGTTGAGATCAATGGTTAAAATCCTTGAAGAATATATTAGCCATATTAAAGAGAGAGAATGTATATTTAAGGATGAATTGTTTAAATAATTTAATATGAATAAGGATATTATCTAAGTTCTTAGAATTTAGTTAGAGGCTGCATGTTCAAGCATGAGATCTAAAGGAGATGAATATATTCAAATGATGATTGATTTAGTTTCCCTAAAATATGAGTATTAAAAATTCATAATCAAGATTGGCACACCTAAAAAAGATTAAAATGATTCATATCAATTGAAAGATGAAAAAAAGATAAACAATCACAAATATTAGTTAAGGGTAGCTAATGTAAATTTTAAGATAAGAAAATAAGAATGCATACATCTTAAGACTCGGTTAGAAGAAGAAAATAGTTTAAAGCAAAGTGAGTTTGATGAGATGAAAATTGAGATAAATTTATTAAAGAATTAGCATTAAAAACTCATAGACAATTTAAACAAACTAAGAAATGATCATGAGAAGTCTGAGCAAGTCAAAGAAAATGCAAGATCTAAAACCAATACACGAAGATCTATTAGACAACTAAATGCTTCAAGGTATGCTAGTTTATTTCATGGTCATTGTTACATATGTAATAAGTTTGTTCATAGATATAAATACTATAATATGAATTCATTCAAGTATGTACATTCATGGATCTGTGGTAGAGGGAAATTTTGGCCAAAGATTAATCATAGTTCAAATCTATCAAAAGCAAAGAAGGAATCAAATATGATTAAGATACAAAATCTCCAGATAGAAAAGGAAGATCACAATCATCATCAAGTAAAAGGTATGAATGATATTTTTTATTTTAAATTTCGTAAAGTTGGTCACATTTCTAGATAATGTAAGAATAGGATGAATGAGTTTTCAAAGAAAAACAAGGTGTATGGAGCTCCTACTATACAAATAAGTGGTCACACATGGGTTTGGAAACCTAAGCCTATTAGAAGAGATCAAATTGAGACTAAATATGGCCTTTTTGCCATGATAGACATGAAGGAAAGGCTAGAGTTTCTATTGACAAATCTAAAGAAAAGAATGAAGTTAAGTACTTAGTTAAAAATCAAGTAGGACTGCAAGTCAGATGAGATTATGGAGATATGGGAATCTCTAGAGTTTTGGGACTTTTAGTCTCTCTAAGTTAAAGGGGTGTCTCTATCTAAGATTCAAAGAGACACTTGTTAATCATAGGAAGTTTAGTGGCTATCAGATATTATTTGATGAGAAGGTATGAAAATAAGGTATGTTTGTGCATTATATATATATATATATATATATATATATATATATATATATATATATATTGGAGAAAAGAACTAGAGAAAAATCTTAGTGGTCCTTTCCTAAGGAGTTAGCTTGTTGATCATGGTTTAGATGCTCTAGCATAAATGATAATTTCAAATATCTATGTACATATCAGTTTGTGGTAGATGCCAGGTGAGATTGTTAGTTGAAGGCCTCTATTTGAGGCTTATTACCAGATCTTGTTAAGCCTATTAAACACTTGCTGAACAATTGTGTATGCCAAAGAAGTTCATAGTGTTCTAAAGATGAGGTATCTCTATATAAGTATTGACTATGATTGGATAATATTTTAATACTTATTGAATATGTCATGATCCAAGTGAAGCATGGTTAAGGTGAAGCAACAAGTTCATGAGCTTGCTCTAGAGGTTTGTAAAAGAGCTATTATGTAGGGTCAAAATGGGTGCTTTCAGATGGTATAATGAGTTTAATGCAATGTAAAGTAGAGTTTGGTGCTCATAAATATATGTCTACTTCTTTTTGATGTACTGTAGGTGTTTTTATGGTCTAAAGGTATGTTTAAGGTAAATTTAATATTTTTGAGTGCTCTTAGTTTTCTCATTTTTTGGCTTAAGGGCAACCAGGCCTAAAATTGGTTATAAGAAGTCAAGACTCCAAAAGGTGTGAAGGCTCAAATCTTGGTCTAGAAATGTGATATGGGTGTTTCTAGGTGTGAAATAAGTTTTAGAGGTCAACATTGACTAGAAGGAGTTTTGTTGACTTTGTTTATTTTGAGACTCTAGGGATTTGGGATATGCTAGCAAAGTGTTTTTCCTTATGAGTTGGGATCTAAGGATTATTAACAAGTTTAATTAGCCAAATGGATTTTAAAATAAATATTTATAGAGATTTGAAGGTTTTTTGTTCTTAAGTTATTCAAATTTTTATCAATATGGATGGTTAATTGGCTATTAGGTTTGTGAAGGATGTATGTTTAAAATGATTTTTTTGGTAACAAAATTTGGTGTGATTGAGGTTTAATATGAGATTGATATAGATATGAAGTTTCAAGTCTTGAAGTTGTGTCTACATAAATTTGTGGTCTATGTAAGTTCCAGGTAGGGCTACAAGGAGTCTAGATAAGCCTAGTGTGAAGAAGAGTGTTTTTTGATAAAATTATCCAAAATATCAAGGCATGATCTTTTCAAGGTGATTTATCGAGTTTGTTGAGAAATTTTTTCTTATTTGGTGAGTGGAATGAAGTATTATTGGTGGTCCTTGTGGTAACTTGAGAGAGAAGGCTAGTAAGCATGTGTGGTGGTTCTTCATGATGTAAGGAGATCTAAAGATGCTCAAAATGTGAAATGTCTCATAAATATTAGGGGGAGTCCATATCAAATGTTTCTTGATGAGTTTAATTAGAATTTATTATTTTTTGTGTTCTTTTTTCATTGATTGTAGTGCTTAGTTGAAGAGAGTGTTGACATGATGCAAGAGGAAGTTGCAAGGAAAAGAAAAGGTAGGTTCAAGGTAAGGAGAGTTTGTATAATATTTTAAAGGTGTTACTTTCCTATTGATGGTATTTTTAGGTCTTCAAGATCAGTTTTTTCCCACTTTGTCATTTTGTTAAAGGGGGAGAAAGTTCCTATTATGGAATGCTTGAAGAGAGCTAAGGAAGATGAGTTGAATATTGATATATGATGGTTGTTGAAATCAATGACAAAGGGGGAGATTTTTTTATCATTTTAAATGATGTAATAATGATTTAATGGATGTTTCCTGGTGAATGGATGAAGTTCCTTTATATTCTAAGTGATAATGACAAAGTGTGGAATGTGTTTGTCCTAGTAAGCTTGAAGGAAGCTTGTTTGAACTTCTATTTTGGCATGGTTTGAGATGTTTACAAATGAGTCTAAAGTATTAAGCATGTAAAAGAGGTCCCATAAGAATTTTTATATTCTTTAAGTGTTTTTTTTACATGAGTGGATTTCATTTGATTATTCACAGCTTTCATCTAGACATTATGGTCTAGCGGTAGAAAATTTGAGTAGGTAGTTTGATGACATCATAATTGCCACATGTGGATGAGTTAGGGGGATTTGTTAATATGGTTGTGATAAAATTATTCCTTATTTTCTATGACTAATTTTTAATTTATGTGATTAATCATATCAAATATATGCATGTGTAAAGTTGGGCTCCCAAGCTATTAGACAATGTTTTCCCACAGCCAAATTTGCATGTGGCTAGAAAAGCTAAGTAGGCATTTTGATGATGTCATATATCACATGTGTGAATGTTTTAGGAGAATTTGATAATATGGGTTTTTTAAATTTTATACCTAGTTCATATGTGCCAAAATTTAGGTCATGCGATATAGCATGACAAAAGATATAGCATGCAATGTTGGGCTCTTAAGCATTTTGACAGTGTTTTCTAGGTTCAAATAGAGTTGAGTAAGCAATTTAATGCGGGAATATCTCATAAGTGTGGATGTTTCAAGAGAAGGTGATCATATGGGTTTGTTATTTTTTATACCTAGTTTATTTATGCTAACTTCTAAGTCAATCACTAAAGCATGACAAAATATATGCATGTTTAAAGTTGACCTTCCAAACAATTTTTTGACATAGTTGGCTCTATGGAAAAAACTAAGTGGGCATTTTAATGTTGGTATATATCACATGTGTGATGGGTCTAGGAGACATTGACATATGGTTTTATTCTCCTATGTAAGGAGATGATATGGTCCAAATTTGAAAACATGTGAGTGAGTGAGGTAAAAGATATGATTGTGCAAAACTGGCCTTCTAAGCAGATAAACAAGGTTCCCATAGTCATTTTTGCACAAGTTAAACATCAAGAAACATTGATGAAGAGTATTTATCAAATTTATTAGGAAGAAACAAGATGGTGAGAATTTTTCAATGTTTAACATTGAGTAGAGATAAATATCAAGCTTCTTCCAAGGATCAATGATAAGTGGGTGATAATATAGATCGAGATCAATGGTGTGTATTAAAGTCAAGAGGTCAAATTGATAATTGTTTAGCTTTGTTAAATACTGAGTTACATATAGGAGATCAATGGAGTGCATGAGGTTAAATTATATAGAGTACATGAGATGAGGTCAATATGTTCAAGGTTTAACATTTGGGCATTGGAACTCTATGTATTAAAGCTAAGAGAAGATTGATGGTGCGTGTTTAATCTAAGTAGTGAGGATGTGAGATGAGAGCTTAGTGTTTGAGGTTTAACTATGATTGTTTGTTTTTGAATATTTGAATTTGTAAAGGAAAGACTAGTGATCTATATTTTGGTTATATATTATGATCTTTTAATAATTTGACCATGGTTTAAGAAGAAAATTTGTAGAGGATTCTAAGGTGCATCTGGAAATATAGTTTTGAAGATATAAAGTGTGTAAAGTCAAATATATTATGGTTCAATGTTGACTATGTGTTATTTATTATTATGTAAATGACCTGAGAAGAGTAATTGAGATTATGTAGATGTTGTTTTGATGTAGTGTGGACCTATACATTTAGAAGTGGTCTTATGTTCTTGTTTTTCTTAATGATGTGCTAATTTGTTGAATAGGTATTTATGAGATGTATAAGAGATAAAAGTGCTTTATTAATATGTGTATCCACTTAAGGGTGACCCATATATTCTATGGCCAACCTATGAAGTTTTTATTAAGTTTTGTCTCAGTGAAATAGATGCCTTAATTATTAAGGCATGCCGAATGGCTGACCAAGATGGTGATGATCACGATTTCTCTATAAATAGTGAAACTAAATGTGTTGGTTTATAAACTTTTAAGAATTTGGGTAAGAATTTTAGGGTTGTGTGGATGTGTATCCAAGTGAATGAGATAACCTTTTAAAGAGAAGGTACAGGTCAGTGAGGACTAGTAAAAATCAAAGAGAATCAGACATGCTTGTTTGATCAAGGTGATCACATAGACCATTGGACATAATAATCCTAGAAGAGGTAGAATGAGTGAGTATGCTCATGAGGATATTTATGAGAGTGTGTATGGTGAGTGATTTTAAGGTGAAGATGTGTATACCCTATGGATGAGTTGAAGAGTAGAACAAATTGAGAACTATTTGTATGACCTATAGGTCATAATTCTATTGGTAGATTAGTGCTCTTGCTATTTGAGTATGAGTGAAGGTAAAGATAGATAATAAGAGTTCCATCATCAGGTATTGAATACATCAGTTCAAAGGTGGATGTGTTCATATGTGTTATTGTGTCATCTTAGCATCTAAGCAGGTTATAGCCTCCTGGCAAGGTGAAACTTGCTAAGGGTCTAGTTGTTATGGCAGCTCAGCTAAACAAGTGTTATAACACCTTGTGGGATTGTAGTCTCACTAAATAGGGATGGTAGTTCTTTGATTAGTTACATCCGATATAAATTTTATCTTATCATTATAAGACTATATTCCATTTTAAAGGGTTTAGTCGGTTTTATCCCCCAAGAGGGCTTTCCACATAGATGTTATGTTGATGTGATGTATACACTTGTTCATGCTTTATATGTATGTGCTTTCATGCTTTATGTTGCTAGATAAAGTTGATGAATGATGGATTGGTTTTGGAATTGAATGTGCATTGTTTTATATTGATTGACCCCAGTTTTTAGTAGTTACTTCCAACAACTTGAACCTTCATTTTTTCATTTTAATATCACACTTGTTTTTGTCATTTTATCCTTTTTAAATATCTTCCCTCATTTTAATTATCTTATCTTTCATCTTGGCCACACTAATTTAGATTCAAATATATATAATATCCCCTAATGCATACCTTATGGGATTAAAACTCAATATTAATGAGGCTTTCATCTATTATTTTATCTATTTCTTTGAAATGTTCTTATACATTAATATCATACCTGACCATTTACACTTCTGTGTTAGCAATATATATCTTCATAAGGAAGATGTATTTTAGTTCCATTTATGAAATGGTTTTGAGGATGAATCATAGATGGTGATTTTAAATGTGTTGATGAAAAAGGCACATAGTTTTACCTAGAAATTAAATGAATAATCACATGAACTATGAAAATATCAAATCTATTATTTAATGTAGTTTTTCCCTATGTGTTAGCCTATGTGTGAATAATAAAATATGTGGAAATAAATTAAAATAATGAACTATATTATTTATTAAAAAATTAGGATTTTAGGTTTCTTCTTTATTAATTCAAATTTGTGTATGTGTTATTCCTATAACTGATATGAAAATAAGATAAAATAGGGAAGATTTTCTTTATAAAGTTCCTGATTGAATGATTTGATAAGTTGCCTTGGTGTGTGCTAGGTTTTTTATAGGTAGGGAATGAATAAAGAGTGGATATGAATATATACTAATCTTATAAATAAATATATCAAATTCAATCACGTATAAAAACCATTAAGATATGTTTCATTTACAAATTAGATGACTTTAGGGCACTAGATACCTATGTCAGGGTAGGACACTAGCACTGATATAGGGGTCTAGGACTAATGCTTACATCCTGGTAGTTATAAAATAGGTACATGTTAAAATTTTTTATGGGAATAAGATAATCACATTTTAAGAATTTTGGGAAAGATAAAAGGTCTAGGTCATCAACATAAGACTAGTCAGACCAAGAGATAGGCCAAGGGGTGTAAGAGTTAATGTGATATTTATAAAAGTAAGAAAGGTCTAGAACTGAGAGGAGAAACCAAGGTATGATTTTTAAAATTTTAAAATATTGAATTGCTATATAATCCAAAAATAACATATACATTTTCCTCATTTAAATATAGTAATTAAATTTTTGGTTTAAAAGAGAAGACATGTGTACTTAGATGTGTATAACACACCTTACCTTTACTGAGCCTAACTTGAGTGATTTTTTGGTGAGTAGGATACAACCAATATCATGTTATATTATATAATAATTTCATATAATTTGAAATTGAAAGCATTTTAAATGATCAAAATTGAAATATCAAGGTTTAGGAGTACAGATATTCATCGATGCAACTACATTGCCTATTGAAAACTTGATTTGAAATATGTATCATTATGAATCAATAAAAATATTATTATGAATAGTATATAAATCTATAAAGTGCATATATATAAGGATATAAATATAAATTAGAAGGCACATGCATGACCTTAGATAAAAGTTGAGTTTCCACTCAATAGTTGATATTAGATCAACCATATAACCCAATCATACTTATAACCTAGTAAGTATGAGTGAACCAATCAACTCATGCTATAAAATTTGTGAGGTTGGATGATACAATCAATTCTAACCTATAAAATTATCAATATTGAGTGATATAATAATTTCAACTATAAAAAAAGTGAACCAACTACTACAATAGATTGGCTCAATATGCTCTGTAAAACTCAGACTTGGTGGGTGATGATAATCTATATAAGATTTTTAAAATATGAAACTAATATTTATTTTTAAATATCAAGCAAAAATTTCATATCATATACACCTTATATATGTCTCATGCTAAAACTATGTTTAAAAATAGTACCATTGTATATAATTCTACTATGAATATGAATTTGTATCATATAACTGTGTGATTTAGGCAATTTAGAAACTATTAAGTGTGGATAACATGATTCCAAAGCATTCATCCACTATATATTTAAAAATATTAAAATTTAAATAAGTTCTAATATTGAGGACATGTTTCCAAAACATGCCCCCACTATATATGGGTGTGTTGAATATTGAATAAGTGTGGAGAACATGCCTCCAAATAATTCCTCCACTAAATCTAAGTGTATTTGAATATGTGTATAACATGTTTCCAAAGCATGCACACACTAAATTTTAAAACTATACCAAATGTGGAAAACATGCCTCTATCACATTCCCCCACTTATATTCTCCCCTTTTAGGTGAGGGTAGAATAGAAATTGGTAGTTAACATAGCTCAAAAGTATAAGATAGATGTATACTATATGAATGGAACCATGTAGAATATAGAAAAAAATATATAAGTAAATTTATAATTAAATCACATAAAAATTTTGATTATGTGAAGGACTAATATGCATGGTAAAGATCATGGAAACATATACATAAAAATAAGATAAGCTCAAAAAGAAAACAAGTACACACATAAGAGCACTCAAAATCAAGTCAATATACGATGGTCCTAGGAGACCAAAAATAAGGGGTATGTTTAAATTCTATACAATTGAAGGGAAATGACTTAATAAAATGCTCACAAAATAAAGAATGACATATTAAAATGTCCATATGAAAAATAATGACATATTAAAATGTCCATATGACAAATAATGACATATTCAAATGTCCAAGAAATCATTCATAAACACAAGGGCCACAAAAAAGAGAATATTTAAATGATAAAACAATAAATATAAAGAAAAAAATACACTCAAATAAGTGCATAAAGGAAATCATAATCAACTAGCATAAACATAATAGAGTATATAATGGATAAAATGTGTGATCAAAAAACTTTAAGTATATAGAATATCAAGTACCCTGTATAAGATATAATCAGGGATAAAGGCATGTGTAAGTACATATATGATCTCAAAAAATTATAATGTAAAGTGTCCATATAATGATATAACCTATAAGTATCATTATCACATAGGTTAATATACCTAGTGTCCATATGACATGAGTAGAGGGAAGGTCCAACATCAAAAATAAGAATATATCAAGTATATGTGTATGGCTATATCACATTCAAGTAGAAGCATGAAACACGTGTTTTTAGGATTAAATTATATTCAATCAATTAAATTTTTTTGGAGTTTTGAAGTTTTTTTAATTTCTTTGTTATTTTTGGAATATGTTGAGATTTCCAAACTTAACTTGGATCTTTCACATTATTTTAATAATTATTCGATACATTGAAAAGTTACATAGCATGTTAATCCTCGTGATTTACATGTGTAGTATAATAATTAATGCCATCATTTGTAATATGTATTAATTTGACTTCATGAGAAAAGGAAATAGCTCATTGATTTGGATCAATTATAAATTCCATTTGGTATAACCAAAGATTTATTAGTGTGAAATCATATGTATATGTAGTAGGCATAACCCAAACCCATGTTTGAATTAATTTAGGACCACAAGTAATTGGTATTATTATGTTTTCCAAGGAATCTTTCCAACCTCCTTTATTTTTTAAGTTTTTTAGATCAAAGATGATCTGTTGTGTCTTATATTACAAGTTTTTTTTTTTGTGTAGGATCAATATAGTTATGCCAAAAATAAGCACCACCCACGAATAAGGTAATTGATAAATCTTGTTGACATGGAATTTTTTTGTGTTGTTCCCCTTGGGAATCTTTCATAGGATATGGACCTTGGATTATCCCCATGTTAAGTTACATTTTCAAATTGGTAATATAAAGATTAGGAATACCATATTTTTGTTCATAATTATCCTTAGGTAATTTATCTCCTTCATTTATATGAGGGATAAAACATTTTTATTTGGAAGTAGGTATGCTAAGTTATTTTGGATGAGTAATTATGAAGTAATCATATCTATGCACATCATTATATAAATTATTAAATGAATCATATTGTTTATGACATAATCTTTCCTTTAATCAAGAAAGAAACACTCTAATAAAAATAAATTTTAATTCCGAATCTGAGGGTCTAATTGCTAGATCATATGATGTACTTTTGAATAAAATAGCATAATATTGAAGGGATTCATCATCATGTTGTTTGAAATTATGAAAATATACTAAAGTAAGTTTTGTCACCTTGTGGATATTGAAATCCATGAATAAATCATCTTCCAATTGTGGAAAAGTGGTTAAGGAACTATTTGGTAAGGTATAGAATCAATTTTGAGCCTCATCATAAATGCTCATATGGAATACTTTTAGTAATAGTTTATCATATTTTACCCATTAACCAAAATAATGTACATAGTTAATTATCTATTTGAATGGGTACTTGTGACTCGAAAAGAAAGGTAAATTTGTTAGTTAAAAATCTTGTGTATAAGGATATCAAGGTATACATTGTGTAAGAGGTTGATTGTTAAATGAAGTCACATTTGCATTGGTATTGGGGAAATCCATTTGAATTTGAAGTATAGAAACATATTTTTGAATATCCAAAAGAGTGGTCATCATATAAATAATGTATTCCATTATAATAGTGGTGTTTGTCATATGTTTATAATTGCTTCCAACCTACCACCTTTTTTAATTTAGGCATATTAGTATCATCATCCTCATGGATAACAATTTCAATTTAGTTACCACTAAATTAAGGATATTTTTGTGGTGCCATTGGATCTTTGAATTTTGATACTTTTGGTATATCATTTGAATATCTTGTATCATTGTATTAATTTGGTTCAATCCCTTTTGGTAAAGATATAAAAATTGGAACTTGAGGAAGATTTTGTAAATACAAATCTTTTGGTATGGTAGGAAAATTTTCACTTTAGGTTTGTATTATTTTCTTCTTCTTGATGGATTAATATTACTTGGTAAATAATCCATGATCTATTGGTTAACCTTTTGAAAATTTATAATTTTAAATGAAGGGAAAGGAAAATTATCACCATTGATAAGGGGACATTATTTGAATTTTTTAGAGTCATGGGAGTTTTAATTAATTCAATTGAAATAATATCCCCCTTATAAGAAATTTTTAAATCATTCATAATTTATTTATGTATTTGTTACAACTTTTGTAATGATCATATGAAGGAGCATTCTTGGTTATATTTATCCACTTTTGTGGTAGAATGTGAAAGAAAGGCATGATCAGATGACTTACCTCATTGGTGCCTCATGGATTTTTATAAAAATCCTAAGCCTTGCTGATATGTATTATTTTTTAGAGATATATGGTGATTTATACCTTTCTCATGTTTTCCCAACCCTTGTCTTTTATATTCATATTTTAGAAAATATAAGAGGCCAAAATCATATGATGGTGGTGTAGGAAGTACAAATAAAAGATATTTATCTTCCTTAAGATGGATCATCTCATCTCTTTAAATGATGGGATCATGGACCTAAATAGAGGGATAACAACTACCATCATTTAAAGATTTGATATTATATGATTTAGCACTTGGAAGAATGTAAGAGTAATAAATTTTGATTACTTACATAAGGGAGATTTGGAAAGTATCATAGTCATAATCATAAAAAAAATTAATATCATCCAAGATAAGAGAGATAAATAACAAAAAAATAGGATAAATTAGGTAAAATATGTCCTAAATGGTGATTTTAATCAAGAATGATGTTTAAATACTAGGTTCACTAAATGTTTAACCTTGAATTTAGATAATGGTTCTACGTGGGTAGATAGGGTTAAGAATATAGAAATGACCATACATAAGGGTGATAATCATATCTACAATAGGCCAATTAAATAGAAAAATTAGATATAACATATGTTGATTTCATTAAATTTGAGATAGGTTAAAAATAGTAGGTAAAACTAGGATAAATATGGAAATGACAAAGAAAAAAATGTTCTTAGCTAGTTTTGATGATAATATAGTTCTAGATATATAATAGGTAAGAAGCAGTCTAAAATAAGATTATGGAACAATAACCAAATTTTAGATTGAGTTCCTTTGGCACCACAGACACTGGCATCAACCTTAAATGGTTATGTTAATGTTATTGTCTAAATTGAACATAGGTGTATTATATATAATACATATTGAAAAAGGATGAAACCACCTGAATTCTTATCAGTTTTTTCTATCTTCACTCTGGTGCATTTAAATATAGGTCATGGATTGTTGTTCCTCATGAAATTGTAAAGCTATAGTTTTTCATATTCATAGTGACCTTGTAAAAAATGGGTTAGTGGGTAGTGTTGACTAATTTTACCCATAGGTCAAATTAAGTCAACCCCCATACATATTAAAACTTTATATAGGGTAATTATAATTCATAAAAATCGTCATCAAGGTCATAAATAATGTCAAGTAATAGTTTGAATATCATAAAACATATTCTAACCTTGTCATACTTGTCATCTTGTCTTAATAACCCTTTATGCCACCTTTTGGTCATTTGAATGAAATGTACAGATTTATAATAAGAAGAAAAAGTTATAAAGATGAAATATAACATACCACATGTCAGGTATATCTTAGATGGTAGTTTTGAAAATAAAAAATGTAGGTTTAATGAATAAAGAAGGAGATAAACTACAAAATAGGCAATTTTAGACAGTTCTACTAATTGAATGACACACTTGGCACATGGTACAGATTCGATAAGATATATTAATATCCCCACAAGTATTTTACAAGTTTAGATGTCTTTGGAAGATCAATAAATGGCAAAAACTATTTTGTCTCTCTCATCGCTCTCTAGGGTAAGTCAAACAAGGCAAATAGTTTTTAGTTGGTATAAACAAGAGAAGTAGAGTTGAACTAAGTGCACCTGGTAGATATTAGTAGTATTTATATCCTTCTATTCCATTTCAATATTTTCCAATATGGTGTTTCATACTGTATGAAAAATATTTAATATTGTTTATGCCTTCAAAATACTTACACATTCCCAATGGCTTCAATGTTTGCCTCTATTCGCATTGGTTTAATGTTTCCAAGTGATTTATGAAGACTTGAATAGTATGTTCATCCTTATCATGTGGTTATAAAAATGTTTTAAATTTATGGATGTGAAATATTAAGAAATTCTAATATAATTGTGCTAAGGGTGAACACTATTGTTCTATAAAACATTATTTTCACTATTGTAGAGTTTATCCTTATGCAAGTGGTTTCAAGTTAGATAACACACTTGTGTTTCTCCCCTCAAAGCATGTAAGTTAGTTTTTAAATGGAATATTTACATTAAATAAACACAAGGTTGATTGAGATATGTTTCTAAGATAGTGAATAAATACTAATCAGAGTCCCAATGTACATAGTCACCTACAATCACCTATAGGAATGTATAGATAATGGAAGGACTATATAAAACCCAAGAGATAGGATGTGAACAATTTCAAGACTTGAATGGAGTTATCAAGGCATACAATACTTATTAACATAGTAAATAATAATTAATTTACACCTATGGTTAGTCAAATTTAATAAATTTTTAAATGGGAATGCTTGCCTTAATCTTTCCAAAGAAGGTTTTTGCTACATACAATGTCATTCTGTTGATGAGGAATATGAGGTCTGTGTGAGTCTAAATGTTTTCCTTATTGTAACCTTGGCATAGAGTTCAAATATTATCATGTAAGGATGTTTTTTGGTCAAGATAAATTGATGGTTCAATATAATATACCTCATTTTAGTTTACACTTCAAACACTCAATGACTTACAATGATATTTAAACCACAATGAACTTGCAATGTATGTTGATAGTGAGAGATGATAGAATGGGCTCAATGAAATAGTGGACTCTTCATTGAGAAGGGTAGTTTCAAAGAAATACCATAGAGACATTTTAAAAAACATATGTTAAACTCCTTAGGTCAGATTATATATTTTAGTGAATCCTATGATATTTTTGAATAGTCAAGTGGACTCTTCATTGAGAAGGGCAGTTTCAAAGAAAGACCATAGAGATCTTTATGCCAACTTAAAGATAATGATGAATTTTTTATGGACACTTGTCCATGACATATTCATAAACTATTTTCCAATTAATTGTCTTGAGTTTTATGTTATTTACAAACCTTTACACTTGGCTTTATGACTCTTTAACTTCACTTCTTCTTTCTCTTGTCATATGCTCTATATATGCAAGCCTTTTTGGCATTTATATGAATAGTATGTCAAAGCCCTGATGGTTTGACATCTTTATTTGCCTTTTAATAAAGTTATAAAGTTTATTTTTTCTCTACAACTATTTCCTAAGTATTTAAGTAGTGTACTTGGATGACAAGTGATGAATGTCTTTTCCTTGCTTCTATTCTACTCTTGCATGTTTTGAGTGATTAATGCTTTCTTCTAACAGGTCTCATGAATTTTATGTGTTTTTTAAGTGTGTTTTTAAGTGTGAGAGAGACTATTAGTGTCTAATATCAGACCTTATTTTTACCCACCTTTGTATATGCATATAAATCTTTTTCCATGTATAAATACTTATGATAAAGGAACATTAGGTTGAGGTCAATTTTAGTAGTCCCATTTCTTAGTGAAAATGCAAGTATGTTGGTGGAGTTATATTTGGTGTATCACCTCATTATCATTAGTTAATTTTAGTATAATTTTTACCATTTCAACACCAATAATTATTAGTCTATTTTAGTTTGTGATCCTAAAATATAGATCAAGGGAGCTATCCCATAATCTAGAGGTTTACTTCTACTATAAGTAACCCACAGCTCTAGAGATAATACCATGTTAGACAAATTTGGAGAGGTCTAAACTACCTCTCCAAGATTTCAATATTTGGTTATAATATTTATGACACACCCAATGAGACTAAGGTCCAAAAGAGTATAATAATTTTTGGTGTGTTCTTTCTACTATTAGATTTTGGAAGCATTCAAGGAAACACCAATGGTGACTATGAATGTAATTTACTAGTTATGAGCACCCCAGGTACCTATTTTAAAATATTTTTATCAATTCTTATGTTTAATTTGACTAATGAAGTTGATATGGCTATATATGCTGATAATTCCTACTATACACTTCCTTATCAACCTTGACATGACCCATAATATGTTCTTTAACAACCCTATCAATGTCATTATTAGTATTATGAGCCATGGAATCTCTATAGCAACCCATTATTTATCCACATGATCATGATGTTTTTAATCATACTTATGAATAAGCTTATGAGGAAATTTATCAAAAAGATATGATTAATACTCTTGAAGAAGATATCAAATCTCTTAAGAGGCAAATTTTTGGAGGCAATATTCCCCAACAGCCCTATCCATCCTATCAAGTTCTTACACAACCTTTTAAAGTTTAATACCAAATTCCCTAATCCAATGCTCTTCCTACTTCAATTACACCTCAAGATAAATCCTTGTTAGCACTCATGCCGAATTTATAAAAATTAAAAAGGGTGATGAATAAATGGGATAAGGAATTTGATGTGATCCCTATTCATCTCATAGAGAAGATGAGAAAGTCATTTCAATTCCTTATGAATAAGTGGAGATTGTTTGAGGAGGAAGATAACTATGTCATCAATGAATATTTTCATGAAATGAGATTTTATATCCAGTGGTGGCTAGATAGATTAGTAAAGTGGGAAAATTAATAATTTAATGATCAACTTGTAGCTATTGAAGAGCCTCATGAAGGTTGTGAGAAAGGTAAGGTTCTTGTTAAATAAAATGAAGTGTCTATAGCCTAGCAAAACATTCTCTCTCTCCAAGAATTCTTTCAAGTTTATCTTTCAATCTGCATTCTAATTCATGAGTCCTCTATCACACCTCATTATCCATCTATAAACCATGAACTTGTTCACCTCCCTCCCCCCTCATGCCTTCTTGAAGGAGAACCCATATTATGGGAGACAAGCAAAAAAGAACAAGCTCAATTTTCAACTTATCAATAAGATGACAAAAGTGTCTATGAATAAGAGTTCAATATAGGGACTCCCCTTGGTGAAGATAAGTACAATTCAACCTTATTGAGTCAAGAAAGAGAAGATATAATTCATGTTGTAGCTGTTCACAAGGATCTTGATAAAGACATGAGAGACGATTTTATTGAGAAGAACATCACATCAGATGAGTTTGTTAAGCCTTATCATCAAGTTCAAAGAGATGTGGTAGACCTATTTACACATGTTAAATGAATATGAGGGTCGTAAGAATCTAGTACTTCTATGAGAGAAAAATGAAATGGTTGAGGAGGAATGGAAGGTTCCCATTGAATAAACATGTTTTGAAGAATGTCAAAAAGATTTTCAAATACATGATGAAGCAATCTATGATGACTATGAGATTCATGAGCATGGTCAAGAGGATGAGTTTGAAGAACTAGTAGATATTAAAGAGAAATAAGTCAAATATGATTAGCAGTAGCATATTGAACTTCTCCAAGATCTTGAGGACCTTTGCAAGGTTGAATTGAAGTACAAAGGATATAGAAAATTATGTCCTGATGGAGAACAATGATGAAGATTGGTTTGACTATGAAAAAATCCTTGAAGAGCTTACAACTAGTAAGATATTTGATCTCATTCAAAGTACCATGGAGGTCAAGGAATCATGATATAATGGAGAATCAATAGAAGTTACAACTGAGTGGTCTCATGAGAAAATTGAGTTTGTTAAAGTGCAAGAAGAATTCACCTTTATAGGTGATATATTTATAGCTATTGTGATTGCATTGAAGATCATGGAAACAAAATTATAAAATACCAAGAAATTAAAGACATCAAAATCAATTATCAAAAGGCAACATGTCTCAGACATTTATTCATCTCATGGATCAACATATGGTGTAAATTTCCCTTCTAATCCAAGAGGAGAAAGTTGCTTTAGGTTAGTTTGTACATATCCTAATTTGCTTAAGTTGTTTGTGTGTTTTCTCTAAGTGCTTAAAGAGCATAAGCATGTGTTTTTTGTCTTGTCTTGTTTGTTTATTTCCTATTCTATTTAGTATGATTTTGGTGTCTATTAAAATGAATTTTAATCTAATTAGTAGTGTATAGGTGACTCTATTTCCCAAGGATAGGAGAAGGCAATTGGTCCTAGCATAATAAGCATGCTACCCCTAGGAAATCACAAAAAATATTGACTAATTTTACCCCTAAGTCAAATTAAGTAAATCCTATATATTAAAAATTTACATAGGGTTATTATAATTCATAATATGGTCATCAAGTTCATAAATAATATCAAGTCATAGTTTGAAGATCATATAACATGTTCTAACCTTGTCATACTTGTCATCTTGTCTTAATAACCCCTTATGCCACCTTTTGATCATTTGAATGAAATGTAAGGATTTATCAAAAGAATAAAAAGGTTTAAATATTAAATGTAACATACCACATGTTATCTATATGTAATATGGAAGTTTAGACATTGAAAAATGTAAGCTCAACATACAAAGAAGGAGATCAACTACAAAATAAGTAGTTTTAGATAGTTATATGAATTAAATGACACACTTAGCATGTGGGAAGGATTCAAGAAGGTCTCTTTAGATCCCCAAAATTATTTTATAGGTTTATATGGATTTGATAGATCAAAAAATGGCATAAACCAATTTCTCTCTCTCATCTCTCTTAGGCAAGTCAAATAGGTCAAATGGTTTTCAGTTGGTATGACCAGGAGAGGTAGAGTTGAAATACATTCACTTGGTGGAAGTTATTAGTCTTTATTTCCTTCCATTGAATGGACATAGTTTCTATTTTGGTGGTCCATACTCTATGAACAATATTTAAGATTGTTGATGCCTTCAAACTACTTACACATCCCCAATGGATTTGGTTTTCTCCTTTATTTGCATTGGTTTGATGATTTTGAGTGATTTATGAATCCTTGTAGAGTATGTTCATCCTTATCATGTAGTTTTCAAATTGGTTTGCACATATGGAAATGAAAGAGCAAGCAAGACCAATCTCATTTTGCTAATGGTGAACACCGTTGGTTTGGAGAACATTGTTTTCATAGTTACATAGTTTGTCCTTGTGAAAGTGGTTTTAAGTTAGATAACACACATGTGTTTCTCCCCTTAAAGCATGGAAATTATTTTATCCATGGAGGATTTTAATTGAAGGACCTAAAGTTTGATTGATATGGGTTATAATATAATGAGTAAAGACTAATTAGAGTCCTAATGTACACAATCACTTTTAGGAATGTACAGAGAATGGAAGGGCTATCTAAAACCTAAGAGATAAGATGTGAATAGTTTTAAGACCTAAGAGGAGTTCTCAAGTCATATAGGATTCATTAGCATAGTCAAGAACACTTCAATGACACCTATGGTCAGTAAAAGTTAATAAAGTTGTAAATAAGACTTTTTACCTTAATATTTATATTAGTAATTTGGCCTATCAAAGCCAAATTACTACCCACATTATCTAAAAAATTCCCCAAAATGGTCAATTTCCCAATGTAGCTTGTCAAATCAGTCAATTATGGTCTAATTATGCAAATTTAGGTCAAAAAATGCCAAAATGGGGTTAAAAAGTATTAAAAATGATTTAAAAGGTTACTAAATTATCTCAAAATAGATTTATTCATGTTCAAAAGGGTGAAAATAGCCTAAGTCCAAAGTTTTAAATTATAAAAAGGTCATTCGATATGTTAAAAAGCTAAAAAAGCAACCAATTGAACTCCCACATGCCAAATTTGCCAAGTAAAAAGTTAAAAATATGAATTTTTTTGTGGATGAAATGAAATAATTCTCAAACCTTCCATTCCAAATAGTGGAAGTGAAAATATTTCTTTAGAAGGCCAAAAATAGCATCTTTTTATCCATTTTGGAAGCGACAGTATGGAATTCATATGGTTTGATATAATCTAGGACAAGGAAAATAATTTACAAGACATATTCAAGCTTCCACAATAATTTCTTGAAGATTCATGGCCATACAAGCCCTACATGAGCTTCTTTTTTATTTCTTACTTCTTGGCAGAGGGGGACATACCTATAGGTTTTCTATTGGTACAGTCTACTGGTGGACGGTAGAGCTCTCAAATTTTTGGTGAATAAACTATAATTAGAGGGATTATTGATGGTTTAATTAGTTTCTTAATTATATTATCCATGCTCATGAAACATTTAGTTGAAATTATTGCAAATTATGCTACCTAGCATCCAAAAAGGCAATTATTTTTCTTTAATTTTTCTTCACTTGGGTAGAGTTTCAAAAAAATTCAACTTGTTCTAAAATTTTAAGGACTTGATCTATCCATCTATGGAATCCTTCAGCTATTCTTCATCCATTTCAAGGTCAAATAGAGGTCACAAACTCAACTAGCTCAAATCTATAGTTGACAAGCTTGCAAAGAGAATTTGTATGGTCCAAAGAGGAGTAATTAGCTTCAAATTTTCAAGAATTTATGTTTTCCAAGGTTTGCATCAATTTTTCATTACTTCCATGCATAACTCTTAGATATTTTCCTTGTTTCATGGCTAAGAAAGCCTATTTACATGTTTTTAGGGTGTCTCAATGGGATAGTTTTGCATATTTTAAGGAATCCTTGCCAATTTTAAGGTTTTTTGGAGAAAACCATGTTTTAGTTTCATCCGCTTGCTCTCCTCTTATGGCATGAAGTTTGATATAGTGTGATTTTCATGAGTCATTTTTTGCATTCAACCCCCTAGTTTGATTTTCTCATGCTCCTCCATGATATTTTTCTCTACCATCCTAGTCTCTTCATACCACTACCATACTCAGTGTCTTCACTATGTTTTTATTCCTTTTCTCCCACCCTCCATCCTGTTCATACTATTTTTCCATTTCACTCACACCTCAAACCCCATCTCCATCACATGAAGCTTATCAAAAGGGCAAAGGTTGATAAAATCACCATTAAGCATGATCATGAGGTATATATCCAATCAAAGCATCAAAACATAGTCATAAATGATGACCTAAAATAGAGGTATGCAGCCAAGGTATGAGTCTCAAGGCCATCTTGGCTCAAGAATGGAAACCTTTTGATTTTAGGGTCTTAAAGATAAAACAACTTATGTCAAGGGTAAATAAGGTCATAAAAGCAAAAATAAGGAGTTTAAGGACCAATAAAGTATAAAACTCAGTCCATAAATTTAAAACATCATCATATATATCCACATAAGGCTTAAGGCATCTTCAAGCTAGTTTGTACATGGATACAATCAATGGTTCATTTTGAGAAGTTTCTTGATGGTTTAGGGTATTTAAGGTGAGAGATGGAATTATATAAGATCAAATAATGATAGTAGAGATGTTTCAAATCTAACATATAGTATTCCCATAGCAACACATAGTATTCCCATAGCAACAAACAGTCTACATGTAGCAACATATAGTCTGCCCATAGCAACATACAATCTCTGCCCGTAACAATACATAGTCAAGTACCTTTCAAGATATTTCAATTTATATTCAAGGATAATTAAATTAAAGTGAAATATAAACATATTAAATTATTTTAAATTAATATAAAACACTTTTTTTCAAAACATTAAGTGAAATTTTAGAGCCCATTGTATGGAATATGCTAGTATAGATGCTGAAATGCCTTGTTTTGAGATCAAAGCATGCTAGAAAGAGGAATACAAGATGCATCCAAATATATAAAGAAGTGTGTTGAGATAAATTAATATTTTTTGATATTAGATACATCCTAACACCATGAATTTTTACTTAAAAAAATTAAAACTCGGTCAAAATATAGATAGTCCATGCACAAAGATCAAAATTTAGAGAAAATTGAAGATTTCAGGAGCTACCAGTGGATTTAGGACTTGAAATTTTGTACACAAATTCATAATGAGTTGGATAACTATATTAAAAAAAATTTAATCCATGGATGAGTGGATATAATTTCTATTTTGTCTCAGACCTCAACCTATTTGTTTAAGCTCATCATTGGAGTATCCTTCGTTCCATAGTTCTATGGAAGCTTATATTGCCAAGTAAAATATTTATAAGAATGAGATGATGTTTTTAAATAATAATAAGACCTAAAAAGAGTTTAAAATATCTGATTTTTATGTAAATCATGCCCATAGATTATTATTTTCATCATGGTGAAATATTCACTTTTTGAAGTTCTAGACAACCTTCCTAGCCTCTTGTTCAAATGCTCGTATCTTTCACCACATGTGGATTTTGAATGAATTATTTTAATATTTTTTGAGGACCCATATTTATTTATAATTAATGAAAAAATTATACCATTTTATGGGCTCTACTTTATGAACAATTGCTAAAAGTGTAGGTAGCTCAAAATGCAGTCAAAACCCCAAAAGCAGATTTCTCCATATGGTAACTTTTCATATCTTTCACATGGGATCCCAATATTTTCAATGATGTCATAATGGTCAATTTGATACACATAAATGGATTTTTTTTGGATTTGGAAGTTTGTACCTCATGAATCGTCACTTTGAAGATTTATCTTCAGAACATTCCTAAGCAGTTTAAAAATTAGTTTTGATAAAAATGGATTTTATTACAATAAAATAACCATGGATAAAATTGAACCCTTATCAAACATAAATTAAACTAAGATATGATTCCATAAATGTAAATTTAATATATGGAGCTATGTATATAAGGGCATAAATCATGTTTCTTGAAAAAAAAACATGTAGAATGAAGTACATGGTAGTTCAAAGGAATATAATCATTGGAGATCAAACTATAGAACTTTTTATTCATCATAAAATATTAATTTAATAATAAATCATCTTGTAAGTTTCCTATCAACTCAATCAAAATGGCCAGTCTGCTGGAAAATGGCACAAAATAGGCCTAGTCAACCTTGTTAACTAAATGGTAAAGTTTTCTCATCAAAATCACATTTTTCGTGATGAAAAATATTTTTCAGGTGTAAAACATTGTTTTTTCAAGTTTCATATCCTTTTTTTCAGGTTTCATGGTGTCCAAGTGCACAAATTAGCCTTTTAGGCTTAATTAGTCTAATTGGCTTAATTGTTCAAAAGGTGAAGTTAGAGTTTGGCATTAAATTGGTCATCAAGGAGTTCATTTTGGAGTTCCACGCCACTTTTATGCTATTTGGAGAATATAATTATGAATATTTAATCCTTAAAGGTCCTTTTCATGAAAAATAAGTCTATTTGGAGATTGATTGGTCTTACACTTTGGTTATCTAGTGCCAAGTCATACTTATCTCTTAATTAACTCATGCATTCAATGATCCAACTCAGCTTCAAGTTCAAGTCAATTTATATTACTTTAAATATATATAACATAGCATTGCATGAAAGGAAATTTTGACTTCTCAAATGGGCCCACCATCCCTTTTATGCCAATGTTTGAAACAAAGCATGCAATTTTTGTGGAGATAAAGCTTTTTACAAATTATTTAATCATTGTAAAAGGGGTTGATCTTGAGTTAATCAACCAAGACTAACCCTTACACTTTCTCAATGACACATTTATTGTAATTAAGTTTTGAAACATATATTGGCTTTTGGAAGTCAAATTGGAGGATAATTTCAAGAGCAGAACAAGAAATTGTAATCAAGACCATACATCAATAAAGAAGATTTTATTTTGCATAAGAGTTTTTGACAAAAAATAGAGTATAATTGCTTATGTATTAGCATATAAGTGAGATTATATCTCCTTATAGTAGGTCCCTTCCTCACCTATTGCTTCATATCTCACCTTCTATAGGTCATTTAAAGAGGTAAAATAAATTTTGTAATCCAAAATCCTTTCAACCCTTCATCTAAAATATTTATGCTTAACGGTAAAACAAGAATTTTATTGGTTTATAAGCATACATTAATTTCAAAATATTCTAGATAATATAAAAAAATTAGTTTCCCGTTTCCCTTTTCATCTGAGAAATCATAGTAGTCAAATTAATTGAAAAATCTTAAGTGAACTAGCCCTCTCTAGAGGTTCTTCTCATCAAAGATTCACCCACGCTTTGAGATGTTCCCATTGTATCAATTGGAGTGAGGGTGTGATCTCCATATCTTCAAGTAGGGTACACTCTAGAGTGATAACAATTTTTGGCATGATTAGTGGGATAATTATTCTACACATTAGACTTCAAGGAATTCAAGAGATTAGGTATCATTTCAGTTATTGACTACTTTCAGCACTTGATTTACTAATGGTCTCTAATGTCATATTTTAGTATGGATCCATATAATACTTACTATGATTAATATAATATGTCTTATCATGAGCCATCCTACCCATCTAGCCAGCCTAATCATAACCATTTTGTACCTACCCAATCCATATCAAAACATAAACAAACTCTAGTGAGCCTTGACAAGCATGCACTAGAGCTATATTCAAAAATCTATTATGGCCTAGATACCCCTACTCACTTGATTCATCATTTGAGGGAGTCATTGCATCTAGTGAAATAAAAATGGACACCCATTGAGAGGGCAAATCACCAAAATCTCTTAGATACTATGTTAGATATTGGAGGTTTCATTGAGAGCATAGAAGATAAGCTTAGGAGTCTTAAAGGATAACAAGTACATTGTCCTCAATCTCATGTCCCTTTATTTGTTCTACTAGAACCTTCATATATGTCATCTATGCTTCCCTTAGAAATAAAACCTCAAAATGTTTCAAATCAATATTATCCTCCTCTATCCTTCCCATCTTAGAAGTTAATCAAAGAGACCATTCAAGAGCAACAAAAGGGAGGTGTGGAGCAACAAATTGTCAAGAAGGAGGATAACATAGAGTTAGAAAGATTGATAGCACTATGGAGGAAAGAAAATGAAGCTACCATGGCACAAAAATCTACTTAATTCAATATTCCAAGCTTCATGAGCTTCTCTCCCACTCTCCATGTTGAAGTTTCCCAACCAATTCAAGTTATATCAGAAGTTGAGTCATCTTTTACTCCTACCATTCACACTTAAGAAGAGGAGCATGTCACGTCAGAGCTAAAAGAGGAAATTTCAGATTCAAATGAGCTTCAAGAATAATTTACTAAAGAAGATGCAAGTGTTCACGAAGAGGTTAAGGAAGTAATGCTACCATCATATGAAGAGGATGAAGAAATGAATGTAAAAGTTGATCAATTTGAGGGATATCTAGAGATTACCAATCAACCAAAAAGCTCATTAGAGGATTTTTTTGAATTTTTGAGAATAGGATATGCTCTTTTCCAAGGGGATTATAGTCTAATTGCAACCAAGGAGAGAAACCTTGTCAAGCAAATCAAAGAATATGGAGTGGGTAATCCTTCAATTCTACAACCTTAATATTTCATGGTTCTCCCAAACTTGTTTCAGATCTTCAGAATGGGATATCATCTTCTTGATTAGAATACAAACAAATTTATGCTTTGAAATTCTGATTCAATCATATTTTGTGCTCAAATTAGTCACCCAGATTGTGAAGAAATGGATCATGATAAGGAGAAAGAGCCACAAAGTGAGTATGTCTACATCAAAGGTTACTTTGATCCTACTTTTCCATATATGGGCATGCCAAAGGAGGTGGAAAATAAGTTTCTTGATTGATCGACCACTGAGCTTACAAGGGAACATGTAACACATCATTTTCCATCTTATTATAGAAGTGTACTAAAGAATTTTTCTTTTGATCTAAGAGGACCAACAAGATGAAGGTTAGTTTGTACAAAGTAGTTTCATTCCTCTAAGTTTTTTTCCACACATTATTTTAGTATTTGTTTTAGTTTTAGTGTTTTTATCCTTTCCTCTAAGTGCATACATGCATAGGTTGTTTTTGTTGAGTCAATTTTTCCTATTGTGTATTGGTCTTTAGGGTTTTCCAGTTTTAGTGTTTGTCTTGGTCTATCCATAATAGAGGTTCTAAGGTATTTTAACCAAAAAGCTGGTCAACCCCTAAAATTCACCAAAATTATTAATAATTTGGCCTACCAAGGCTAAATTACTACCCATATTATCCTAAACTTTCCCCAACATGGTTAATTTCCCAATGTAGCTGGTTAAATTGGTCAATTATGGTCTGATTATGCAAATTTAGCTTTTAAAAATGCTAAAATGGGGTAAAAAAGTATTAAAAATGATTTAAAAGTTTATCAAATTATCTCAAAAGATTTTTATTCATGTTCAAAAGGGTGAAAATATCCTAGGTCTAAAGTTTCAAATTATAAAAAGGTCATTTGATATGTTAAAAAGCCAAGAAAGCTCCCAATTGAACTCCCACATGCCAAATTTTCCAAGTAAAAGTTAAAAATATGAAAAATTACATGAATGGCATGAAATACTTCTCAAACCTTCCATCCCAAGTAGTGAAAGTGAAAATATTTATTTAAAAGGCCAAAAAGAGCTTCTTTTTACCCATTTTAGAAGCAATAGTACATAATCCATATGGTTCCATACAATTCAAGGAAAGGGAGATCATTTATAGGACATATTCAAGTTTCCACTACAATTTAATGAAGATTCATGACCATATAAGCCCTAAACTAGCTTACTTTTGCTTTCTTGCTTCTTGGCATAGGGGGACATGCCTATAGGTTTTCTATTAGTATCATCTATTGGTGGGGGATGAAAATCTCAAATTTTAGGTGAAGAAATTAAATTTAGAGGGCTTGCTGATGGTTTAAGTGGGTTCTCAATTGGATTCTCCATGCTCATAAACCATCTAGTTGAAGTTAGGGAAAATTTTGCTATGTAACATTCAGAAAGGTAGTTGTTTTTCTTCAATTTTTCTTCAACTGGGTAGATTTTTAGAGAATTCAATTTATTACATAATTTTAAGGACTTCATCTATCTATGGCATCCTTTATTTATTATTCATCCATTTTAAGGTCAAACAAAGGTCACAAATTTAGCCAATTCAAATTTATAGTTGACAAGATTACAAAGAAAATTTGTATGGTCCAAGGAGGAGTAATTAGCTTCAAATTTTCAATAATTTATATTTTCTAAGGTTTGTATCAAGTTTTCATGACTTCCATGAATAACTCTCAGATATTTTCCAAGTTTCATGGTTGAGAAAGCCTATCTCCATGTTTTCAAGGTGTCTCAATGGGCTAGTTTTGCATATTTTAAGGAATCTTTGCATATTTTAAAATTTTTTTTATTACAGTTTCATCCTCTTTCTCTCCTCTTATGGAATGAAGTTTGATATGGTGTTATTTTCATGAGTCCTTTTTTACATTCAACCCCCTAGTTTAATCTTCTTATACTCCTCCATGCTCTTTTTCACCACCATCCCAATCTCTTCATACCACTACCATACTCAGTGTATTCACTATGTTTTTCTTTCTTTTTTCCCACCATCCATCATGTTCATACCATCTTTCCATTTCACTCACACCTCAAACTCCATCTCCATTCCATGAAGCTTGTCAAGAGGGCCAAGGTTGAAAAAGCACCATCAAGCATGATCATGAGGTATATATCCAATCAAAGCATCAAAATATAGTCATAAATGATGACTTAAAATAGAGGTATGTAGTCAAGGTATGAGTCTTAAGGCCATCTTGGATTAAGAATGGAAACCTTTTGATTTTAAGGTCTTAAAGATAAAATAACCTATGTCAAGGGTAAAGAAGGTCATCAAAGCATGATAAAGGAGTTTAAGGACCAATGAAGTATCAAACTCAGTCCGTACACTGAAAAGATAATCATCTAAAAATACATGAGGATTAAGGCATCTTCTTGTTAGTTTTTACATGGATACAATCAATGGTTTATTTTGAGAAGTTCGTTGATGGTTTGGGGCATTTAAGATGAGAGATGGACTTCTATATGATCAAAGCATGCTAGTAGAGATGTTTCAAATATAACATACAATTTGTCCATAGAAACATATAGTATACCCATATAAAAATATAGTCTACCTATAACAATTAATAGTCTACTTGTAGCAACATACAGTCTACCCATAGCAACATACAGTATGCTCGTAGCAATATACAATCTCAGTCCGTAATAATACACAATCAAGCACCTTTCAAGATATTTCAAGTTCCATTCAAGGAGAATTAAATTCAGGTGAAATGTATACATATTCAAGTATTTAAATTACTATAAAACACTTTTTATTAGATCTTGAAGTGAAGTTTTAGAGCCCATTATATGGAATATGCTAGTATAGAGGCCTAAATGCCTTGTTTGGAGCTCTAAACATGCTAGAAAGAGGCATAAAAAATGGTTTTAAACATATTAATAAGGATATTGAGATAAATGAATTTTTTTTTGATATTAAATACATCTGAAAACCATGAATTTTTCCTTCAAAACATCAAAACTCAATCAAAATATAGACAATCCATGCACAGAGATCAAAATTTAGAGAAAAATGAAGATTCTAGGAGCTACAACTGGAGTCAGGACATGAAATTTTGTACAAAATGTCATAATGAGATGTAAAACCATATATTTTTTTTAATTTCCATTGGATGAGTGGATATACCTTCTATTTTTTCTCAGACCTCAACCTATTCGTTTGAAGTCATCATTTGAGCATCCTTCATTCCAAAGTGCTACAGAAGCTTCTAGTGACAAGTAAAATATTGATAATAATAGTATGAGTTTTTCAAATAATAATAATACCTAAAAAAAATTTAAAATATCTTAATTCTATGCAAATCATTCCCATAAATGCTTATGCAAGTAAATAGGCATATAGGCCAAAAAGAGCTTTTTTGAATTTTCAAGCAAATTGTGTTTTTATATTATTTTCATATCATGGTACAGGTCCCATAATTATTTTTTCAATGCTTTTGAAGCTTTAAATGTATTGAGACACCCTTCCTAGCCTCCTGTTCAGATGCTCGTATCTTTCACCACATGTAGAGTTTGGATAAATTATTTTAATATAATTTGAGGACCCATATTAATTTATAATTTATGAAAAATCAATACCATTTTATTGGATATACTTTATCAAAAATTTCTAGAAGTGTAGGTAGCTTAAAATGCAGTCAAGACCCCACATGCAGATTTCTCCATGTGGTAATTTTTCAAATATTTTACATGGGAACCCAAAATTTTCAGGTATGTCATAGGATAAAATTTTATACACATAAATGGAATTGGTTCAAGATTTTGAATTCTGTACCTCATGAATCATCAGTTTGAAGATTTAGCTTCAAAACCTTCTTAAGCACCTTAAAATCTAGTTTTTAGAAAAATGGATTCTATTGAAATCAAATCACCATGGATCAACATAAAACATTTTGAAACATAAATTAAACTAAGAAAGGATTCTATAAATGTAAATTTAATACATGTAGCTATGCATATGAAGGCATAAATCATGTTTTTTTGTAGAATGAAGTATAATGTAGTTCAAAGGAATATTATAATTGGATATCAAACTATAGAACTTTTTATTCATCCTAAAATCTTCATTTAATAATAAATCATCTTGTAAGTGCCCTACTAGATCAATCATAATGGCATAAAATAGGCCTAGTCAACCTTTTTGACTAAAAGGCAAAGCTTTTATCATCAAAATCATATTTTTGGAGATGAAAAATTGTTTTTCAAGTGTAATTTGTTGTTGTTTCAGGTTTCATGGATTCTCTTTTTAGGTTTCATGGTGTCCAAGTGCACAAATTAGCCTTTTAGGCTTAATTAGTCTAATTAGCCTAATTGTTCAAAAGATCAAGTTGGAGTTTGTCATTGAATTGATCATCAAGGAGTTCATTTTAGAGTTCCATGACACTTTACTACTATTTGGAGAAGATAATTATGAAAAGTTAATCCTTCAAGGTATTTTTCATGCAAAATAAGGCTATTTGGAGATTGATTGGTCTTACACTTTGGTTAACTAGTTCTAAGTCATACTTATCTCCTAGTCATCTCATGCATTTAATGATCTAACTCAGCTTCAAGTTAAAGTCAAGTTATATTCATCTAAAGATATAGGGCATATAATTCCATGAAAGGAAATTTTGACTTCTCAAATGGGCCCACCATCCCTTCTATGCTAAAGTTTGAAACAAAGCATGCAATTTTTGTGGAGATAAAGCTTTTTATGAATTGTTTAATCATTATAAAAGGGGTTGATCTTGAGTTAATCAACCAAGACTAACCCTTCCCCTTTATCAATGCCACATTGGCTGTAATTAATTTTTAAAACATATAGGTTAGCTTTTGGAAGTCAAATTGGAGGATAATTCTAATAGCAAAAGAAGAAACTGTAATCTGAACCATACATAAATAAAGAAGATTTTGTTTTACATATGAGTTTTTAACAAAAAATAGTGTACTTGATTGTGTATCAACATATAGATGAGATTATATCTACTTTTGGTAGGTCCCTTCCTCCCCTATTGCTTTCTATCTCACCTTCTACAAGTCATTTGAAAAGGTAAAAATTTTGTAACCCAAAATACTTTCAACCGTTCATCTGAAATACTTATGCTTAAGGAAAAAATAGGAATTTTATTAGTTTATATGAGTACATTAATTTCAATAGCTTCCAAATAATATAAAATTTTTAGGTTCATCACCCCTTTAATTATGATTTCCCTTTAGTTTCCCCTTTCCCTTTTTACTTGAGAAATCACAGTAGTCAAATTTATTGAAAAATCTTAAGGGAACTAGCCCTCTATAGAGGTTCTTCTTATCAAAGAGTCACCCACACTCTGAGAAGTTCTAATTTTATCAATTGGAGTGAGGGTGTGATTTTCACATCTTCAATTAGGGTGCACTCTAGAGTGATAACACTCTTGAAAGAATGTTTTTGCTACATATAATGCCATTTTTTTATGAAGAATATGAGGTTTGTGTGAGTCTAAATGTTTTCTTCTTTAACCTTGGCCTAGAGGTCACATATTGTCATGGAAAGCTATTGTTTGGTCAAGATAAAATGGTGTTTCAATGTATTAAAACTCCATCAAGTTTATACTTGCAACACTCAGTGACTTACAATGACATTTGAACCAAAATAAACCTGCAATGTAATAGTAACACAATATGTTGATAGTGAGAGATGATAACATGGGCGTAATATAAGAATGTTTACATTAAAGTGTGAAATGGTCAAATTTACCTGAAAAAAATAAATATGTGGGAAAAAAAACATCGAAGAATATATCCACCTACATGAAGCTTTTTGCTTTCCTTAATATACACGTTTATGATTTACCGTAGTCTACAGACTAGCTTGGTCAATGAAGATTGCACATTTGGGAGTTTGACAAGAGATATAAAGTGAAGGATAATGTATAAATTTTTTTCACAATGATGAAATAAAATTTCATGTTATTCTTAGAGGTATAAAACAATTCAAAGACTAGTTTTGAACTTTAAACTTTGTCAAGTCAACACCCTACACATCTACGATGTACCACAAATTATAGACCTAAAAGCTAGTCTTGATGTTTTGAAATATTACAACCTCTAAAATAATGTCAAAGAATTAATTTATAATTCATATGGTCCTCATGATCCATCAAAACCCTCCATGGTCTCACTTTGGTAAAAAAACAAAGGAGGTACTCTCTATTCTATCTCAAATAGTGGGCACTCCTCAGTCAAGGCCACTTACAAGTTTAGTAAATGAATGATAAGGAGATGTAATAGAGAGTATTAAGGGGTTGTATAGATATATCCTAGGTTGAATTGAATATAAAAAGTGTGAATAATCACTTAAAGTCACTAGAAACCACTTAGAAGTGGTCATATACAAGCAAACATGGTTTAAGCCTATTAGGCCTATAACTAGGCCTAAACCCTCATGGCCTCTAACTTGATTTAGATGACCACAAGATATTTAAAATTAGTTTGAGAAAATTTAAGAGTGGATTACTAATAATAATCGCTGGTTTTTAGGAAGTAACTAAAATTCATCATTTTTGGCCTAACTTTCTCTCAAGCCTATCCAAAATGCAGTATAGGATCTCAAGAGCCAACTTCATTTGCTCATATCGATAAGAATGAGCTTCAAGGTCCCTAAATAACTTAGGGTTAGTTGAAGAGGTTTTTTAACTAAAAATTTGTGTAATTTATTTGAGAGTTAAAAGTATAACTTTTATGAACCATCACTAAGAACTAGAATATCCTAAAACCCTCTTAAAACCCTTATATGAACATGATGGACAAATTAGAAGAATTTAGGGCATTTGACACCATGTTAGGGGAGGATACTAGCATAAATTCAAGGATTTAGGACTGATATTTGTGTCTTGGTATTTATAAAATAGGTGTATGAACAAAATTTGGAGGGGCATAAGATAAGCATAGTTTAAACATTTTAGGACAGATATGAGGTTTTAGTCATCAACATAAGACTAGTTATACCAAGAGATAGGCCAAAGGGCACAAGATAGAGCAAATAAAAGACTTCCAAAAGTAAGAAAGGTCTAGAACAAAGAGGAACAACCAATGTATTAATTTTCCAATGTAAAGGACTGAGGTGTTATATAATCTGTAAATATAATCTATAATAAGCAAATTTGGTCGAGTTACAATGTGGGAAAATAAAATTAATTTACATAAAGTTGGATCAAGCATATGTTATACTTGAATCCTTTAAATTCTAGTTAAATATCTCACATGGGCTGAGAATATATTTACTAGTTGTAGTACCCATCCCTAGTTTATTGATTACCTAGGCACTTATGATTATTTACAGAAGGGTGATATATAAAAATTTGGAACATGTAGAATTCCTATATGAAATATTTTCTTCTATGTGTGTTTTTACATCATAATATTATTAGGAAGCTAGATATATATGTGCGTGTGTGTGTGTGTGTGTGTGTGTGTGTGTGTGTGTGTGTGTGTGTGTGTGTGTGTGTGTGTGTGTGTGTGTGTGTGTGTGTGTGTGTGTGTGTGTGTGTGTGTGTGTGTGTGTGTGTGTGTGTGTGTGTGTGCAAGTATATGTGTGTGTGTGTGTAAGAGTTTTGTAAACTTGTATTATCATTTCAATAAATGAAAGCTGTGTAAAGATATTTGGTAATATTGGTCTCTAAAAAACTTTTTTTTTTTACATAATCAAATATGTTTATATATTTATATATACATGTAAAGAATGGGTATGTTTTGATATGTATGTAAATGTATGGGTTAATAAAATATTAAGAGATCAAACCTGAGCATATATTCATGAATAGTTGTAGGTTATTTTAGGAATTCTAAGCCAAATTATTAAAAATATGTAAATAAATAAAGATTTGTTGATGAATTCATAGATATACTTTTATTTTATAGCTTAATGGGCTAGCTCATTTGGTTGGGATAACTGTGCTACAAGTGGGAGGTCTTAGGGTTGATCCCACATGATAGCCACCTCTATAGCCTTATATATGTCTCCATAAATGATGTCCCCATCCATTTAGGCACCCAAAAATGGTTTTTGAAGGGTTGTGACAACAAAAATTTATAAGTCCCATCCTTGGAATCTATTCTTGGGAGTAGCACCCTAAAAAAGTGTGAACCCTTAAAAAAAAGATACTTTTAGTTTATAATAAACTTGAACAAATAGAATAATTAGGGAGTCTAAATATGCTTAATATACTCTCAAGGTGTTATAGATATGTTATATTTCTCCCTTAAAATTTATAACCATCTTGGTTTGAAATGTAATCACACACACACACACACACACACACACACACACACACACACACACACACACACACACACACACACACACACACACACACACACACACACACACACACACACACACACACACACACACACACACACACACACACACACATATATACATACATACACACACACAAAAAATAAAATAAAAAATAAAAAAAAAAAAAAAAAATCATACTTATATATATTAATTGGTTAAAGTATGATTTTTTTTTGTATATATATATATATATATATATGTATATGTATAATAGGCTACATTTTAATTAGGTAAAGTATGATATTTTTGTATAGTAATAAAATGATGAGATTAATATCCAAATAGAAACTATTAAAGGTGTATATAAGATCTTAGGAAAGTTTGTGTGTTCATAATATATTCTAGTCTTGTTTTAATTTATATTAATTGGAATGGTCCCTTTGTATATAATCAGTATGGTAAATATAGTATACAAAAAAATATAGTCCGAGCTTGTGTATTAGTTAAAAATATGAGAATTTATTTTATATATATATAATAGGCTACATTTTAATTGGGTAAAGTATGATATTTTTATATAGTAATAAAATGATGAGATTAATATCCAAATATAAACTATTAAAGGTGTATATAAGATCTTAGGAAAGTTTGTGTGTGTTCATAATATATTCCAATCTTGTTTTAATTTATATTAGTTGGAATGGTCCCTTTGTATATAATCAGTATGGTAGATCTAGTATACAAAACAATATAGTCTAAGCTTGTGTATTAGTTAAAAATATGAGAATTTCTTATAGTAAGGAAATGATGGAACAATTTTAGAATGGATAAGGTTGTGATTAAAGTATAGAATAGTATTAAAATACATCATTTGTATATTATTATCAATTTTGAGACTCATAAGGTTTATATTAAGTTGGATATTATTAGATAATATTTGTGTTTGAAAGGAAAGATAAATATGTTATATGGATATAGTGTTTTAAATCGTAGATTCTTTTTATAGGTATATATACATTTGTTGTTTGAATGTATATTAACCTATACATGATATTTATTAATTTGAAATAAAGATATTGTTTAATAATGATTGATTGTACCTTAAATTATTGTTTAGATTGGTGTATGTTACAATCTATATTTATTATACCTTGAAGTTATATATCAAAATTAATGGGAATATATCAAATGATAATAGGTGATAGATGTTATCACAGGTTTGTGAATCATTATAACATGCTAAGGATGAGGATAGTTAAGTTTTACTCAATTGTGTAGGATAGTACAAATAATTCATATATAACAGGGAAAATAAAAGCACAGTAAGGATGAATTATTATACATTTGATAGGAATTAGGAATAAATAATACTTCATTAATATTTACATAGCATTAAGATTAACTTAGATAGGATTAAACCAAACATTAAACATGATAATGCACATAAAGAACAAAATAATAAATATAATAGGTAATTGTAGAAACCTAAATCTAGCCTAAAAACAATAAAACAAATTAAATGAGTTTAAATTTATATACTCAAGTGCCAATTTTGGTTAGGGTATCCCTTAATGGGGTAGTTCAATTTATGGGCCAGCAAACTTTGATCAAATCATTTCGAGTCAAAATGAATTTTCCACCTAGGTGTTTTGGATAGCTATTTTCTATCAAATTTCTTGTATGGGACATGCGCCTTTGTTATTTTTTGTTTACAACATCCTAAATGGGATAATGGATCCAATGCATTTGACATCACATTCTAATTTCAATCCAGTCAGAATTTAGACCAATAACAAGGCATTTTAATCAATTTGAGTAATTTGTGCACAGAGTGCTTAATCATGATTAAGAGATAATTAAACCAAATTAGATCCTAATTAATAATTCCATGGAAAATTTTTGAATAATTAATTTCAAAAATGAATATTGAATATCTACATCATCATGTGACATCATTTCTTGGGAAGAAATCCCTAAGCCATAAATGCATAAAATATCAAGGTCAACCCCTCCCATGCCTCTTAAATTATCCTCTATCAAAAATATTGATGATCCTATTTATGGATTTTAATTACATAATTGGATTAATCCATATCCACACATCTCAATCTTGATATGAATGGTTTAGGTTTATTCTATCCATTTACAAAATTTTATAAGAGGCCTTACCACATGAATTTTAAGCTTAACTTGTGTAAAGTTACCATGCCAAATTGATTCCAAAGATATCTCACATGCCAAAGTTGTGATGCCAAAATATTGAATCCAAATCCAAGTAAGGTGTCAAGGAGAGATGGAGGTAGTCAAGCTTCCATTGATGTAGACTTCGTCAACACAAACTGAGCAAGCCACTACAACATAGAATTTGGAAAATCTAAGGAAGGTGAAGGATTCTTATTTTTCCTTACTTTTTAGTTGTGCTTTTAATTTGTTTTTGTTATTAAGCTCACCCTATTAACTAGGCATGAATGTGTTATTTTGGTGTTCTTTTGACTTGATTTATCTACTAACTCAATACTAATCTCCCCTTCATCGTCAAATTCCTAGTTCACATAAATTTTCCCCTATTTGGGAAGGCATTCCAAGCTATAACTATAGTAACATATTCTCAAATAATGAAAAGGTCTTGTATGCCTACAATTGAAATGATGATAAACTAACTATATGATTCCCCCTCAAGGGAATTATTGGCACATGTAGGTCGGTAAACAGTCCCTCAAAAAGAAAGCAGCAAAATGAGGGGACCAAAGAAAGGAGAGATGATGGGGTGAAAACATAATGATTTTGAAAAAGTAGTCAAAATCATTGATAATGAAAGTGGGATGGTGTACAATGGTTTGCCTAAAGATAGTTATAATAATTGTACCCCGATAATGGCAACATGGGATGATAACACAATGATTTGCCCAAAGGTGGTTATAATCATTGAGAAGATGGAACTACCCCAATTAAGATAGACAAACAAGATAATAATGTGCTCCTATATGGGTAGAAAAAGGAAAGTGGTGACAACACAATGATTTATCAAAGGCACTTATAATCATTAATAAATGTAGGTGGGATGGCGTGTAATGATTTCCCCATAGGTAGTTATAATCATTGGACCCTAATTATGACAAACATGATTGATTGGCTAATGATGAGGGTAACTAAATCACATAGGGTAAGGATGAATTAAAATAACCTACTAGTTGGGGGATGATCATATAAAATAATAAAGGTTGAAATTTTCTCGTGGTTAATTACTATATTTTGGATATGATTGGGAGTAAATCAGGATGTCATTACCGAAGAGATGTTATGCCACCATTGTTGAATAGACTTCTTGAAGCTGAGGGTTGTTTTAAAACATGTCAATAGTCATCATGGTCTAACATCATGAATACCTATCCAAAATATGCATAAGTAATGACTCTCATAATCCAATACTCAAATAGAAAAAAATGCACCATTGATAAAAACCATGATGTTGATGTTAGAAGATGAATATGGATGGATTCAAGTATAGGTGTGCACAAGGAATCACCTAATGAATGCACATAGAATAAATCAAGGCAAAAATATTAATAGAAAAAAAATAGTCAAGTGAACAAACAAACAACTTGAAATAAATAAACAAATAAAAATCCTAAAAATAAAATTTAATGAAAAGCATCCTAACAATGATTGTGCCCCAATAGGGCAAATCGAGGATAACTGACTAGGCTTAGACATGATAAATATTTTTGGATTTTTGAAATGTTATGAATGCTTTTGGAATTTTGATATATCTTAACTCATTAGAGAATGATAAGATAATTACTCATAAAATGGTGAGAGTATTCGGCTTAGGTTGCTCACAAAATGGTGAGATTATATGAAAAGGGGGACTGAGGTGACCTCAACATTAATTGATTATGGCCTACATAGTCCCAAAATGACCTCAAGTCATAGTAATTCCATCCACATAAAAGGTAGGGAAAAACCAACTAGGTCACAACAAGTTCTCAAATATGGAAAATGGCTAGTCAAATGAAATAGTGATGGTAAGATGATGCATCAATGCATGATAAATAAGTGTTTACCCTAGTTTCCCCATAGGTAGTTATAACTAGGATATAATGGAATAGGTTAAATGATACTAACTTTCCCATAACTAGTTATAATTAGTATCAAGACTGGTGAGACACTGATTTGCCCATACGTGGTTATAATTAGGCTTAGATAAACAAACTTGGTACAGGATGGAAAATGAAAGATATCTTGCTAGATAAATTTTCACACTAGTTTCATAGACTATCATTTTAAACATGAATTTGATATGAGTTGAAACTTGATAAAAATATCATCATGAAAAGTATGGGAAGAACTAAATTAACCAAGATCAAAATAAGATTGGGTAGGATGAGTAAAAATAGGCTTTAGTCTAGATAAGAATGGAATGGTTAGATGGCATGGTCTTGCTAAGGATAATGATGGTTTGATAAATTGGATAAAATGGTAAGAGAGTTTCCCTAAAGTGATGTGGTAAATTGAAGGATATGCAACAATGGCAAAATGATATGTAATAATGGCAATGGCATAGTAATGTGAAATGGCATGGTACATGATTTTGGCCTGGGTGTGGTTTTTTAATTTTTTTATTCCTATTGATAGGGAGATGCACATCCTAATCAACAAATGATTCAAATAGAATACTTAATCATGTTAATTACTAGCCCACACCTCATCTAAATATATACTCTATCAATAACTACCTACAAATTCATATTTTGAGAATGTTGTGATCTTTATTGGTCATTGATTTTGATTCCTTCAAACATTAAGACAAGGTGTCTTTGTAGCCTCTATAAAGGAAAGTGCAACCATGGATGGTAAACAAGGAAAAATAATGAATGGTAGGTTTGATTATGAAATGGAATCGTAGATAATAATGAAATGTGGAATGGTTGGGAAATAAATGAAGATTGAGATGTTTAGTCACATGTAATGTTGTTGATGTTAGATTCAACATGAATTTGGTTGTGACAGGGCCAAAGACTTCTTATTTTGCTAGGACCATAAGATTTTTATATTATTTGGGCCTAAGAGTAGCTACCATTTGATTAAGCTATATATTGGAAGCTATTTTGATTTGATCTTTGATATTATCTTCATCAAGCATTGAATAAATTTTATGTTTAAGTATTGGTACCTCGAAGAGGTTTTCATCAATGAAGTTGTCCTGATTGTCCCATAGCACCTCTAAGAAGTTTTCACTAAGGAATTTTGACTTTTGAATTTGTTTGTCTTCTAGCACTTTTGAAAAAATTTCACTAGAAGATGTTGAGTTCTAACTTTGATTATCCCCTAATCCTTTGAAAAGGTTTCACTAGGAGAGTGTTCTTCTACTACATTAATGTGGTCTTGGCCTCCTTTCTCTTCTTTAACTACTATGTCACCATGGATGTAGTTTAACAAAGTGTTATTCTATTGGTCTCAATTGACACTTATGGTAGATGGAATGTCAATAATATGGCTATGTTGGTTCATGGTAATGGCCTGTGCATTACTAATAGAATGGGGAAAGGCTACATAATCCTTGTAGAAGATACTAGGATAACTTGTGTTGAGGCTAAATTATACATCCTCAAAAACTATAAAAGGATCAAAAATATATTCAAATTTATCTACAAGACATGCATAACCAATGTTGTAATAGTCATGATTATATTATGTGTCTAAAGCTGATTCAAACTCAATATATTCTAAATTTGATGTTAAGACTAATGTTTATTCTAATTTTGATGCTAAATTTAATATTGGTTTAATAATAGAACCTGAATCTAACTCTAATTCTTCATTTGATGGGTACTCTGTTATAATGATGTCTTGTTGAATGCTTTATATTGGATAAGTAATTGCATGTGATGGCATAATGGGCTCCATAAAGACTATTTTGTTAGAATGGGACTCTTCTAGTATGGGAAAAAGGTCAAAAGACAACTTCTCATAGGCTGGCTTGTCAATGGAGGAACTTGAAAAATAAGCATATGGTTAGGGTAATGATTTTCCCAAAGGTAGTTATAATCAGTAAAAAGTGACTCAATAAAGACTGGCTTGTCAAACTGAGACTCCTTGATAGTTGGTATAGGATCAATAGGTGATTCATCATAGATTAACTTATCACAAGTGATTGGTTTGATAAAAACATCTCAGATTGATTGATTTTCTTAGCCTTGGTTTCCAATGAGCTAGAGAATACTAGTTTTGAACATAGCTTTGTCTTCTAATGATTGGATGGGTTGAGTTTTGGATGGGATTGGTATTGGATGAGGAATGGTCTATAGTTGGATAATGGTATTGGAGAGTATGATTACTCCCATGAGCCCAAGGATGAAGTCCTAAAATGGTAATGACAGGGCAGTGTGGATCTTGATTGATTGCATAAGCCAAATGACTATGTCTTAGAAAGATGAAGGTGCATTATGGAGGTTTATTTCTCACACAAGCCAAAGGTTGAGGTCTTATAATGGTAATGGTATGGCATTGTGGAGCCTGATTACTTGCACAAACCAAAGGATGAGGTCCTAGAAAGATATTTTTGGGGCATTATGGAGCTTGGTAGCTTGTACAAGCTAAATCATATAAGTCCTCATAAACCATATCATCCCAATCTTGAGTTTGATCATAAGCTAGTTTTTACTATGTTTCATGTAGTGATTATTGTAACGAGGGTATGGATTCATGTCCCAAATAACATTATCTATAGTTGGGCCTTGAAAGTCCTCCTCATAAACTATATCATCCCAATTGGTAATTTAATTTGGATTTTGTGGTTTTTGACTATGTTCCCCATATGGAGTATTGTAGGGAGAATAATAAAACTCCTTAGAAAATCTCTCTATAGGGGTTCCTAGTGGGATTTTATGTGACCATTATATCACAAGTTGGATTGTATGTGACTCCACCATAAGTGTAGCTAGAAATATCCACATAAATGATGAAAACTCTAAAACAAAAAGGCTAGAATTCTACATACTCTAAAAAATTATGTCCAAAGGACAAATGGTTTGAACTTGGTCTAACTTGGTCAAAAGTGTGGAGTTGTATCTATAAAAATGGTTTGAAAGTGAAGTTATATCTCCAAAATAGTTTATCATAAAACATGACATAAAATAGTCTAACATCAAATGTCTAATGTAATATTTCATACATGAAAAAGGTCAAGCATTTAAATAAAAACTAGCATGTCAAAAGTCTAGGTCAAAGTATTCTAAAAAAGGCCTAAACTATGAAAGGGAAAAGCTGAGTTACTAGGTTTTTTGTCTAAATGCATAGTCAAAAGCTAGGCTCAAATAAATAGGCATATGTTAGGACTTTTGGCCCAAATGGGATTAAAATATAGGCTTAAAATAAAGGCATGATGTGAATTTAATCTAACAAGTTTGGAAATAACTTTGATATAGACTGGACGTACGGTATCAAACATAAACATGATCAGTTGGCACTAGGCATAATGCAAAAATCTTTTAGAAAAAGACTATGTTCTCCCAAATAAAGACACAAACAATGATGAGGATATGAATTGAACAAAAAAAACATCAATAGTTTTCAAATTTGAGTAATCTATTAACCGATGTTATGTAACTCAAAAGAGAAATATCTATATATCATCTCCATGAATTGAGGCCTAAATAAAAATCAATCAATTTTTGGATCCAAACATGACAAGGTTAATTGAAAATTTAATGTTGAAAACTAGGATTTGACCAAATGAGCTAGACAAGGTTGGATATCATGACAACACAAGACAAAGGTCCAAATGATATACATGACATGGTTTAAAATAAATAATTTTTGATACAAGGTAAACTAGTCTTAAAATAAATTGAGCATCCTAATGGTGTAAGAATGCTTGAATGATGTGGTCAATGTTATGTTTCAAAATAATACAATTCAAAATGGCTTTGACATGTTTTGGGCAGCATAATGCTACCCTCCATAACTCAAATGACACACACATAAACAAGTTTAGAAAAACATTCAAGGCACAAGTGGGGTGTAAAATGGCTAGCATAACACCTCTTTAGACAAAAGAGTGATGTATAATAAAGTGGTTTTGACATAGTTATAAGAAAATAGTCAAGTTTTATTCTCAAAACATACAAGCAAGAAAAAATGACCAAAATACTCTAAGTATAATCATCTAAATCCTAGAAAGGGTATATCAATGTGGGGTTGACTAAACTAACAAGTTTCTGAATGTTTCTAGGGGAATAAATTGCATAATGACTTTCATGTCAAACAAGAAAAATAAAAGCATGAAAATTGGGTGTCCATGACACTTGGATTGTTGCAAAAAAATTTAGTACTTTTTTCAACTACTATATCTTGTTATTCACTTAGTGTAGTGTGATGTCCAAAGTGTAGATACATCTCATGTGAAACTCCATCACTAGAAGGTTGTTTAACTACTAAAACCTTTCAATCCTAGTGAGAGTGGGTGAAGTCAATGTTGGGAGATGAAGCCCTAGGTCAAAGCTTCCCTAAAGAAATTGTGGGAGGTAATGGCATCCCCCTCACAAGCCAAGATGTAATGAAATGAAAGACATAAAAATAAAGACTTTAGGGTCATTTTCAAGGTCACCCAAACTATGATGAGTTTTTAGGGAGTGTTTTAGATGACATTCTTTCTAAGCATTGGATTAAGATTTTTACAATAAGGATGGTACTTTTGATTCCAATGGCTCCTTAAAGGGGACAAATGGAAGAACATACATGCATTAAACCTTATTTTTACCAAACAAGTTCTAATTTAAACAACTAATTAAATACAAAAAGATTGAAAAGATGAGTTCATTTATAAGCACTGAAATAAAGATTTGGTGGTGTTATTTTTGGCCCTTGGCCTTAAATTACTAAAATGGTAAAATATTGCACAAAATAAAAAATATGACACAAATCAATAAATACCTAAGTTCATTTTAAGCCCAAATTGAAGATTCAAAACTTAGCCTAGATTCATGATTAAAACACATAATTTAAAATGTTGTAAGAGTTATGATGTGTTTTAAAGGCACTAAATGAAATGTATCTAAGGCTTAGCCAAATATTAGGTTCATTTTAAGCACTAATTCAAAATGCATAAAATCAAGCACGGTAATTTTAAACCCAATTTAAAGTGTGTTTGGTTAGTCAAAACATTCAAACCAACTTCTAAACCACCCCCTCAACCTATAAAAACACAATTATAAGGGCTTACTTTGAAGCACTTAAGAGTTTGAGAAAATAACATTAAGAATTTTAGTTCTTAAGTTGATAGTTGAGTTGGGTTAGATAAATGAGTTGGGTTGATAGGAGAGTCAGGTTGGACATACAAGCTAGATTGATAGGCAAGTTGAGTTGATAGGCGAGTTAGGTTAGATAGGCAAGTTAGATTGATAAGCAAGTTGGGTTGATAGGTGAGTCAAGTTGATAGGCGATTTGGGTTGACAAGTGAGTTGGGTTGTTAAATGAGTTGGGTTGGATAGGTGAGATGGGTTGTACAGGTGAATTGGGTTAATAGGTGAGTTGGGTTGGATAGGCAAGTTGGGTAGAACTAGAGCTGAGTTGGGATGAACTAGAGCCAAGTCAGGTTGAACTAGAGCCGAGTTGGGATGAACCAGAGCTGATTTGGGATGAACTAAAGCTGAGTTGGGACAAAACAAAGCTATGTTGGGATGAACCAGAGCTGAGTCAAGATGAACTGGAGCTGAGTTAGGATGAACCAGAGCTATGTTGGGCCATCTAGAGAATAAAACTATGGTTTATAAAAATGAACTTTTTTACTCAATTTTTTTTCTTTCTTTGATTTCATACTGCAAAAGCCTACATGAAAATAGTTATTAGTTTGCTTGTAAAGGATATGTGAGCAAATTTGTGGGTTGCAGTCCCACTAGGCATGCCATTATGTGAACTAAGAATTTGATGATGAAGGGGAGATTAGTATTGTGTTAGTGGATCAATCAAATAAAAATCACACTAAACTAAAACCTTCATGCCTAGTTACTAGGGTGAGAATAATGAAAAAAAATTAAAATCATAACTAAAAATTAAGGAAAAAAAGAATCCTTCACCTTCCTTGGATGCTCAAAATGCTTTGTTGTAATGGCTTGCTTGGTTTGTGCTCATGAATTCTACATCAATAAAAGCTTGACTACATCCATCTTTCCTTGGAACCTTGCTTGTATTTGACTTAAATATTTTGACATCATAAATTTGGCATGTGAGATCTCTTTAGAACTAATTTTGCATGATAAATTTTCACAAGTTAAGCTTAAAATTCATGTGGCAAAGCCTCTTATTTATAGATTTTGGAAAATGGCTAGAATCAACCTGAACCATCCATCTCAAGATTGAAATGTATGGATAAATGCAATTGTGTAATAAAAAATACATAAATAGGCTCATAAATATTATGGATAGAGGGGCATTGAAGAGGAATGGGAGGCATTGATGAGGCATGGGGGGGGTTAACATTGATATTTTATTCATTTATGGCCTAGGGATGTCTTCCCAAGAAATGATGTCACCTGATGATGCATATATTCAATATTCATTTATAAAAATAAGTATTCAACAAGTTTCCATGGAATTATTAATTAGGCCTTAATTTGGTTTAATTATCTCTTAATCATGATTAAGAACTTTGTGCACAAATTACTCAAATTGATCAAAATGCCTTGTTATTGGTCCAAAATTTGACTAGATTGGAATTAGAATGTGATATCAGATACATTGGATCCATTAACACATTTAGGATGTTTCCAACACCAAATAACAAATGCACACATCTCATTCAATATTTTTGATAGAAAAGAGTAATGTAGAACACCCAGGTGCAAAATTAACATTTTGACTCGAAATAATTTGATCAAAGTTAGCTAGCTCATAAATTACATTACTACATTTAGGGATACCCTAACCAAAATTAACACTTAAATATATAAATTTCAACTCATTTAATTTTCTTTAGTATTTTTAGGCCAAATTATGCATTTTGGTGGAAATTGGTCAAAAACATAGTTAGAGGTTATCAGTCGCCAGATTTAGGTGTCTACATTTTGCCCTTGTTTAGGAAGGCATTGCAAGCTATAAGCATAGTAATGTCTTCTCAAAGAATGAAAAGGTCATATATTCCTACTAATTATATCCATATATGGGAAAATTAGTGTCATTGATCTATGTTATTGTATCCTAGTTATAACCAACTATGGGCAAACTAGGGGTAACACTATTTTATCATGCATTACCACATCACCTTGCCATTACTATTTTCATTTGACTGGTCATTTTCTAGATTTGAGAAATTGTTAGAACCTAGTTGGTTTTTCCCCACCTTTGATATGGATGGAATTATTATGATTTGAGGTCATTTCAAGACGATGTGGGTCATGCTCAATTCATGTTGAGGTCACCTAAATCCCCCTTTACATACACTCTCACCATTTTGTGAGAAATATCATCCAAATGCTATAATTATTTTACAATTAGGTGTTTTTTCATTCCCTAATGAGTTGAGATACCCCAAAAATGCCAAAAACATTCATAACATTTCAAAAACTCAAAAATAATTTATCCTATATAAGCCTAGTTAGTTATCCTCGATTTACCCTAATGGGACAAAGTAATTGTTAGGATACTTTATTTTGATTTTATTTTTAGGCTTTATATTTCTTTATTTAGTTCAATTTTTTTTTTATGTTTGATGTTTTTTTGTTTCTTTGATTTTTTTCCTTCTTGCCTGTTTGTTTGCTTTCATCATTGTTGCCTTGACTTAGTCTATATGTGTTCATTAGGTGATTCCTTGTGCACATTATTCTTGAGTCCATCCATATTCATATGCCAAAAATTTAATCATATTTTTTTATCATTGATGCATTGTTTTCAATTGTTTATTGGATCAAGAGTCATTCCTTATGCATATTTGAAGATAGTCTTCATGGTGTTCTATCATGATGCCTACTGTCATATGCTATAACAAAAATTAGCTTCAAGAAGGTCTAAAATTAATGTATATGTATAAATTTCTCCTTGGAACCTTTTAAAATCCTCCCACCCACCTTTATTAGTATAAATAATTTGACCATTCTAGTTGTATCATTATTAATTAGGATGAGCATCTCATCATTTACAAGTACAATTGAAATATTTTCTATTGATCAATTCTTATTCTTGTATTCATCTCTTTCATCACTTTGAAACTACTCATATTTTAATCTATATTCTAAGATATATCCTTGAGTTATTTTTTCTAATCATCCATAACTGGGTTATCATCATCTTTAACCAATCCAGGTCCCCTTAATGATTATAATTGCCTATGGGCAAATCATTTATTTGACTTTTATTTTTGATTATAACCACCTTTGGGAAAATCAACATCCTTTTTAAATCAATACATGAAAGTATTTTCTAATTTTGATTAATATCAATCATGGGTCCATTCCACCTTTCTTCTTGTTTCTTTTTGAGGGACTATCCATCAACAAATATGATAGTTACTCCCTCGAGGAGGAATCATCATAGGCTTCCCAAACACCATTTAGAGCTTTGTTCTTCAATCATCATCTTATTTTTGGCATACAAGCCATTTCTCATTCTTTTATAAGACATTTATTTTCATAAAATTGGTAACACCTTCCCAAATAGGTGCAAACTATAGACATCTAAATCTGGCCACCAATGACCTCCAACCAGGCATTTGACCAATTTCCACCAAAATCTACAATTTGGCATAAAAACACTAAAGCACACTAAATGATTTGAAATTGATATATTCAAGTGACAATTTTTGTTAGTTTATCCATAAATTAGGCAAAGCAATTTATGGTCTAGCTAACTTTAATCAAATCATTTTGAGTCAAAATGCTAATTTTGCACCTAGGTGCTTTGGATTGGTCTTTTCTATAAAAACTCTTGCACTAGATACATGACTTTGTTATTTAGTGTTGGAAACATCCTAAATGGGATAATGGATCCAACACATCTAACATCACATTATAATTTCAATCCAGTCAAATTTTTGACTAATAATAAGGCATTCTGATCAATTTGAGTAATTTGTGCACAAAGTGCTTAATCATGCTTAAGAGCGAATTAAACAAAATTAGTGACTAATTAAGAATTCCATGGAAAATTTTTGAATACTTATTTTTATAAATAAATATTTAATATCTACATCATCAAATGACATCATTTCTTGGGAAGACATCCCTAGGCCGTAAATGCATAAAATATCAAGGTTAACCCCTCCCATGGCTCATCAATGCCTTCCATGCCTCTTAAATTCCCATATATCCCAAATATTGATGAGTCTATTTATGAAATTTTAATTACATAATTGGATTAATACTTATCCACATATCTCAATATTGAGATGAATGATTCAGGTTGATTCTAGCTAATTTCCAAATCTATAAATAAGAGGCCTTGCCACATGAATTATAAGTTTAACTTGTGAAAAGTTACCATACTAAATTTATTCCAAAGAGATCTCCCATTCCAAATTTATGATGCAAAAATATTGAATCCAAATCCAAGCAACGTGCCAAGGATAGATGGATGTAGTCAATTTTCCACTGATGTAGACTTCATGAGCACAAACCGAGTAAACCACTACAACAAAGCATTTAGAGCATCCAAGGGAGGTGAAGGATTCTTATTTTTCCTTACTTTTTAGATGTGATTTTAATTTATTTATTTTATTAATCTCACCTTAGTAGCTAGGCATGAATGTGTTAGTTTAGTGTGTTTTTTCTTTGATTTATCCACTAACACAATACTAATCTCCCCTTCATCATCAAATTCCTAGTTCATAGTAAGCATAACCAAATAGTCTATATTGATCTCAACAAAAGGTCCAACTTTATTCTTCATACAAGGATACACACACACACACACACATAAATTGGATATTAAATTTGTGTATTATATTATTCAAATATTTGTGCATTATGTATTCAGTTGTTGACTATATATATATATATATATATATATATATATATATATATATATATATATATATTCATATATTCTATCTTATCCTCCACAACTTGTAATAGATAGAAGATTAATAGACTTCTTTTTTGGTACCAACGTATGAGAAGAATGTGAATAGTCAGAGACTATAAATGAATGTGTGTGTGTGTGTGTGTGTGTCTATATATATATATATATATATATATATATAGACACACACACACACATTCATTTATAGTCTCTGACTATATATATATATATAAACACACACACACACACACATTCATTTATAGTCTCTGACTATTCACATTCTTCTCATACTTTGGTACCAAAAAAGAAGTCTATTAATCTTCTATCTATTACAAGTTGTGGAGGATAAGATAGAATATATATATATAGTCAACAACTGAATACATAATGCATAAATATTTGAATAATATAATACACTAATTTACTATCCAATTTATTATCCTAATATTTTCCAAAACTTAAAATGTTTTCTCATCTTAAGACAACATCATAGGATCATTTGAATGTACGCACAGGGTAGATGATTAAGGAATGGTTAGAATAGTAAGATTCATAGTATTCATTCAAGGTGTTTATTATAGTTTTCACCTATTGTGCACTACTTAGCCACACTTTTAGGTATTAAACTAAGTAGTGTACTAACTTACCACCCTTTCAAGTTTTCAATAGGCTGGCATAACTAGGTTGCCACTTTTTATGGGTTTTCAACCATCCTAGACCTACTTGTCTTACTATTCATTTTTAAATACAAAATTATTTACAAAATTTTCAAAAAAAAATATTTGCATAATACTTATCTTGAAGGAGGTGGCATTGATACAAATTAGGACTAGCCAGTAGGATCTTTGGCCCTAGACTATGTATCCTTACACTGTGTGATGACTTACTAGAGCTTAGATGGTTGCTTATAGACTAGAACATTGAGAATCTAGGTAACCTCATTTTAAAATGGAGATAGGTCACTCTTTTAAGTATGCCAATCGATCATCACTTCCTATATCATGTGTAGAATGATGTGCATCAGTGTATGATATTCAATGAGTTGGTTCAGGTCTGAGTTATAAGTGATTCTCATGGGTACCTTCATAATATTCACCCTCATTTAGAACTCTCAACTTAACTTCTCTAGTTTTTTTTCATGATGTTCTTCCTAGAGACCTATGATTGAAATGTGCTAAAGCTCACTTTGCTAGTTAAGAATTCTATCATCCACATTATAGCTAACATTAAATGAGTTTTAGATAGATATGTAATTCTAATCCAATGATGTGGTTTGACTATCCATGGTTATATTATAGGTTAAAACTATAGTGAAATCTATGTTAGAACTAATGAGTGAGTTGTAGAGGTGTTACTTCTAATCCAACAAACTTCATGTGAGTTGATGTGCTTGGAGTGATACAATATCCATCATGATTTGGTACTATTTCAACAAGATTATAAATGTGGCTACCTTATTATTCATACTCTAGAACAATGTAATGACTATATGGAGTTACATTTCTATGAACCAATCCTTAGTGAGCTTAGAGACCAATGTCTTGAGCTTACATTGGTCAGACATAACTTGGTCCTTGATTGCTCAAGTGACCATATCTAGGCAAGTATCTTGAATTATATTCATGGATTCAAAAAGGCAAGCCTTTAGATCTATGTTCTCCACCTTAAATTGATCCCATTATTTCTCTAGAGAAGTAGTCTTTTGTGTAATTGATTCCTGGAAAGTTATTACACCCTCTAATTATTTCTTCAAGGGAAACCTAGAAACATCAAAAGAAGCCTCCTACTTAATTGGGAGTGAGGATAATGTTATTAAATATGTGATAGGGTCTACTCATGGTATTATGTTAAGTGGGAGTGAGAAAGTGTTTCACTAAGCACCAAATTTTAGAGCATCCTAAATCTAGACACCTCTCAATGGTAACTCAGGTAGTTGTAGACCTATCAAAGCTATAGTTAGTGCTTCTTACTATTTGAGATACTTTTATTAGATGTGAGATTTTGATCATGCTTGTTTCTATTATGTTGTGTATTTTTATAAGACATTGAGTTGTTGTATATCATTTTTATCTTTTTTGTGTTTTGCTTCTTCCTCCTCCATTTTCTTATTTATCTCTTATTGTATAGCTTGTATATTTCCCTATTCTTCCCAAGCCTTTAAATTTATTTACCCATTATTCTTCATCCACCTTCTTCTTTTGTTCTACTACGGCCATAGCCTTGGAATTTTCTTATGAAAATTGGGCCTCCAATTGTGATTGTGCTTGATATTGAGTCTATACATATGCCTATTGTTGATACAAGGCTTCTTCTTCTTCCTCCTTTTTCCTTACATCTTTCTCTATTTATTATTGTGCATGTTTTACAACTTTCATGAATTTATATACTTGGGCCACTGCATCCTATTTTCTCTTCTCTTCTTCTTATGCCATCACTTTTATAGCATGTTCATCTTAATTTTCCTTCCACACTCTCTCCTCTTATGCTTTCTAGGCTACATCAATTGATTCATGTACCTTCTTGGCCATATCCATGGTCTTTTTTATATTAGCCTCTACGCCATTTGTATAGACTTCACTTCTTTACCTTAATGAGTGGATTTTTGTTTTTGTGATTATTATTCTTGTCTCTTTTTATCTTCCTTACACACTCATCATTATATTTCATGAGTTACTTCTTCCCTCAAGGCTTGTTCTTATTATTCTATGATTTTCTCTAGTATGAGATCTTTAACCTCTTTAGCTTGTGGTGATGGTAGTGAATCATTAGGTTACACTTCCAATTATGGAAACCTATGCCTTCCTCCTCCCAAACATGACTAGTCTACATTTTAGTGGTGGTGTAGTAGATACAGGGGTAGGTTGTGCTTCCTATGCAATAATTGGTATTCCAAGGGTGAACTCTTCTAGTATAGGGGAGAGCCTAGCCTCTTACCTATTTGTGGTTTATGCACTAGTGATTTGAGTGGGATCTCTAGAAGGGGTGAAAATATGTCCTCAATTGTGAATGTTATTGAAAGTTGAGGATAGAATAAGTTGATGTTGTTCTACAGATGCTATACTTATTATAAATTATCAATAAAAATGAAAGGTGGGCAAGATGGGTTGTCCACCCATAACTCTAGGGGAACCTACTTTTGTACTTAAAATATGGAAATAACCTTTTAAAATAAAAATTATTTATCTTAATTGTCATATAAATCTCAATCCATGTCTTCCATCATGACCTAGTAGACTTCTTTCTCATTTTTGGCCACATAGAGGAGGTCACACGAGCTCAAAATATAAAGAACTTTCAGGTCATCCATCTAAGTGGTTATATTGTGTGTCTTGCATTTCATGTGAGGGATTTTTAAATGATTATCTAATTTATGATTTCATTTCTAGTACTATGAGTTGGTATCTTTCTTTGGTTACTACACTATAGGGATGGTTGCACTAGGTGTTATGGCTTGTAGTGAAGTCATACATTAGGCTATGAAGGCTTTTTGTTTGCTAACTTTGGCCTAAGCCATGTTCATTATGAAAAATAAAGGGAGAAGTTATAAGGGTGACTATAGTAACTCATGGATATTTATAAACACACCCCATGGTAATAAAGTGAAAGATGAATGCTGACCTAGATATTGCATGATGTTGAGTAGCACTTGAGGATGTAAACAACTCTAGACATTCCTCCCACCAAGATTTGAACTTGCCCTCATGTGTTAGGAATCCTCACTCTTGCATCTAAATGAAATTCTAAAATTGTTGTGAAAGCCAATAGTCTCTGTTAGGGTGAACTTCTCCATCTAAGGACTTCTATGGCATGAAGTAGAGTAAAAAGATGAAGAACTAGTATTGGAATGTCTACTTTGGAGTGGTGTGACACTTCTCAATGTTAGTGAGTAAGTCATGGATGAATTACTTTAGCTAGTTGAATTGTTAATTTATATGTATCATATGGTGAGTGATATACATGATACCTTTTGATATTTTATTTTCTAGACTCGGTCATCTACCAAAATCTCCTAGTGGTGCACTCACCAAGGATGCACACTAGCTCATCTAGGATTTCATCAATTAGAATCCCTCTGTTACTTTGCACATAAAAATAATAGAATTATTTAATAATTGGGGCATTATTATGTTATATAGAGCTAATGAATCTCCATGTGTAGGCATGCCCAAAGCTCAAGATATGTATTTTGTGTTGATTATTGTTATGATGTCTAGTCCTAAATAATGTTACCATCATTGTATCACCCTAGAAATACTTGTATGATCTCCCCCAGGTCACCAAAGGTAGGTATTCATGAAAAGTGCTCAACATCTATGTTGATGAATTGGTGGGGAGATATGAGAGCAAGTGGTTACACAACATCAACAGGGTTTAGTTAGAATAACTCATGTTCTACTTTCTAGAGGTAATCAAATGACTCAGGGTCATTAAACTTGGTTTGCTTGAGTGTTTTGTCAACACCTATGCTCTCTTTTTTATCATATATGAGAGCCTTGATGAGACATAAATTATCTATATCTATGTGAAGTGATGGAATTATAATACTATTGGCTTTATGTGCAATAAAATAGCTTGGCTCTTTACAATTACATATTATGAAAAATATGCACAAGGATGAAATGATGACTTGGTATTCAAGCTTGGCTCTTATAGAATTCATGCCCATTAGATTCTATGTCAATTCCATTATTATATATACACTCATCTTGAATGTCATAGTCAATGTGTAAAATCCAATCCAATATAGCAATCAAAGTAGTTAATCATTAGCACATGTGTGAAGTTATGCCATTATGCTTTTGGTGTCTGTATGGGGGGTATGAGTAAATGATGTCGATGGGATACCAATATATTGAATATTTTTGTCAATAAAACCTTATATTGATCATTTACTTATATTATATGACCATTAAATAATGGATATCTTATTGATGTGACATTTACATACCTTTCTTAGACTTAATTTATTTCATTCGTTCCTTTTTGACTTTTACACTAGCACACACGGATCCTCCTGTATACAACCTATGAAAACTATGCTTGATATCTTGATTCTACATTTTTTGTTGAATATTTATTCTTAAACACACAAAAAACAAGAAAAAATTAGGAAACCCTAATCTAATTGGTGTTACATAGCACCCAGTCACTTTACAGAATGAGATAAATTGACTATTGATAATAGGGATTAAGCCTAAAACCATTTACCCACCCTAGAAAGATGGTTCCATAAAGACATATTAAAACCATGTTTCCTTATTGAATTATTTCATGTATAATATAGATCCCTTTCCATCAAATCTGTAACTTGCCTAGGAATGCTCTAAATCGACTATCATATAATAAAACTAGTTGATCTTTATGAAATTCTTTCTAGTGTAAATTCCTATCATGCCATGATTTTTGGCTTTGATTGTGAAATTAAGACATCCATACCTCTCTAAATATATAGTTTTCCATCCTATTTAGTTTAAAGAGTCTATTAATGAGAGACTCATAATCTCCTAGTCACATGACCATGTCAATACGTAGACTAGCCACTAAATATTCTATTGACATGGTTGCTTCAAGACCATACACCAACTAGAATGGTGTAAACCATGTGCCTCTCTTGTAATGTGTGTGATATTACCATATAATCATAGGTATATAATCTTCTTAGTCATTCTTCTTAACATCATATTGTTTTTTAGCCTTTTACCCAACACTTTATTGGAAGCTTCAGCTTGGACATTGGTCTGTGGATAATACGTAGTGTTTTTATGATGATAAATCATCAATTCATTAATCATATCCTTGATTTTTTTATTAAAAAATTGTGTTCCTATATTTTTGAGTAACTTTTTAGGTCATCCAAACCTTGTAATGATTTTTTCATAGAGAAACTTTGTTGCATCTTTTGTACCACAACTAGGTGTCACAACAACTTTAACCCACTTAGTAAAATAGTAAATCATAATGATTATATACATTTTATTATTATTATTACTCTATATATTGATATGTCAAATGAATTTAATGACTCATTATTCAAAATGATACTTAGCTAATAAAGGATGTGAATGTATTTCACATTTTTGTAATGGTTTACCCATGTGTTGGCAGACATCATAGTGTTGTGAAACTCTATGTGCATCTTGGAACAAATTTGGCCACCATAATCTTATTTGTATTAGTTTTATATTCATATATTCTCTCAAAAAATTTCCTCATATGACTCCTTGATGTTCCTCCTACAAAATTTGAGGTCATTCATGTTCTATAACAACCCTGTGTAGGACTTCATCCTTCCCCAAGTGATACAAAATCCCATTGATGATGGTATATGCTAGGGATCTAGTAACAAATTACTTCTTATTATGTTATTGATAGTTCAAAATAAAGACTCCTTATTCGAGGAATTTGGCGATGGATTAAAAAAATTAAGAATCATATAAACACAAAAGAGGTGTGCATCAGGGGAGTCTTCTTGTAATTATTTTGGTTCCTCACCATTTAGAATATAGTTGAGATGATCTGGTCCCATGTTCTCTCTTCTTGGATTTATATTAATGTGGAATTAGAATTCATAAAATATCATCAACCATCGAGAGATATGTCCTTCTATAATTAGATTTTTGACAAGATATCATAGGGATTGATGATCAATGAAGACTTCAAATAATGTCAAAATTAGATAATGTCAAAAAAATTATAGTAAAAATGTGATAGCCAATGATTCTTGATTAGTGGTTGTGTATTTTTTCTTTTTATTAAAGAGTTTCTAGCTAGAAAAATGAATGGGATGGTTGAGGCCACTATCTCTAGGATGTACAAGCATTAAAAAAAGGTGATACCTGAAGCATCCACATGTACATGAAAGGGCTTTCTCCAGTATAGAAAGATGAGGATGGGAACTTTAACTAATCTCTATTTTAACTCAGTGAAGGATACTTGGCAGTCTAAATTCCAAAATAAATTCACATTTTTTCATAGTAAAGATTTCAATGGGGATGAAATAGCTATGTATCCTTTCATAAACTTATGATAGTAGCCTATATGTCCCAAAAAATAGTGTACTTATGTGGAATTAACAGGTGGAGGCATACTCAGGATTACTCCAATTTTTTCTTGATCTATAATAATTCCTTAGTTGCATACTACATGTCCTAGAAGAACACTAAAGGGTGTAAAAAATAGACATTTTTTCAAATTTAATGCAATGTGCAAAACTCAACAACATTCTAACATTAGATGCAACTTAGACAAATTTTATTTAAATAAGGAAAAGATTTCCCAATTTTGTCAAGGTAGACTTGTAGTAAGTCATGAATAAAATCCTTGAATGCAGTCACCACTAAATGAGAGAAATTTGTAGGTGAATTCTTAAGACCAAAAGGCATGAACTTATATGAAAATTATCCCCATTATGTGGAAATAGTCATTTTGGATTTATCTTCTTCTGTGATGGGTATCTGATGATATCCACTTAAACCATCCATGAAAGAATAGACTTCATGTCCTATGAAAAACTCTAAAACTTTGTCTGTGAATGGAATTAAGAATGGATCATTTACATAGGCATCATTCAAAATGTGATAATCACCATATAATCAGATTTCCCATAACTTATTTGGCTGCACTACCATGGGGATTAGCTAATCTTCTTTTTCTACTGGATAGATTATTTTTTCATCTTACATTCTATCTAAGTTAGCCTTTACTTTTAGCTTGATGTTTGGATTGATCTTGCATGGGTGATTCTTTGTAGGACTTCACACTCCTTCATTTCAATATGAATCTTGCTAAGATATGAGTTAACTCCTTGGACCTCTAGGAATTTAGTGTGAAAAATATATTGATAATCCCTTAGAAGTTACAAAGCTTATAAAATTTCAGGTTTTGTTCAATAATCACCTATATTCATGAATTTTAGAATCTCTTCAACATCGATGTTTGCTACATACTTTCTGATGGGTTACTAGTAAATCTTGTGCTTTTCCTCATCAATAGATTCTTGTATCTACCATTGTCCTTCTTGTTTGGGAATGTGTATGCTACACAACTTGTCTTCTTTAGTAGGTTCTATATTAGTGTCCTTTAGTGGTTCTATAGGTCATTTAGGTTCAAATAAATCATTCAAATCCAGATCACCATATGAATAAGAATCCTTAACATTATCTAATTCATCTTGTATTTAGTGACGTGGTTATGTCAAAGATTATTCTTCATTCTTGGTAGCTTCGTATCCTTTTAATATCATATTAAGATTAGATGATGCATTTTTTTTGTGTACTAGATTCTATCATGGTGCTTAAGTCTTTTTCACACCCATGACATAAGAATTGTTTGATTTTTTAAAGTGTATTATGAAACAAATGGTTTTCATCTTTAAAAAAAAGGTCTAAATAAAATAACTTTGGACCTGCACCCAATTCTTTATCTACCTTCTACACTCTTGGTGCATGTACAATGTTGCTAGTAATGGAGCAAGTGTATAGTGGAAAATGTGAACCTAGTACTTTGGTGTCACTCATTCCTCAATCTAGAATTCAACACATTTATGAATATTAATTTCAAGACACTTACCTTCTTGAAATAATTGCCAATTATTTTAGATGAAATATGGTAATTGGAACTTAATAATCATGAGCTAGTAGGCATCATCCCACTCAATCTGGTCATTTTGATGAATTGCCCACCATGTCATAGTAACTCCCTTAAAATCGTAATTTAGAGCATTTATCCATGAGATGATGGTAGGTATATGAACTTATAACCATATAATGAAGTCATTGATATCCTTTGTGGCATATTACATAGGAATATGTCACTCATGTGTAAATACCATTATCATCAGTCACAGTTCATGATCACCTTAGGCCCAGTTAAGGAGATGTGTGTCTAAATCTCTACTAATAGATGAGGCTATTTACCATGACAAAGTTCTTTCTCTAGTTGGCTTTATATATTCCCTCATATGATAATTATCTTAATAGCGGAAGTTAAATTTTGACTGAGTAGAGGATTTTGTAGACATAGATATACAATCTTCTATGACAAACTAGTTTTTCAATAGTTGCATAACTACTAGTTTGGGCTTCCATTATTTTGAAGTCTTCAATTATTAAGTGAGAAAACATTATACCTAAGGTTTGGTATGCTCATATAATAATTTTAACTTAACTGTGTGGATAGATTTTAGATTGTCCTCAAAATTTAGCTTCATCATAACATATGAAGAATTTGGTTCAACTAGAATTAGGTAAGGCTTGTGCACTCTATTCAAAGGAATGGCAAAAACCTTATCTACTTGGTGTGCTTCTAATTGATTTTTCACTATGTTGATAGTCATTTAACCATCATATGCCCATTTCTTACCTATCATTATAGGGTAATGTGTTGTATTCTTCATGTCTATGACTTCAAAGTCACCTTGTAATGTCAGTTCTACAAATTTAATCTCCACATATTCTGATAGAACAATAAGCTCAACCCTTCCATAATTAGCTAAGATAAAAGTGATTTGGCTATAACTCAAAACCAATGATCCTATAGCTTCTCATGTTAACCTAAGAATCATGTTGAATATGTTGCTAAACTTAAAGATAACATTTTTAATTTCATATCCCATAACTTTAATGTCAATGTGTGCATCAACATTATAGGGATTCTTCATTTTGATGTACTAGACCAACTTTTCTATCTTCTATTATCTATACTATGCACATTCTAGTAGATTATGTAGTAGGTTTATGATGTTATCAAAGATGTCTTTATTGTGTAGTGTGTTAAAAGTTTCAGAAGGTTTGTGAGTGTAGTGATAAATCCATCTTGATGCATAATGTGTATGATCTAGCCATATATTTGTAAATCTATTTTTTTAGTAGCTCCTTTGGTAGTATCTTGATGTGGATGTTTTTAAACATCTATGTATCTTCATATATGAGTCCCTTTTCCATAGTTAAGTCTAGGTATTCATCTTATTTAGCTTTTTGAATTCCTTGATCTTGAGGCTCAAGTGAAAGAAAACATTTTTATACATGTTGTCATGTAAAAACATTTAAGAACACATTTTATTTAGGATACGTACTCACCATATTCACATTTTGGACAAACATTTCCTTTATTTATTTTTTCAAGATGGTACAATCTTCTATGTCATGTCATTTAGATATTCTATAGTATGCATAGTAAGATTGTCTTTGAAGATTCATAGGGAAATTCATTTCTACATGATTGTATTGTCCACATAGGTAGCATTATAGAGGAGGCCATTACTATTTGTTTCCTTTTCCTCCTTGGTATCATCCTATATATCCACCCTAAGCTACTCCTTTTTTGGATTGATATCCATCTCTATATCCTCCTTCTTTCTACATAGTGTTCTATTGTTGGTGCTACTAGTTATTATATCCACTATTGAATTTTCATTGCATAACTGGTGGGGTCCAACTTTTTTAGTGCTACTACATCATGGTTGAGATTTAGGGTGATACATACTAGTAATATAGAGATGTAGGTGTCCAACCCTGTGAAGGAGGTGTCCATCTAGCTAGACCTTGAAATTGATATTATGGAAAACTAGGAATCCATTATGGTCTTATTTGGGTTGCAAAACATTTTTTGACCACTGGGCCTAGGGTTTTTTCTTCACCAAGCACATTTGATGTGCAATGATGGTGAATACATTTTTGATGATGCCTTCCTTGAGTTTTTGAAAATCCATATAGTTATTTTCATCATGATTATTTGATTTAGAGAATTTGAAATATAAATTATGTGGAATTTTGACATATTATTGTAAAAGATGGAACTATGTTATGGCATGCCCCACTACTCAATAGATTTCATAGAATTCTATCTCAATCGTAGGAAAATTATTATTATGATGTCATTCTTTTCTACACTCCATATACCATAGATTAAATTTAGGATTATCTACCTCATGGTATTACCCCATTCTTTTCATGAAATATTGTAGTCTATTTTCAATCTTAGAATTAATAAGAGGGGATTCTCCATAATCTTCAATTTGCTATACCCACAGGGCAATAGCTCTGGCATCTAATTTTGTAACATGTTGAGTTTGCACGGTGGCAAAACTAATTCTAAAGCATAGTCCTTTAATAGACCATGCAACTTTATCTTTATATCCTAAATAAAATTATACCTTATTCATCACATCAAAGAATATACGGTCATAGTCACAGACTGATTATTCAAACTTTTACCTTTTCTCCTTTAGGTCTTATATAGTCTTACTAGTGCATTTCATTATCTTGAATTTTGTGATAAGATAGTACTTAACATATTTTATACTTTCCTATTGAACATATATTTCATATATTAATTCAAGTGCTCTTCCATCTAGTGCCCCTACTAACTCACACTTTTTGATAGCTTCATCAGTGATGGTCTTAGCTTGCCATCTCATCTCACATGTTAGTAGGTACTATTGAAGATCCATAGACCCATCATAGATTGTTAAGTTTATGAATCATTTTTGATGGCCCATTATGTAAACTAGTGTTAATGGAATATCTTTTATAGTTATTACCATATGATTCTACATTTTGGGAGATCCTACCTACATAATTCTCTACATACTAGGTGAGTCAATGTGAGCACTATGATTTTCTATGCTTCCTTCTTTGTCTTGCTTTGGTTTAATAAAACCTATGGCCTTTAAAGTCTTTCTAATTTATCTAGTTTGAATTTTATTACCCAAATAATTCACTTATTCTAAAAATGGTCCTTTCTAAATACTATCTTCCTATCTTACCTTGTAGAAATCTTCCACTATAAAATAAAAGATTGGGCTACGAGGATGTGTGCTCTTTTAGTGAATGGTCCTTTCGTGTGACTTCTTATTCTTCACTTGAACCTATAATTAACCTATAATTGTGTTATATTTATTTATGTAATTCTTATTTTTTTTAATTATCATTTCTTGTAGATATGCACTACATTTATCATCTATCTATCCTACTTAAAAAATATTCTCGCCCTCTTCTTCACACATCTCATCTTCATCTCATTCTTCATCACTTCAATCTATCTACTGATAATAATACCCCTTTTTTATTTGTATTTATTTTATACTCTCACTAATCATTTATTCACACTCATTCATCATCTAATCTATTGCTACTCTTACCTATACTCATAGCTACTTGGGTATTCTTTTGTATATTCCATTGGTTTTGTTCTCATAGTTCCTGTTATGAATCTAGAATTTTCTTCTTACTCTTATTCCATCTATTTAAATTATAATTTAGGTTCAATCCTTAATTACTCATTTATCCATCATTCATATTCATGTTTCACACACTCCCATATTCCTAGAGTGACTACTCCACATTAGTTGGAGTAGGCACCATGGCCTTGTCGACAACCAACATCTTTACCCAGAGAGGTAGCCATTACAAAAATTTCCTCTAATTACTTAAACAAAATGGTTGTATGTAGATTAGAATGATATATATACTTATATTATAAACTCTCTGATGTATCCATCTATGGTGGTAGCAACCCAATAGTCTATTGCTTTCATCTAGTTAATTTCTAGTTTCTATAACTGGTTTATCTTCTCTTCAGTCCAAGTAATTATTTCTTTCATTAAAGGATTAAATCAATAATATTCCAATCTTGTCAATAAGTTAGCTATTAGTTCAGGTAATTTTAACCAATTTTTTTTATATCTCTCCATATATGTGCTCATGAATAATTTCATTTGTGGTAAGACTAGCCCATTTAGATTCTTCTTCTATGAAATTTCATACTTTTTTGTCTAGCCATGTCTCAATATCTCTTTGCCCCAGTAAAAATATTATCATAGTTTCATATAGGAGTGTATCCAAACTCACCATACCATTATTAACAAAGGTTCCTAAAGCATCAAAATATGCTAAGGATGAGGATAGCTAAGTTTTACTCAATTAAGTAGGATAGTGCAAAGAATTCATATTCAACAAGGAAAATAGAAGCATAACAAGGATGGATTATTGTGAATTGGATAGAAATTAGGATTAAACAAAACTTAATTAATATTTATAGAGAATTCAAAGTAATCTAGATAGGATTAAACCAATCATTAAACATGATAGTTCACACAAGGAACAAAATAAGAACTACAAAAGGTAAACATAACCAAATAGTCTATATTGATCTCAGCAAAAGGTCCAAATTTCTTCTTCATATATATATATATATATATATATACACACACATATATATATATACATATATATATATATATATATAGTCTCTAAATATTCACATTCTTATCATACTCTGGCACCAAAAGAGGAATATATTCATCTTCTATCTATTACAAGTCATGGAGGATAATATAAAATATACATATAGACAACAACTGAATACATAATGTATGGATATTTGAATAATATCCTCTGTAGCTTTACTAGCCGATTTATTCTCACAATAATAAATATATGAGGGTGCCATTTTAAAACTCATATATCTAGCCCTTGATATAATCTGATAGTTTGTGAATCATTAATAGAGACTTGTGTGAGTGGAATTGACTCAGATCCATTTGAATCTAATTTATATAATGAAAAAATTGTCCAAAATAATGTTATAGATGAGACATTTTCATTCCATTATACTTTTTAATTTACATGTGTATGTCATTTCCATATTAGATAGAGGATTTTTTTCATTTTTTATGTGACTACTACATGTATTAGTGATTGTACACACATAGGTTCTAATTGATTTCTTGATATCTACACCTTTTTTATCTTCCCCTTCATGAAGGGAAGGGATAATCCTAATGGGGAAGTGTGTGAGATAATGATAGGCTATGGTTAGAGGTAAAGCACTCAGATGATGCTCTCCCTCTCTTAAATTATTCAACCATTTAGGGATCATATTCATGGATATTCTATGGATCATTGAGATATTTAAGAGGCCCATTTGTACTATTAAACATGATATATTGTATATTTTAATTTTACTTAAATGTAATATGCATTATATTATTATTTGATGGTTGTTCAACATAACAATGGATATGAGATTTGTAATTAATTTTGAATATTTTTCAACAATGGATATATGCTTATTTATAGTTATATTATGGATTATATCAATTATTTGATTAAATTAAATCTTTTCATTATTAATTTTATGATAAATATTCATCTTGTAGTGTATTATAGGTTGTTTGAAAATTAAATGGATCATTTTATTAACCAGAGGGTTGATACATTTACATATTTATTACATTTGATACATGTATTAGTCAAATAGTGACTTTATAGATATTTATGGATGATTTTATAAGTAAACCATTTGTACTTATAAAAAATTGGTGTAAATTTATGTAACCCAGATGGGGTTCTAATAATTACAATACTATAATAAAGGGGGTAGATTTTAAACACTAAAATATCGTAATTAATACTTGGAAATGTATGTTTTGACCTATTTTTACCTTACATAAGTCATGTGTACATACATTATTCTCATTATCCATTCTCTCAAGTCCACATTCCTTCTATGGGTATGACCCTCGAAATTTTTTTATTAGTCACCTACATGAATTTCCATAGTCTCTATCAAACTAGTTATTTATCCTACTTAGGCATCTTTAGATCACTAATTAGTGTCCATGTATCATAAATAGTAACATCATTATAAGAACATACCATCTAATTATTTTTATTATGTCTAAAAATTTCATCCCATGGCAAAAATAGTCACCTTTCAAATTAAATTATTTCTTATAGCTCAAACCATTCATAGAACATGTCAATCATGTCAAAAATTACCCATTGAGTCTCATATAAATACAAAATAGGTTTAAACCTATTTAAAATCTACAAAAATATATCAAATATATTAAAAAAAAAATCACATTTAATGTAATTACCCTAATATTCAAAATTTATCAATAATTCATAAGGAGGAGGTCCTACTAAAGTATGAATCACCTTAGGCCATGCCAATGTTTCCAATTGCTGAGTATTAAGAGTTAGATTATAGATTTCATGAAATAAATCTTTTTTATTTCATACATTCACCTGATGGGGATAAATACATTCTATTTGACATCCCCCTTTAGATTATTAGATATGTATTAAACATTCAACCATTGAATGAAGAGTGGTTGAGGTCATCTCAACCCACTTTTATTCCCTTTTTAGGTATAATTCTACCATTAAAAGTGGACCTAGGGTCTCAAGTAAATGATATATATTTATGGGTATTATGTGCATAGTTATACCTTAATATCAAACACATAATCATAATATAAATATCCATAAATACCTATACTAGACAAAAGTGAAAGATCTACACAAACAAAAACTATCAGACTCAAAACATAGTGATTGACAATAGTGTCTAAGTGAACCTAAAAATATAGCTCCTAATTTGAGTGATCCATAGTCTATATTTCTAATTGTGAATAGTCAAAATCCTTCATAGATTATTTAACTACTAATTATATTAAACTTTTATTTTACTTTATAGATCTAGTATCTAAACCAAATTTAGTCCTTTTCATTCATATTTATGCCTAATTGTGTACATTATACTAAATTATACACATATTTTTATATTTTATTAAGGGTTAACATTAATAAAAATAAGATAAAATATATGCTACCATAGGGATCTAAGTTTTTTGATAGTGTTCAAATGATGTCCAACATTGTGCCATTTTTATGATATGTTTTCCATTTTGATGTTAACCCAAAAATGATCATGTAGTCAATTCATTGATTCAAATACAATATGTATATTCTAAGTATTTTGTCCATTTAGTTGGTCTTTTTTTTTTTTTTTTAATAATTACCATAGTGAAATATTAATTAATTTGTTTCAATCTAGATTACCCTATTTAGTGTTATATTTTAAATAATATGTATATGTGCATAGTTTCCATTATTTTTATCTCTTAGGTGTAAGATTAGTTAAAAAATAACTACATACATTTAACATAGTCTTATATATAAAACAACTGAGAATTTTTTTATTTTATTTAAGTAATGTGTGTGTGTGTGTGTGTGTGTGTGTGTGTGTGTGTGTGTGTGTGTGTGTGTGTGTGTGTGTGTGTGTGTGTGTGTGTGTGTGTGTGTGTGTGTGTGTGTGTGTGTGTGTGTGTAATGAGTAACATATTTATTTTTAGCTTATATGACAATAAAAATAAGAGGCTAGTTTTATTAAAAAAAATTATATAGAGAGAATAAATATTTGAAAGGACTAGTTCAAAACAATAGAAAAATAAAAAAAAATATAGTACATAAAATAAGATGAAAAGACTATAAATCTTTAGACAAAATATCATAGTATTTTTTTTTATGGAAATGGATTCCAAATAATCCAACACAAGTAACAAGTGTGTCAAAGTTATATTTTGAAGAGGAAAGTAAAAATATTGCTAAGATAGTTTTATTTATTTTTTACCGATGAGCATAGATAGGGTAAAAAGGCAAATATTATTTCTTGATAGGAATAATGTTTTTTTTTATCATTTTCAGCATGAAGTTTCCATATATATATAAATGAAATAGAAATAATATAGTATTTGAAATTTATATTTATATTTTTATAATGATGTTTGAGATAAGTTTGGAAATTTTTCCTCAACCAGGTTTTGTGCAAAGTGAAATATTTATTTCCACTTTGTGTATAATAAATTATAATGCATGTTGATATGATTACAACGTGGTTTTTTTATAGTTTTTTTAGTGTATAAAATCATATGTTGGATGAACATCAACAAAAATCAATTGGACACAACCATTATAGAATGGTTCAAATGGATATGCATAAACATTTTTTTGTTTTTGATAGTTCTTCGACATGGGAAACAATGTTTTTGAGTTCCATACTAATAAATATAATATATGACAAAACTTATTCAAAGATAAAAATATATGTCAATTAATCAATATTGAATAAATATTTATGTCAATATTTGATTTTTCTATGGTTTTCAAATGTGTGTTTGTGAAATTATCATTTAGTGCATCTAATAAAGTGTATTTAATTTTTATATTATAAAGATAAAAAAATCCTTTAATCCCAATTTTAACAACATTTTTGAAATTAATTATTAGTGTCTCCATAGAATTCAACAATTAATAAAAGTTAGGATTGTTGTGAAGTGTTGTTATTAATGTCAAGGATGATGTCATTGATGTCCAAGGTAAATATGACAAAGATGCATGGTGAATGGTCTATGAGACATGAGCTTTTGTGCCTAATGATAAATTAAATCCATGTGACATGAGAGAATTTGAGTGAAGCCTAATGTCTCTCTGTTGAGAGAGAATTTGAAGGCAACCTAAGTCTTTATGTTGAGAGAAAATTTGAAGGAAACCTAATGTCTCTATGTTGAGAGATAACTTAAAAGAAACCAAATTATTATTCTGAGGTTGATGTCAATTTTTAGGTTAGGTAAATAATTTTTTAGTATTAGCTCTTGAGTACAAGGTGTCCTGAGAATCCTATACATGACACTAGGCATAACATGAAAAGTCTTAGTGAGAGAGTTTGAGCATGGTGGCTTGGTGAGATGGATGCACAAAGGAATAAGAGGTTGTATAAATTTTATTGAGCATGAATATGATTCATTATATCACTAATGATATTTTCAAGGTGAGCCTAGAGGGGTAAGTTTTTATGTCCAAGTCTACAACTAAACTAGTTTTAGACCCTGCCTGACCTAATGAGGTGCTATGAGGTGTTGTAAAGACATATGAATAATGTAAGGATGTGTAAAAATATTATAAATTTTGTATGATAATGTAAATAAAGTATAAAGATCCCAAAAATAAGTTTGAAGGTCAGTTCAAGACCTAATAAGATGTGAAGACTCAGGTGGAATAAAGCAAGATAGTGAGAGCATGGCCTAATGAGGTATCAGGATCAGTTTCCAAGAAATGTCTAAGTATTTGAGAATTTACAAAGGTTATTAAAATTTTTTAAATCATATTCATGAATTTTTAGGTCATGCTTTACGATTAAAGGCTTGAAAAAGTGTTTTGAGGTCTCTCAAGTGCATAAAATGAAGGGTTTTCAACCTGAGGACTTTAAAGTGTTAAGTGGCATGTGTAACTTCTACATGGTAACATGAGATGTTAATAATATATGGGGAAGGGTCATAGCTAATATCTCCAAGAATTATTTTTTTAAATGAGGGGAAATCCTTTATGAAAAATTGTTAACACTAGAAGCAGTGTTAATGCTCTTTAAAACCCTAAAAAAGACCTGATGTGAAAGATCTTGATCAAAATATCCAATAGTGGATTGGAATGTCTAGATAGGTGATTGGATATTTTATTAAACTCTCCTAATAACATTTTAGTTTGGTTGGTTTATCTAATATGTGGGTAGACCCTACAAAAAGGCCTTATTTCTTAGAGATTTATTATAGTAGTTAGATTTGACAAAGTCAAAGTTGATAAGTGTATGGAGGACAAAGATTGATACTTTTATTTTTTGAACATGGTTATTTATTAGTAGTTTCTATCCATCAGGTGTGCTAAACTGATCATCCAAGTTGACCCATCACTAACATGCCTAATGGTGTAAATAGTGAGAAACCCAGGCAAAAGTGAGAAAGTGTTAGGGACGTGTTATCATCGATTAGGAATGAATACAAATAAATTAAGACATTTTTTTAAAACATTTACATTTTGGATACAAGTCTTGTAGGTATGTAGATATTATGAAAATGTTTCTCATAAGTTGACTTATCTAGATCAAATGAGATAGTAAAGGTGTAAGGTTATGAGATTGGTATAAAAGACTAATATTATCATTTGAACATGTTATATTTATATATTATAGTTTAATAATGATGTCATAAGATGATATAAATTAATTTTAAGTATTTTAAACTGGTCATATAGGTGTTGAAGGTCATTTTCACCATGATTGTACTTTAAGGCTAAATGATAGTTCTAGTTAAGCAAGTTATAGTGATGAGTTTGAGGCCTTATGTTCTAATTTGAAGTTTATAATACAATTTTTTTGGGTCATTTATTTTCTATTAATTCTTTGTACAAGGTTTGAGATTTAGTGAAATAAGTGAAAATGTTGAAGCCAAAATGGATTGTCAGGTAGAGTAAGGTCTGTTAGAGAGAGGGCCAATAAATTGGTTTATAAGACAAATAATTTCCATTAAATATTATAATATTTTTGTTGAATATTGTTTTTAGGATGTTTTATGATAATTTTAAATCATTATACATCCTTAATTTTGTCCTTTTAGGTGTCACAAGTTTAAGTTTTCATGACTATGTTTTGAGGATAGTTGGCAGTTCTAAGTGGGCTATTTGTAGAGAAGGGTTTGAATCCTTTTGCCTTAAGTTTTGAAGTAAAAATAATATGGTGATGACCCTAAGGTTATGTATACTATTTATATATGATTTTTTCCATGTTTATTTATAAAAATTATGTTTTTACTTTAGTTTTTCATGTTGGACCTTCTGAGTAGGCACATGTTTAATATGAATAGTATTAATGGTGTGCTCCAAGTAGTGCTTTGAGATAAATTTTTTTATGAAACTTAGATGAGATTAGAATGGATATAATTTATTTTTTTAAGATATGTTTTCTACCATTTTTTTAGTTATTAAGTTTTCCAAGGAAGACAAATTGTAACATGTCCTGAAGTAGACCTAATGGAATAACCATCCACCAACCTCCTAGATTAAAGACTAATTCACCTCCCTCTTAGAAATTTTTATTCCAAAATTTGGCATAAGATCCTAGTCCTTTGAATCAGGTCTAAAATTCTAAAGGAGATTCTATAAGTAAGGATGGATAGTCAACAACCTCAAGATAGTTTCTCTACTAGTAAGGCTCTATTGTTTAATAGATATAATTATGAATTTTATAACATCAGGATGAAGATATATTTTATGTCTCAAGGTCATAATATTTGGTATTTATTTGTGGATGGTTATATTGTTCCTCTTTTTGGACCAAGTGATGTAATAGGTAAGAAGGCTAGTGAAAACAACTCTAAGGTAAGGGATGCCATTCTTTGTGGCCTATCAAAGGTAAAATGTTTTAAGGTGATGCGTTGAATATCAACCAAAAAGATATGGGACAAATGAAATAAAATCTATGAAGGAGACACCAAGGTGAAGATGACCAATTTATAGACCAATCAAACATAGTTTAAAAGTCTAAATATGAAACAATTACATCTTACCTATTGAAGGTTGATGAAGCTGTCAATGCCATTAGAGGATTGAAAGAAGAAGTGAAAGAATCTACATTTGGTCAAAAGGTGTTGAGATAAATAACTCATAAGTTTGATTCTAAAGTATCTATAGTAGAATAAATGTAAGATTTGGATAATATTAAAATGGATGGGCTTCATGTAATCTTAACTACCTATGAGATGAGAACAAATGAAGGAAGACCTCCCAAGAAGGAAGTAACTTTCAAAGTTGAGAAGAAGTCAAAATCCAAAAATTTCAATAATGAAGAATGTTTAGATGTTGATGATGATGAACTAATAGCCATGTTTTCTTGAAAGTTGAGGTTTGGATCTATTAAGTGCAAGGGTAATATTCCTTTCAAATGTGGTAAGATTGGTTACTTTTCATCTTAGTGTCATGATATGGACAAGACTAAGCATGATTAACATGATGAACATCATGAAGATGATTGAAAGGTATATAATTCTAACAAAAATAAGGATTTTAGGATGTATGAAGGTAGAAAAGGGTCATTGAATAATAATAAAAGTTTATATACTAAAGAAGATAACTCATATGATGTTAGTGACTCAAGAACATCTGATAGTGATGATGGAAGTAATGAACTTGAACATGATAATAATGAAACATTATTCATGGCCATAGAATCAGATAATGAGGATTGCTCAAATGGGAAAGGCCTTATGGTTGATGTAGAATTAGATGATGAAGAATCTTAAGTGAACCTTAAGGTAGAATTGGTAAGGACCCTATAGGAGTTAAAATTCCAAATAATAAAGATTTGAAAACTAAGATCATTAGTTAAGGACTATGAGGAGTATATTGGATTGTTTGAAGAAAGACTTGGTAAAAATTCCAAGGAGTATGATGAGATCATCAATCAAGATGAGGAACATATGGATATAGTTAATGTAAAGATAAAGGCTAAAGAATAAGAATGCATAATGTATGAAAATGAATTGGAATCCTTAAAATATAATTTGGATCAATCATACATAAGGGTGAAGACCTTTATGAAGTTTTAAAATAAAATTGAGGTTCTAGATGATATCTTGAGTAGTCAGAAGTCTACAAGTAATAATATAGGTCTTAGTTTTAAATAAGACCAAAAGGAGGTAGCTCAAGTCAAGGAGAAGGATATTAAAGAAAATAAGGTCACCATGAAAATACCTATCAAATATTCTAATACTATAAGGTATGCTAGTTCATTTTATGGTTGTTATTTTTTATGAAGATAGTTTGGTCATAGATCAAGAGAGTGTAGAAGACCCTCCAAGAATTAGCACTCATGGGACTATGGAAGGAGTCATAGTTCAAATTAGTCAATAGGTATGTATGAGATGGTTTTATATATTTATAATAATGTAGGACACATTTAAATATTATATCCTAACAAATTTAGAAGGTTATGAAGTCAAAAAAATAGGTTTAAAGCCCCTAAAGTGTAAGAAATAAGGAAAATGAATGTATGGAAATCAAAGATAGTAAATATTCGTTGTGATCAGTCTACAATCTTAAATATACTATTTTATGTGGTATAACATGATTTAGATGTGAAATAAAGTCATTAATGTCTATTATCTTCTCATATTGATGCTCAAATGGTTGATGAAGAGGCCATGCCTATAGTGCCAATAAAGCCTAAAAGGATACTAAAGGATATTTAGTTTTGTGAGAACATGGAGATATGGAAATATATTAAACTTGTGTTTTTATAAGGACATATGGAAATATTTTATTCCATTAAGATTCATGTAGAAATTATTTAGTTAGTATAATAATGATGTATGCCTTGTTTAATGGGGAACTATTCAAGTTAGTAACTAAGCTTGATTTGTGTTGAGAAGTGGTCGTATGTTTAAAGTTCATTTTAAGGAGGTATGCATGGAGAGAGAGTGATAATGTTATTTTAATGCTTAATGATATGTTTTGAAATAATGTGTGGTTAAAAATGGTAATTTTTGGAGGACCATTTTCCATTAATATCAAAGAGGGAGAAAGTTTAAGGAGAAAAGAGTGATCAAATTGAAGAATGTTTTGCCATTAATGAAAAATGGGGATTTTGTCAAGAAGTGTTATCATTAATGTCAAGGATGATTTCATTAGTGTCAAGGTGAATATGGTGAATGTTCTATGAGACATGAACTTGTGTGTTTGATGAGACAAGAAAGCTACGTGACATGAGATAATTTGAAGGAAACCTAATGTCTCTCTATTGAGAGATAGTTTGAAGTCAAACTAATATCTCTCTATTGAGAGATAATTTGAAGGCAACCTAGTGTATCTCTATTGAGATAGAATTTTGAGGAAACTTAATTATTATTATGTATTTTATGTCAAGTAAAACATGTTTGAGTACTAGCTCTTGACCACAAGGTGTCTGAGAAGCCTAGACATGGCACTGGGCATAACATGAAAAGTCCTAGTAAGAGAGTATGAGCATGGTGGCTTGGTGATAGGGATGAATATATTAATAAGAGTATGTATAAGGTTTATTGAGCATGAATATGAGGCATTTTATCACTCAAGATATTTTCAAAGTGAGCCTACAAGGGTAAGACTTTAAGTCCAAGTTTGTAACTAAACTAGTTCTAGACCCTACCTGATCTAATGAGGTGTCATGAGGTGTTGTCAAGACATATTAAGAATTTATTTATGTTTATAATAACTATAAAGGTTTTGTGAGAACTTAAATAAAGTATTGAGATCTTGAAAATAAGTTTAAAGGTCATTTTAAGACCTAATAAGGTGTGCAAACCTAGGTGTAGTAAAGATAGTGAGAACATGGCCTAATTGGGTATTAGGATAAGTTAATAAGATGTGTGAATATTTTATCATTATAAAAGGTTATTAAATTTTTTTAAAGCATATTCATGAATTTTTAGGTCATAGCTTACAATAAAAGGATTGAAAAAGTGTTTTGAGGTCTTTCGAGTATATAAAATGAAGGGTTCTCAACTTGAGGACTTTGAAGTGTTTATTGGCATGTATAACCTCTTAATGGTAACCTAATATATTAAGGATATATTTGGGATGGTCATAGATAATATATTTAGAAATTATATTTGAAAATAAGGGGTATTCCTTTATGAACAATTGTTAACACTGTGAATGGTGTTGACCCTCTCAAAAACCCTGACAATGACCTGATGTAGAAGATCTCATCCAAAAATGACCATAATGGAATTAAATTTATAGATAATTTATTTTATGTTATATTCTAATCTCCCAATAATATCCAATTGTGATTTGTTTATCTAGTGTGTGAATACACCTGATAGGAAAGGACTTATTTCTTAGAGATTTATTATAGTAGTCATAATTGACCAAGTAAAAGTTTATAAATGGATGGAGGATAAATATTAGGACTTTTATTTTATGACCATGGATATTTTTTAAAAGGTTATATCACTTAGGTGTGATAAATTATTCATCCAAGTTGACCTATTACTAATAGGCCTAATGGTGTAAATAGTGAGAAACAGAGGCAGAAGTGAGAAAGTGATTAGGGATGTGTTATCGTAGATTATGAATGAATAAAAATGCATGGAATTTTTTTTAAATACCTATAAAACATGTTAATGTTGTATATAAGTTTTTGAGTTTATTTTACATGATGAAAATGTTGATCATAACTTGACCTATCTAGATCAGATGAGACAATGAAGATGTAAGGTTATGTGATTGGTATACAAGACCAATACTGTCATTCGACCATATTATACTAGTATTTTATATTTGTATAATGGCCTCATAATATTATTAAAATTAATTTTAGGTATATGAAAGTGGTCACATAGGTGTAGAAGGTCATTTTTACCATGACTATGCTTCAAGGCTTACTGACAGTTCTGGGTAAGCAAGTTGTAGTAATGAGTTTAAGACTCTATGTTCTAAGTTAAATTTTATAATAAAAATTATGTTGTTTTTTTGGTTCATGCATATTATATATATTATTTATATAAGTTTTGATATTGATTGAAAGTATTCAAAATGTTGAACCCAAAATGGCTTGTCTGGCAGAGTAAGGTCTGTGACAGAGAAGGTCAACAAATTGGTCTATAATACAAATAATTACCATTAAATATTATACTATTTTTTTTAATATTGTTTTAAGGATGGTATATGATAATTTTAATTCATTTTAAGTCCTTTATTGTGTCCTTTTAGGTGTCATAAGTTTAAGTTTCCATGATTGTGTTTTGAGGCTAGTTGGTAGTTTTGAGTGAGGTATTTACAGAGAAGGGTTTGAGTCCTTTTCCCCTATGTTGTGAAGTAAAAATCATATGGTGATGACATTAAATTTATGTAACTTCTATATATGTTATTTTTTTACATGGTTATTTTTCAAAATTATATTTTTACTTTAGTTATTCACGACAAATTTTCTTAGTATGTACATACCTAATATGAACAATACTAATGGTGTGATCAAAGTAGTGGTTTGAGATAAAAAGTGTTATGAAGCCTATATGATATTATAAATAATATAATTGATTTTTTTATTATATTTTCCTACCATGTGTGGAGTTTTAAAGTGTTCAAAGGAAGGCAAAGTGTAACATGTCCTAAAGTAAACCTAACAAAATTAGGTTACCATGAGACCTAAAGATTAAATGAGGTCTAAATGAGATAGGGTAGACCTAAACGGACTAAAATAGTGTTTAATACATGGTTATTATATTTAATAATATCTATTATATGGATTACCTAAGAGTGTAAGAGTGTATGGTCGACCAAGAAGGATATTAACAAGAGACTTGTATAAATACAAGGAAGTTTTAGGCCTATTAGTGTGTATGGAGTATAAACAAATATAATAGTACATTAATGAGTAGAATCATTTCCTATGTACCATTAAATTAGTATATCATATTAGTGATTAATATTTTATAGAGATTACATGTATGAAAATCAAGGTCATATGAGCTAATCAAGTCAATAAGAGGACTAGTTAAGTGAAGAAGCCTAGAAGGTAGTTTGAGAGGGATAGAAGAGAGAGAAGAACTAAAGAAATAGATAATCATATGTTGTATGATAAAACAGTGTTATAAAGGTTATCAAGGGTTTTATGTGGCTGAGTTGGTGCTAGGTCATCTAGGGGGTTGGTTCCTCCTTGAAAGTGGATGCTTACTAAAGCCTAGTTGTGCTGGTGCTTAGCTAGTTGGGATTGGTGATCCATGTGAAGTGGGTGCTTCAATAAATTTGATGTTTGTCTTATAGTAATATAGTCCATTTTTATATATCATTGGTTTTTCTTCCCCTTGAGGGTTTCCCACATATATGGTGTGCTAACTTATGCAATATTATTTCATGTTTGTATAGTTGTTTGCTTATGCATTTGCTTGATGTATATGTTGATGATTACTTAAGTGGAATTGATAAGAAATTTTTTGAGGACTAATTCACCCCTCTTCTTAGTAATTTTTATTCCAATAGGGGTAGAGTTTTTTTATATTTTTCATTTATTATAATTTATATTTTTTACATAATGTTTGTCTTTTTATAAAATATAATATGCATGTGTTCGTACATAAGAAAAGGAAGAAAAATTAAAAATGATGAAAAAAATAAACTCAATATTTTTGTAAAAATTCTTATTGTGGCCATGCCATTTCTTGATTTTCCATCCTTTAAATTAAGTTCATATTGATTAGTTTTATCATAGTAACCAATAAAAATGGATCCAAACGAGCCCAATAAGAATGGGTCATTTACTTCTATGAGTTTAGGTATTGTATTTTTTGAAATGAGTTTTCACTCTTTGAAAACTCTTGTGATATTTTCAATGTTATTTTTTATATTCAATTCAAGGAATAAATTAGTGTCACCGATTTTTTATATAGTTTTTTAGTTATTTTAAAGTCTATAATGTAGACACTACTACCAATTGAGAGTTATGTTAATAATTTTTATATCAACTTATTATTTATATTTATAGTTATTATCATTAGTTCATTATCATATATAATATCTACATGCACTATCTCTAATTTTGTTGGTGAATTTGAGTTCTTTGTGAAGACATGACCATAAATGACTAGTACATGCCCTTCAAAAAGGGTACCAAATCATTTTTGTAGATAGATGAAATATTAAACCTAGGATATATTTATCTATCTTGTAACTTCAAGCATAATTTATAAACTTGAATTTTAGTATTAATAACTTTACAATGACGTGCACTATAATGAATTTACTGAGGTATAAAAATCTATTTTTAATTTATAGGATTTGGAAAAAACAAATTTAAAATTGAATTTATCCCTATTAAACATAAAATGACATGAGTAGAATAGTACCATTTTGATAGCTAGATATTTTATGTTTATATTTTATTCTTGTTGACTACATTTGAGTCGATGTTTTCTATACTATAAAAAAATGTGACAAAGACATCAAGAAAACTTAGTTGAGATAATGAGGTATGTAATATAAATAATCATGAATGGATAATTTTAGGATATATGTTTTGATTCAATGTTAAATTATGTAATGCCAATTTTTTATTTTTATACAATATTATGATTTATAAATTAAAAATTAGATTTAAAAATGTTGAGGGTATAGGAGAAAAATAATATTTAAACATTAACCTTTTGAATTCTTGATTTTATAAACATCATGGTCAAGTTTATTATCTAAATCCATGCTGATATTACCTCAAACGTTAAACTAATCACATAAATTCAATGTTTTTTTAATAAACATAATTAGGTGACCAATAGAAAAATGATGTAAACCACTATTTTGTTTAAGGATTCTATGTTTTCTCCATCTGAAAACAAAAAAAATGTAATAATAATATGAATAGACACACACTAGATAGTGTGTTTTTTACATAAGAAAATATTTCAAATATACAATAATTATATTCTAGTCATACTTACAAAAACATAGAGGAGGCCCCAAACTGTAGAGAAAACTTTACATTCAAAATATGTATGACTTTTGTTTTTACATTAATATATAAATTAAAAATTTAACAACCATTAAATTTATATCACTACATATATAGATTTCAAAAGAAATTTTTTAAAGTAGCATTTGCATATGAATTAAAAAAAATACGAAGATAATATTATCAGAGTATTATACAAACCCTATTTCCATAAATTTAGTGGTTTTTAGATTTGTCATTTGTATAGTAATGAAAAAAAAGACATACATATTTATATCACTACATATATATATATTTCAAAATCAAATTTTGAATGTAGCATTTGCATATGAAATAAAAAAATACAAAGATAACATTATTTGAGTATTATAAAAACCCTATTTCCATGAAAAATATGATTCTTTTTATCATTCTCAAGTATCCAAAAAAATGGTGGATGATCAATCCAATATGCATGTATTTAAAAAATATTTGATTAGTATTGCTTATAATTTGACCATACATGGTCAATGTTATTTTTTAGAAATGCACTTTCTTTATCAATGTAAAAATGAATGCCATGATTTTAAATATGATATGAAATAAGTATGTTGTTTTTATTCTATTTTTTCGTATGGACATTGAAAATTTAAAATATGTATGTAGCTTTATCTTGGCATATACTTCTCAATGTATAGTCATGAACATGACAAATATTTTCCATGTTTACAAATAGATTCTCATACACATTTATAATTTGTAACACTTGACTATAAATACAAATAGTTAGAAAAAAGGCCTATATAATATTAGTTGTAAGTTACATTGTCTATAGGAAGGGGATATTATTTTTTAGCACACATAATGATCCCATGTAAATGATATGGGAAAAATTAATGAAAGTCCATAAATAAGGTGTTTTTGTTTAGAATTAATATATGAGTATCTTGTAGACAAATTATTAGTGCATCAAGGCATGATCATTAATAAGATCACCCCAATGGGATAAAAACATCATGGGTTACATGAATAAAATATATTAAATGATTAAAATTTAATAGAAAATTTAATCATTTTGTATTTTCCATTTACCTTTTATTGAAAATAGATGTTTGAATAGTAATATTGTCTCTTATTTTGATTTTTTTGGTATAAGAGGATGTAATAAAAACATTGTGTCTATGATCTTAACAAAAAATAAATCAGTATAAATCAATCAATAACTAGTTACTCCACGTGGGTTAAATGTGACACCAACCATTATTAGTCCTTGAGCTCATTGAATTGTGCATACATGTGTGAGTTGAAGCATGAATTATTTTTTGATTATTGGATCTTTTTATTTAATATTATTTTAATAAACCTAGTAATATATATAATGGGAACACAAATTTACTCTATTTTTTATTCATAGGTGCATATATTTTTAATTTGATGGTACCAAATTCCTACGTCACTGAATTTTATCCATAACCTATCTATTTTCCTATTATTATTTATACCTTTAAAGTATCCTCCAATCCATTTATAAGGTCATCTTAGATATTTTATATTCTATAGAGAACATACAACATATTTTTATATATTAGCTTGAGGAATTATCTTACAATATGTGAGGATGTACCCCAAGAGGTATTTATCTAATACAATGATTGTATAATTCTTCATTTAATTGTCAATCTATGGATGTTTAAATTTATGATAAGTATATATTATATATGAAGTAATGAACTTTTTTGAATACTAAGAAGGATAATATAAAATCACTTAGAAGTAAACACAATTGTAGAATTTAAATGATAAGAAGGTAGATTATATGAAACAAGTCTATAAATATATTGCAACCTTCCCATACTTGGTGAACTAAAATTTTAGAATTATAAATTATTATTTAATTAAAAAAACATGAAATTGAACAACATATTTTGTAACTACTTTATATAAAGTGAAAGATTCATACATACAATGTAAAATGAAACTAAACTAATGAATAATAAATAAAATCACTAAATCCTTGTGAGTGGACCCTATATCAATTGGAGTAGGGATTGAATCCCCTCCTTTATTAATATAATATTAAATCAAAGAAACTCTTATTAATTAAACTATAGTATCAAATATAATTTATAAAATAACATTACAACAAAATCACAAATCTTTATTCAAATAATATTTTGATCTAATTTCTTAGCTAAATTAAACTTCAGTAACTATAACTTATAATCTATCTCTTACATAGATAAGATGACATTATATATAGATATAACAATACCCATAGGTTAAAAACATAATATATGGTTATTCCTAGAATGAAATAAGTTACAATAATCCAAACAACTATGTTAAAATATAAGAAATAGATTAGAATATATCATAGGAGAATAAGACATTTCAATAAATCTTTAATTAACAATTAGATAATATAATATAATAATAAGGAAAAAAAATCATTTTCTATAACTAATTAAGATGGATGGTCCAATCAAAGAGTAATAATGACTAGATAATCTAAATTTGTCTTCCCCTTTTACTAAAAATGAGGAACTATCACAATCCTAAAAAAATGGGAGTTAATTTATCAAAATCATCTTATAACTATCAAGCCTTCCAATATGTATTCACAACTATTACTATGAGTGGTTCCTATTTTTTATGGGTCGTACCAATTGATGCATGTAAATGTATCATAGGTGGTTTTGAGTGTTTAAGAAACACTACTCATTTTTGGATTTACATAATCCAATGCATGAGTTACAAGTTGTGACAATCATGTTATCTATGGTGGAATGGAGGTAGAACAAGTGAACTATTTCACAATATTTATAGAGTTTTGTTCTTGGGAGTAACTATGGCTTATTAGTTAACCTTTGAAAATGAGAGTGATATAAGCTAAATTAAGTGAATTATTCTCAAAGAACTTAATATAGGTCTAATCTAAGATGGATATTTATAATGAAGTTAATCTAAAGTGGATTGATTAAATAAAAGGGCAAAATGAAAGGTAAGGCAAAGAAGAGACATTCATATTGCTGATATTTAACACAAAAATTATGAAAAAGTTTAGATATCATCAAAATATGCACTTAAAACCAATGTATAACATGAAACAACATAAGCCCAAATCCTACTAAACATTAGGCAAGCATTTAAGGAAATGAAGGAATACAAATAATAACTTGGTTTACTTTAAAGATTTACCCCTACAATTAAACATCATAATCACATTCACATGAAAGACAAAGATAATGAAATGAAATTAAGAACCTTCAGCCAACCTAGCATTAACACAAGTTAACAATTCTACATTTTAAAAAGTTCACATCAAGAATCAACAAGAACAATTCAAATATGAATTGCAAACTAGACAATTGAGAGAGAAGCCATGATATAATCCATACAAACAAATGAGACAACTTTTTTAGAATTCCCTATTTACATTAATTGCTCCAAAATTAGTACAAAATATTATTGCTCAAAACTCCCTTATCTTTTACCATTGACAATACCTCCTTATATAGCTAATTTATGAGGTACATTAGTTAATCATCTCAAATTTTAAGCGTTATTGTCCTTTTACAATCATTCTATAACCCTTTAGACACTCTAAAATGACTAAGCCATAGGCAATGCATTTTACAAATTACACATTCCTTTAAAAAATAATATTCTCTTTTAAAATATTAAACAATATTAGTTTAGAAGAATATTCATATTTAAAATTTGAGATCCTTTTGCTGATGTAGTCCCTATTTTTCTTATGGGATATTCATTACTCTTTCATGTTGCTCACCAATTAGCTTTAAGTTGACCATGGGCTCTATGAAGAATTCATCTTCTTGGTCTGTTAGGCCTTTGATATCTTTATGATCCCTTTTTAGTGATTCATTAATGATCCTAACCTCTCCAATATTCTCCTTTATAGTAAAGATTATGTCCATGATCCTACTATTGTCTAATCTAGTCCTTCCTTGGCTCTTTTTTATCACTTCTTGCATGACTAAGGTGACTCTAAGCTTAAAATCCTCATCAATGATGAGACCTATGAAATTGAGTATGGATGTTTTGGTGATCATGGTACCAAGTATATGTTATATCTTGTCTTCCAACTATTTATCATCCATAAGGAGACTCTCCAAGTTTTTGGACCATAGGATCAAAATTTTGATCTTTTCCACTAATAATACCATGACTATGTTTAGATGAGCCAAGATGATTGTCTTTAAGTCAAGAATTTTATCCTCAATCAAGTTATTGATCAAATCCTTTATTTTGCCTCTAGAATTTTACCATTGGTAAAGTAAGCCCTTAGATGTTGCATGTTGTTGGTTCAACACACTTTATGTTGACTCTAGTGACTTTAAAGAATTGAACATGTTAAATAAAATATATTCCAACATTTTGACCATTACCTCTAGAATTGATAATAATTCTTGTTTCTCCATGTCTTCTTTTTTATGCTACATGCCTTTGAGGGCACCTTTCAATTGTGTTGAATGTGCTTAGGCTAATTCAAACATGTTTTTTTTTCAAATATTAGGTTTTATTTAGGCCTTTATCCTCCTAATGGATTTAAATTGGTCAATGGCTCTAATTTTTGGCAAGTGATATCTTCCCCACCAACCATGACATTTTTATTTGTTACCCTTTGTAATCCAGTTGTCTTGGGATCAAACTTGACTCTCACTAATGATTGTGTTAGTTTAGGATATGGGATCTCAATTTTTTCTTCACTTAGTACTCCTGGAACAACCATTCTTCTCTCCTCTTCCTTTTGTAAAGCCATAATCCATCACTTGATTTCCTCATGCACTAGGATATTGATGACCCTAATTATGGCCCAAGAGTGATGTCTAGCAAAAGTCTTTTGTAACCTAGGTCCATAAATGAACCATTCTAGAATTTTTAGTTGATAAATCAAGTTATCTTCACTAAAAATATTAAATTCACCCAAAGGAGGGATTAAAGTTACCTTAGGCTTCTTGGTCTTTACCAAAATAATGGCTAATTTATATTTTCTCTTGGTGGCATCCACAATAATTAAGCCCGATTCTAACTCTTTCCCTTTTTCTTTCATTATCTTCTTAACTTGAGCTTTTTCACTATCTAACTCATAATCCAATCACAGAGTTTTTAAAGCATCTTAAACTATCTCACTAGGGTCTAATTATACCACAAGAACCTCCTACACTTATAATCCTTATTTCTCTACTTGGGCTAAAGAAGATGCAATCTCATCAGGCCTTCTCTTTTATGTCCTATGTTCAAATTGTGTCTCTATTTGGGCACTGATCGATTGAGTTGGTGGAGGTTTCAAAGGTGCACCACATAGAAAATGGTACTAATTTGGCCTAAATTACCATTTTTCATCTCTTTTTTATTTTCATCTAGCCTAGATTTAGGCCTAAGGTTATGTTCTTTCAATCTCCTAGTGACCTCAGAGAATGAGGATGCTTTTGTGTACATAGGGTCAAAATCACCAAGATAATGATCATAAGGTAAATTAATCCCTTTAATCTTGAAATTTTTATTAACCCTTAGACAAGGGTCCCATTCCTTTAGCTCATCAATTTGTAATTTAAAGGATGTTCTATGTCTAGATGTTGCTTTTATGTTCTCCCATATCTTAAATTTAATCCTTCCAATAGTTATTGGGATGTTGTGGAGGATCCCTTTCTTATTGATTTTATATAATCCATCAATGCCATGGAATAATTGATATGCTACCTCCTTATCTTCTAGATTATTGGGTACATGGATGGATAGGTTGAGAGGTTGGCTCTAAGTCCTTTCAATTCTAATGATTAAACAATATGAGTATAAATAATTATCACCCATAGCTTTAACATATTTCCTAACTAGTGGGATGACCCTTTCCATGGGATGACCAACTATAGCCTCACTAAGTGCTAGATAAACATAGTCACAAATTAATTAGATGTGATATTTATACTTGAATATGTGTAGTTTGATATAATATTATGAAACCATTAATGTTCCACTGGGTGGCCATTCCCTTAGGTTGGTAATCCTGGTTGTAACAAGAAGGGCATACAAAAGGTATGACATCATATAAAATTAGGTTTTCTTCCTCTTTACAATTGCAATATCTTTCTACTTAAAGTAATGCTAATTACTTCACCTAGTGGAGGGGTGATATATTTTTAAACCATGAAATAGATTAAGGGTAACCAAATTTTATTTACGTATGTAGTGGTTGAATTCCCACATAACCTATTCATCATTATCATGTTCATCCTCATTACATGTCTGAATTAACTAATGAGGATGTTGTTATTGAAGTTTGAAAATACATGATTCCCAAAATATCACCATAGGACAAGGATGATCTTGAAATCATTCTCTTTGGCACAAGTATTGATTTAGGTTAGGTCTATTTATGGTTTGGGTAATTTATATTAGTTGTCAAAGGCTATGGGAGAAATCTAGGCCATATTATTTTGGGTATGTCCATTAATTAGCATGAGTTTATCTATTTTAGCATCCTTAAAAATGGGATCAAGAATGTCTATATAGTGGAGTACCTTAGTTTTAGCCACTATTTAATGTAGACAAATCATTTATATAGAAACTATATCATAGTACAGTCTCTTTGTAGATAGGTTCTTCTCCTCCTCTCTTGTAATGGTTGGTTGTTATTCAATGATCCATAAAAGCTTAGACCAATTATTGTATCTTGTGTTTAGAGTGGTGGCATCAAACTTTGTGTCCTTGAAAATATTCCATTTTACATCTGAGGTCAAATAAATCTCCACATCCTCTTGGGAAATACCTTTTCGAGTTGTCATGGCTGTGAATTTCATTAAATTGTTCATTATTGGACTGCACTTCATCTCTAGATTAAATTATTCTTGCATAGATGGAAATCCACGTCTTCCTAGATTGATTTCAATGAATATAGAGTTGAATTAGGGATTTTATACTTTCTAGGGATTTTCTAAAGGTTTTTACAACACTTTAGTGGTAAAAATTATTCAAATTATGTGAGCTTTGTGACTTAGATTTTTCTTAGATTTGCACATTTGTACCTTTTCCTTTCTAGGTCCATAAAATATTTTGAATTGATGTGTATGCCAATGTGAAATTTCCATGTCATTATATTTATTAACTTTTGAAATGTGATCATTACCTTTAGGACACATGTAAACATCTCATTGGGTCTAGATATTTCAAAAGTCCACCTAGGCTCACATCATTGGATCTACTTGCATAGATCAATGTGATTCATTGATCTTGATCTAGGAGGTTTAACACCATTATCTCATTTTCTATATTACCCATGGTTGTGACACTTGTCACTTTTGCATTCATTCTTAGCTTCAATGAAATGTCAACATTGATCTCATGCCATTGATCTTGATTTTATGTCTCAATTATGCTCTATTGATCTTTATCCACTAGGTTCTATCATTCATTCTATGTACTATTAGATCACTGATAGGGTTCCCATGATGGAAACACTTGTCACCCTCTCACTCATCTCAAAGCTTCATTGAAGTTTTGACTTAATTTGCATCATCAATCAGAATGTGTACACCCAACCACATACCATCAATCTTCATAGACATGCTTGAGCACTAATCATGAGTTATGGGCTTGACACTTGTCACTTATTGTGTTTCTCTAGTTTCTTTTGAATTGTCAACATTGATCTTGTACCATTATATCTTCTCTACTTGATCTAATGTGCATCATTAGATATAAGTGCTTGACTTATTGATTTTGTATGCACCATTATATCATCTTTTCACAATCAAATATGTACTGTCGATCCTGTGGGTATTAAAAATAAGCTAATTCAGGCTTAGAAAATATAGATAACTTAGGCTAAAGTTTTGGACTAAGGTTTTATTCATGTTGATAAGAATGATAAAATATTAGGATAAAATTTTAGGCTAAGTTTTAAAATCACGATAAAGCGGACCTTGCATATAGTTAGTCCAAACAAATAATGAAGAATTAAGGGGGCTCTCCCAACATAAAAAACTTTTAGAATTGAAATTTTATACTAAGGTTTTATTTATGTTAATAAACATGAATAAGACCTTAGGATAAAATATAATTTAATTTTTAAAATAAATATAAAACCTTCTCATATTTTTTACAATAAAGTGACTCCATATAAATTTGAATTCAAATTAAAAGGTCCTAGGTTAAAATACATTCTAAGGTATAAGACCCTACTTTTTAACATTGTTTACTCATGAATTCAATCAAACCATCAAACACATAAGGATTAACAAAGGGTCAAATTATCATTTATAGTTTAAAACCCTAGACATTGTCCATCATATTAAGACTTCATCAGGCTTGCAACCTAGAAACATGAAAGGAAACCATTAGCATCCTTAGGCAGAATAATATAAAGATAAAATAGAGATATGTTAGCTAAGATAATTGAGAACTAGGTGTGGATGATCTTCAAATAAATAATTTTGATCAAGTCGTATTTTCCATTAAAAGCATAATTTTACAAAATTTTGAAACAAGGGTTCCCATTTTTAGAAATAGGGGTATGTTGACCTCAACAAATGGTAACTTCTTAGGTAAATATATCAATATGTTATAATTTAGATACTATGGTTTAGACTAATAGCTAGGCTAATTATTCCACATGATTAAGTACCAATGTTAAGATCAAACCATAATTAAGACAAGTCTCACACATGCATAATTATGATCAAACATAAAAACATAGCCATGGTGTGTGTGTGATTTGATTCCAATTACTAATTACCATGAGATTCAGAGGATAACTTCTAAATTCATAACTTTGGCCATTAACATTGACTTATAACATATTTAGATGTTTATTAATAATTATGTTTTAGATTAGAGAAGGCTTAGGCATTATTTTTCTACTATCTAGGCTTATATATCCCTAATAGAGATACATTTGGCTCCACTCATGGCATTACTCTAATATAAGCTAGACATTCATAGCCCCTATGGAGATTACCAGAATCACATTTTCTTAGAAATCTTTTAAATTTTGCAATGAAGCTCTTATTTTTTGTATTTTTTTAGATATGTTTTTCTTTCCAACAAAGGTTGGGAACCAAATTAGACATGTTTTGGTATTTACTCAAATGTTTGATCTTTAGACAATCATCTTTGGTTATAAACTTTGTCCCAAGCAACTAATGTTTTTAAAGTACAAACATGACTCTATCTTAATGATCCAAACTTTTATATTACATAAGAAATACTTACCATATTCAAACTTAGATCCATAACCAGGTTTAATAGTTTAAGAATAATTATCCTAGATACCATCCCTTACCAACTCCTCAAAACTATAACATCAAGATCACATTTTAATATCCATGATCAACCATTTGGAAAAGTCATACTTGCATTTTTGATTTGTTAAATTTTAAGGAATTACATGCATTGGATCTTGAGGAATATCTTGAAAAGACTTATTGAAAGTAGGGAATGGCAAGGTAAAGGAAAAACACAACACACAAAAAAACAATAATAAGAAAATAAATATTTACATGCACTATTTAAAAATAAGGAATAGGAAAGAAATTAATCTAAGCCTACCTACACTAGTCCTATCTACTCTTATAGATTACTCCACATAGAATTGAGGTGGAGAAATAGAGAAATAGTGATTGATATATTTCCCATTTGTTGGTAATGTGAACTCTATTCCTTCCAAGTCTTTGAGATTGAAGGTGTTGTCTCCTAGTATCTTAATAATCTAATAGGGGCCAATCTATAAAGGTGTGAATTTTCAATTTTTTCCCTTAGGTTCAAATGCTTTTTCCCAAATAAGAACCATGTCTCCTTGTCTAAACACCTTAATTTTGGAAGTTTTGTCAACCCATATTTTCACTATGGTTTGATGTCTACTAAAATTGGAAAATACTTCCTCTTTTTCATCTTCCATTTTAATAATGTCAAGTAACGTTAAACTTGTAAATGCCTAATCTTCCCCTTCTATGTACTCTTGCATAAACTTGTAGGTTGGAAACTCTAGAGTGATGGGAATATAGGTTATTGACCATATAAAATTAGAAATGGTGATGCCTTTAGATCTTGGTTGACTCTTTTTCTATCATCTTGAAGTACATACTTGAGTAACATGTGCCAAGTTCATGGTTTATCACCAATAGACTTTTTGATAGCTTTCATCAAATTCTTGTTGGTAGATTTAGAAACTCCATTGCCTTGAGGGTAATGGTTTGATGAGAACTTGAGAATAATGTTATTTTCATACAACCACTTAGTTATCTTAATGGATATAAAATAATATCCATTATCACAAACTAAAGACACTTATGTTTCAAATCTAGTACATATGTTATCCTCCAATAACTTAATCATATATCTAGTCCTGCATTATCTGGTTACAACTACTTTAGTCTACTTGATGTAGTAATCAATAGTATTGAGTACATACTTATGTCCTAAATAATTTAGGTTGATGAGCCCCATAGAATCTAATCCCTATTGAGTAAAGGGTTTATCAATCAATGTTGGCTTCAATGGCATGGCTTCCTTGGGTTCTTTAGTATTGAAAATTTGGCACTAATGAAACTCTCTCACATTCTTGTGAGAATATTTGAAGATAGTATGCCAATAATAACTAGCCCTAAAGATCTTATGTGTTGTTTTCCTTCCTAATGGGTGTCCACTTCCAAGCCTCTCATGGATAGTACTCAAGATTTCACTACCTTCCTCTTTGGAAACACATCTTAGGTAAATCCCTTCATAATTATTCTTGAAAATTAATCCATCTTTGATGAAGAAATGAGATGCCTTAAACCTTAAATATTTCCTTTAATCCCTTGTCAACCCTATAGGATAAGTGCCATTAATTAGTAAATGAATAATTGAATCATACCAAAGATATGGTTGAAACCTTTGTTGCACTACATGTATGACACTTAGCTTGGGATTAGTATTGTAAATTAATTAAATTAACCCTTGTAACCTTACCAATTTATAATTATTAATTTCTAGATCATATTATTCAATTACAAACATCCACTTGCCTCTCCTTTCCCCTAATTCACATTGGCTAAGCATGAGATTAGTGTTAGGGTCTGGTAGTATTACATGTACCTTATTTTTAAGGAAATAATGCATAAATTTCTTCACTACCTTGACTAAATAACATGCCTACTTGTTTATCAGGGAATAATTCAACTCAACATTTATAATGTTGGTACTCATGAAATCAGTAGGATGATCACATCTTTCTATCTTCTGAGTTAAGACAACTACAACTATATGGTAAGAAGAAAATGAATAAAGATAAAATTCTTTTGAAAATTTAGAGATTATTAACATTGGTGACTATATTATTTCATCTTTTATATCCTTGAATTTCTTTTTGATCTCTTCATTCCAAGTGATCTTGGCTTCCTTCTTCTACATATCATTCAACGGTCTCACAATCTCTATAAAACTAGAAATAATTTTTTTTCACAAATTTTATTTTCATAAATAAAGATTTGAAATACTTTATACTATTAGGGGGTTTTATTTTTTATATAACATCTACTCTATTAGGGTAGATAGAAATTCCCTCCTTATTTATAACATGTCTTAACAAGTTTCCGTTGATAACAAAAAAAATGATTTCTTGGGATTGAGATAAATTCCATACCTTGTACACCTTTAAGATACCTAATGAAAGTACATGGTATGATCTTATCTATTTTTTAAAAATAAATTTGATTCATCCATGTAAATGATAATTCACTTACCTATCATTCCTTTGAAAGCATGGTCCATTTCTCTTTAGAAAGTTGCACAAGCATTTATCATCCCAAAGGGTATTCTCTTGTAGGCATAAGTGCCCCAATTAGTAGTGAATTCAATATTTAATTTATCTTCCTTACTCACAATCACTTGGTTGTAACCTGAAAATAAATCAAGAAAATATATCATTATTTAACCACCAACAACTTGAATAACTTGATCAAGAGAAGGCAAAGGATATTTATCCTTTTTAGAAGATCTATTCATATTTCTAAAGTCTACACACAATCTAATTTCCCTATTTTTATTCTTGACTAGTACTAAGTTATCTATCCAGGTAGAGTGTCTAATGGGAAACACTATCTTTGCATCTATAAACTTCTTGACTTCTTTGTATATCATGGGTTCTAAGATAGGGTTAACTAGTCTCTTTTTCTTCCTAAAAGGCTTGTAGGCTTCTTTTAAAGGTATGGTATGAGTTATGAATCTAGGATAAAAGATATTTAAGTCCTCATATTAACATTATACAACATATTTATACTTGGTTAATATCTCTTTAACTTTTCTCAACTCTTCATTAGTGGTGGTTATACTAATATTGACTAGGTCAGGTTAACCTTGTGTTCCTAGGTCAACTACTTTATAATTTTTCCCATTCACCTTGGTAACTTTGGTATGTTTAGCTAATTTATCCTTGTCAAATAATATTTATAGGTAAATCATACCCTTGGGAATTTTATTTCACTTAATTTCACAATTTTGTCATAAATGTTGCCTTTATCAAGAGTATTTTCTTTGGCTTCATCAATGATGTGAGCCTCAAATACTCCTAAACTATTCATGAAGTATAAAATCCATTGGTCATCAATAAATACCTATAAATGGTTGATTTTTTAAGTACTAAAGGACAAGGCATCAATTCAAAACTAAGGATTCCTAGTTTAGAGTCTTAGTTGGTCATAAGATTAAATACAACTAAGGATAACTCATCAACAAGCTTGTTTTCCTCCCTAGGAATTGAGACAATGTTAAAAACATCAAAATACTATATTGGGTCCCAAAATCTAAACTTATAAACATCATGATCTAGTAGTTTTTTCACCTTATGTTTGATGGCAAATTGCAAACCAAAGATTGGAGCCTCATATTCTACTAGATTGTTAGTGCAAGAAAATTAAAGATTTTATGAAGTAATAATTTTTTTTACAAGAGTATTAACTAAGACAATTACTAAACCATAACTAGACTTACATATACCACCATCAAAAAATAGTTTCCATATTCTAGGTATAACATGAGTGTCATTTGAGCCACATACCTTACATGCATCAAGAGTATAAACTCCTAACTCAAATTTAACCATGTTTATCTTTTCATTTACAACATTATACTCAGTGATCATATGTTTCATCTTGGGTTCTCTTTAAATTATGATCTAATTTGGTACTCCCTTCCATGGAAGTTACATGTGTGAATAATTATTAGACATGTAACCATTCAATGATTTTATCTAGTCTCTCTTGAGTATCATCTTGTAAGCATCAGGTATATCAACCACTTAAATGTCTATAAACTATTGTATCCTTGGTTCAACTACAAGATAAATGTGAACATTTAACAATTATCTGATTACTTTGACCTTGGATTTATCTAATTAAGTAATAACCCTTTCATATTTAATAGGAGTCAATCCTAGTTGATCACAAATAAATTTAGGCATGATGTTAGTAGATGAACCAAAATATAATAAATAATTATACAAATTCTTACCAAAGATTCTAAGTGTAAGTAAGAAATATTAGACATCTACTTTGTTCTTATACATTACAAAATTAGCATTTATAGTCTTGGATGACCTACCAGGTTTCTTAGATAGATATTTGAACAATAAATCTCTCTACTCAGTGATTTGAGTCAGTTCATATCAGGTAATGTTAGCCTTAATTTTCTTCATGTCCTCAACTATATTGTACCCACCTCTAGTATAAGTATTATATGAATAAAAATTATGCTTAGAAGTACTTCCCCTTGGAGGCTCAGGATTATTTTCAGATGTAGGATTTAGAGGATAGGTCTTCTTCAAATAGTACTAAAATACATGCACCTCTTCATGAGTATCCTTAGGCTCATTCTCTTATTGTAATGGAAAGTCAAATGTTTCCACCATCAAGGTTATATCTATAGACTTGGATGATTTTGAAGAAATGGAGGTACCTACAAAATTATTTCTATTAGATCCACTTTTAGGTGTATTTAACTCATCCTAAAATATCTCAAAAGCATTAAAAAATTTAATGTAGTCTAACTCACCATGATTTGAAGTATTGTGAACCCTATAATATTTAGTTAATGCAACATCATAAATATTAATCTTAGGGTTATTGTTCTTACTTGATGATGCCTCATTATTGTTATTGTTACCAGTGTTAACATTGTGGAATTCGTTATTAGGTTTACTTAACCTTTGATATGAGTAATTATTATTGGAGATCAATAAGATCTCCCTAGTATTGCCTACTTAATTTTGTATTTGAAGTAAGTTAGTACTTATTTTTTGAGCCATATTAAGTATGGATTCATTCTTATTCTTTGGTGCCTCTAAGTTATTAACTTGATTATTATTAATAGTTGTTTACATCAAATCTCTCTGGTCCTATGGAGAGAATCCATTTATAGTATTATGGTTTAATAATCCCAAAATTTACCCAAGATAGGCATGGATTAAGGGAAATTGGTTCAATACTAATGTCTAATTTAGGGAAGACACATTCTGATTGGCATTCAGAATGATATTTAGTGCTAGGAAATTGGGGTTGACATTTGGGATGGCATATAAAAGCTACCCTTGAGGTTGCATTTGATCATTGATTATTACAGCTTTAACATAGACTAATTTTAGTGTGTTTAAGACTCCAATAGACCCCTTAAAAAAATAGAATTCATAGGATCCAAAGCATCCTTTTAGATTTATAAATCCAAGGACTCAAGTTTGTAAGGAGCTATGGTTCTACTTAACATCTTCTAGAATCTAATGCTGAAGGATATTATGGTTTCACTATAATGTCTCTTAACTATGGTGAATTGTTGATATAGAATGTAAGGACTAATTATTTACCAAATTGATTAATAAATATTTTGTTAAAATCATTCCAACTAGTGATATAGTTCTTTACAAGGTTGAGAAACCATTCATATGCAGTATCTTTGAAAGTAAATGGAAACAATCTACATGTTACATCTTCATGAACTACATTTAACAATATTAAAGCATCTTTGAAATATTTAATGTGTTCTTTAGTTGTGATAATACCATTAAGACTAAAAGATGGAAAATATTTCTTAGGGTTTCAAGGGAGGTCATGTACCTGACCAATCACATTGATGGAAGATCCACATAACCAAACCATAACTTGATAAAGATTGAACACTCAAGAATTTTGAATAGGTAAATTAGGTTGAGATTTAGAAACCCTTCACTTACCTTTGTCTACTTTTGATTTCTTATGATCTTTTAATGAAAGGAGAGGAAATTTTGATTTAGACCTTGACCTAGTCCTGATCCTTGGTAGTTATAGCTTGTAAACCTTGAGTCCTATCCATAATATGACATATGAACCTTATCTTTGCAAATATGAATGATATTTAACTCAAATATTGAAAATATTAGTCTAATTATTACCTATAGATGGATTTTTATGTTCAAGATTTCTAAGTTAGGAAAAATTTGCATAAATTTGTGTAACTTTCTTTAAAGAGCAACTATATTTGAATAAATTAGTCTAAATATGTGTTTAAAATGATGAATTTGAATTATATTTACACATAAACCTAAATTTGCAAAGAATTAATCAATATTTTACCATAAATTTTTAGAGAATGGCAATCTTCAGCTAAATGAGCCTAAAGATTGGTCTCTAGCCATGTGTACTAGTTATATTTACACAATTATGCTAGTAGATAAACACATATGCAAATAATCCATTGACCTTTGAACATAATCCACTAAAATTAGCAAAGATACCACAAAATTACAAAGATTCAACTAAGGCCCTCATTCTAGTGCTAAAAAAATGTGTTCTCCTATTAATGCATGTAAGTGTATCATATGAGGTTTTGAGTGTTTAAGAAACACTACTCATTTCTGGATTTAGAGAATCCAATACATGAGTTGAAGGTTGTGATAATATTATTATCTACGGTGGGATATTGGCATAATAAGTGAATTTATTCACAATATTTATAAAGTTTAGTTATTTGGAGAAACCATGGCTTACTAGTTAACCTTTGAAAATGAGAGTGATCTAAGCTAAATAAAGTTAATAATGCTCAAAGAACTAAATCTAGGTCTAAGATAAGATGGATATTCACAATAAAGTTAATCTAAAGTGGATTGATTAAAGGAAAGGGGAAAAATAAAGGTAGGGTAGAGAAGAGACATATTCATATTACTAATCTTTGACACATATATTATTATATGTTTAGATATCATCAAAATATGCACTTAAAAACAATGTATAACATGAAACAACATAAGCCCAAATGCTACTACACATTAGGCAAGCATCTATGGAAATGAATGAATGACAATAATAACTTGGTTCACTTTAAATATTTACCCCAATAAGTAAACATCATAAGCACATTCACATGAAAGGCAAAGATAATGAAATGAACTTGAGAACCTTTATCCAACCTTGTATGAACACAAGTTCACAATTGTACATTTTAAAAAGTACACATCAAAAATCAACAAGAACCATTCAAATCTGAATTTATAACTAGACAATTGAGAGAAAAGCCATAATAAATTCCATATAAACAAATGAAACACTTTTCATAATTCCATGTTTACATTAGTTTATCCAAAATTAGTACATAGTATTTTTGCTCAAAACTCCTTCCTATTTTACCATTGACAATACCTCCTTATATAGATAATTTATGAGGTATATCAGTTAGTCATCTCACATTATAACAAAATTAATCCTTTTAAAATCATTTTAAAACCCTTTAGACACTCCAAAATGACTAACCCATAAGCAATGCATTTTTAAAATCTCAAATGCCTTTGAAAAAAGAATATTCTATTTTAAAATATTATACAAGATTATTTTAGAAGAATATTTCTAATTCAACTTTGAGATCCTTTTTCTAATGTAATCCCCTATTTCTATTATAGGATCTTCATTACTCTTTCATGTTGCTTATCAATTAGCTTCAGATTGACCATAGGCTCTATGAAGAGTTCATCTTCTTGGTCTACCAAGACTTTGAGATATTTATCATCCCTTTTTAATGCTTCTTTTATTCTCCTTCTCTAATATTCTCCTCTATAATAAAGATCATGTCCACGATCCTACTATTATCTACTCTGGTCCTTCCTTGGATTTTACTTCTCACTTCTTGCATGACTAGGGTAGATTTGAGCTTAAAATCCTCATCTCTAATGAGACCTATGGAATTGAGTGTGGATGGTTCAATGAAGATGGTCCCAATTATATGTTCTATCCTATATTATAGTTTTTTACCATCCACAAGGAGACTCTATAGGTTTTTGGACCATGTGCTCAAACTTTTGATCTTGTCTAACAGTAATCCCATGACTATGTTTATATGAGCCAAGATGATTATATTACAATCAAGAATTTCATCCTCAGTCAAGATATTGATCAAATCATTTATTTTACCTATAGAGTTCCATCATTAGTGAACAAAGCCATTTGCTAGTACATCTTGTTGGTTCAACACACTCTATCTAGAATTTAGTGACTTTAAATAATTTAACATGTCAAATAAAGTCTCTTCAAACATTTTGACCATTACCTCTGGAACTGATAAGACTAATTTTTTCACCAAGTTTTCCTTTTACTTTTGCATGCCTTTAATGGTAGCATTGAATTGTGTTGAATGTGCTTAGGCTAATTCAAGTATGTTTTCCTCAAATATTAGGTTTTCTTTGGAACTCTATCCTCCTACTAGATTTAAATTTGTCAATGGCTCTATTTTATGGTAATGGATCTCTTTCCCACCAACCATGATATTTTTATTTGTTACCCTTTATAATATAGTTATCTTGGGATCAAACATGACTCTAACGAATGATTTTTGCACTTCAGGAGTTGTAATCTACATTTGTGCTTCACTTGGTGCTCTTAAAGCATCCATTCTTATCTCCTCTTCCTTTTGTAGAACCATAATCCATGTTTTGATTTCTTCATGCACTGGGATATTTATGGCCGTCATCATGGTCTAAGATTGATGTCTATCAGGATTCTTTTGTAACTTAGGTCCATAAACGAACCATTCCAGAATGGATAGTCCATAAATCAAGTCCCCTTCACTAAATAGATTAACTTCACCCAAATGAGGGGTGAAAGTTAAGTTGGGCTTCTTTTTTTTTACTATAACAATGGCTAATTAAGATTTTTCTAAGGGGGATCCATAATAATTAAGTCTAATGTTATCTATTTCCCTTTTTCTTTCTTTATCTCCTCATCTTGAGCTTTTTGATTATCTAACTCATAAGCCAATGATATAATTTTTAAAGAATCTTCAACTATCTCACTAGGGTCTAATGATACCATATGAACCTCCTCTAATGGTTATCCTTGTTCCTCTACTTGGGCTAAAGAAGATGAAATGTCATTAGGCCTTCTCTCCTATGGCATTTGTTCAACTTATGTCTCTATTTGGGTACTGAATATTTGAGTTGTTGGAGGTATATAAGGTGTACCACTTAACAAATGGTACTGATTTGGCCCCAATTTCCATTTATCATCTCATTTCTAATTTCCATATATCCTATATTTAGCCTTGAGGTTATGTTCTTTCAATCTCCTAGTGACCTCAAATAATGAGGACTCATTTATGTACACATGTTCAAAATCACTAGGCTAATGATCATAGGGTACACTAATCCCATTAAACATTAGACAATGGTCTCACTACCTTAGATCATCAATTTTTATTTTAAAGGATGTTCTATATCTAGATGTTACTTTTATGTTCTCACATTGCTTGAATGTAGTCATTCTAATATTTATTGGGAGGTTATGGAGGAACTCTTTATTCTTGATTCTACATAAGCCATCAATGTCATGGACTAATTGATATGACACCTCTTGATCTACTATATTATTGGGTACATGGATGGGTAGCCTAAGAGGCTGGCTCTGATTCCCTTAAATTATAATTATTGTACAATCTGTGTATAACCAGATATCACCCATAGCTTCAACACATTTCTTGACTAGTGGGTTAACCCTTTCCATGGGATGACCATCTATAGCCTCACTAAGTGCTAGATAAATAAATTCATAAATAAATCAGATCTAATTTTTATACCTGAATATGTGTAGTTTAGAATAATATTGTGAAACTATTTATATTCTACTAGGTGACCATTCCCTTAGGTTAGGAATCTTGGTTGTATCAAGAAGGGCATCCAGAAGGTATGACATCATATAAAATTGGGTTTTCTTCCTCTTTACAATTGAAAATATATGTCTACTTAAAGAAATGCTACTTACTTCACCTAGAGGAGGGGTGAAATAGACCAAGGGTACCTAAATTTTATCTATGTATATAGTGGTTGAATTCCCACACAAGTTGTTCATCATTATCATGATCATCCTTATTTCAGGTCTAAATTGACTAATGGGGATTTTATTATTGAAGTTTGAAAACACTTAGTTCCCATCATATAGCCATAGAAAAAGGATGTTATGTAAATCATTCTCTATGGCCTAGTTATAGATTGAGGTCAGGTGTATTTGTTGTTTGGGTAATTTGTAGTAGTTTTCAAAGGCTATGGGAGAAATGTAGGCCATATTATTTTGAGTATGTCCATTAATTATCATGTTTGTATCTATCTTAGCATCCTTAAAAATGGAATCAATAATGTCTATGTAATGGAATACCTTAGGTTTAGTCCCTGCATAGTATAGACTAGTCATTTGTATAACAACTATGTCATAGTATAGTCTCCTTGTAGACATGTTCTTCTCCTCCTCTCTTATACTGGTTGGTTATTCTTTAATGGTCTAGAAAATATTAGACCAATTATTGTTTCCTATGTTTATAGTAGTGGTATCAAACTCTATGTCCTTGAAAATCCTCCCTTTTACAATTAAAGTCACATAAAGCTGCACATCCTCCTTGGAAACACCTTTTTGAGCTTCCATGACTATGAATTTCATTCAATTACTCACTAATGGACTATGCTTCAGATCTAGATTGAATTATTCTTTCATAGATGGTAATTCACCTCTTCTTGGATTGATTGTGATTAACACAGGGTTAAATTAGGGCTTCCATACTTGTTAGGGATTTTCTAAAGGTTTTCATAGTTCTTTAATGTTAACAACTATTCAAATTATATTAGCTTTGTGACTTAGATTTTGCTCAAATTTTCACATTTATACCTTTGCATTTCTAGGTCCATAAAATCTTTAAAATTGATGTGTATACCAATGTGTAATTTCCATATCATTATATTTATTAAATTTTTAAATGTGACCTTTGCCTCTAGGACATGTGTTAAAACCTCATTGGGTCTATATCTTTGAAATGTTCACCTAGGCTCACACCATTGGATTTTATTACACAGATCAATGTGGTTCATTAATCTTGATCTAAGAGGTTGAATGCCTTTATCTAATTTCATATATTCCCCATGGTTGTGACACTTGTCACTTTCATATTCATTCTAAACTTCTTTAAACTCTCAACATTGATCTTGCATCATTGATCTTGATTGTATGGATTAATCATGCTCTATTGATATTTATCCATTGTGTTTTATCCTTCACTCTAAGTACTATTGGATATTTGATAGGGTTACCATGATGGAAACACTTGTCACCCTATTGATCATCCCAGAGCTTCATTTAATTTATGACTTAATTCACACCATTAATCAAAATGTGTACTCCCAACCATGTAATGTCAATCTTCAAAGACATGCTAAAGATTTAATCATGAGCCATGGTCTTGATACTTTCACTTCCTCACTTGCTTTGAGTTCTTTTTAATTATTAGCATTGATATTTCCCCATTGGATCTTCTCTACCTAATCCAATGTTCATCATTGGATCTAAGTGCTTTACTTATTGATTTTGTATGCACTGTTGGGTCATCTTTGCCTGATCAAAAGCATACTATCGATACTGCAAGTAATAAAAATAAGCTAAGTCAAGCTTGGGAAATATAAATAACTTAGGCTAAATTTTTTGATTAAGTTTTTATTCATGTTGATAAGTATGATACAATCTTAGGATAAAATTTTAGGCTAAGTTTTAAATCTTGATAAAGGGGACTCTACATATAGTTAGTCCAAATAAATAATGAAGAACTAAGGGGGGTCTCAAGACATAAAGAACTTTTAGAATTGAAAATTTAGACTAAGGTTTTATTTGTGTTTATAAAAATGAATAAGACCTTAGAATAAAATGTATGGTAAGTTTTAAAACAAATACAAATATTTCTCATGTTTTTCAAATAAAGTGACCCCATGTAAAGTTGAATTTAAATTAAAATGTTCTAGGTTAAAATACATTATAAGGTATAAAACCCTAGGTTTTAACATTGTTTATCAATGAGTTCAATCAAAACATAAAATACTTAAGGATTAAGAATGGGTCAGATTATCATTTAAATATTAAAACCCTAGACATTGTCCACAAATATTGAGACTTCATTAGGCCTACAACCTAGAAACATGAAAGGAAACCATTATCATCCTTAGATAAAATAAGATAAAGATCAAATATATATGTCATTTAAGATAACTAAGAACTAGGTGTGGATGATCTTCAAATAAAGAATTTTGATCAATAGGCATTTTCAATTTAAATCACAAATTTGTAAAATTTTGAAACAAGGGTCCTCATTTTCATAAATGGGGGTATGTTGACCACAACACTACCTAGTTGATATGGGTTGTGCCCATTTTATACTGGTGGTACCCAATTGTTATAGGTAGCTCTCCCAATTACCAGAAGTAACTCAATTACTATGGGTAGTTCACAAAGTTTCTATGGATTATCAAAAAAATAAATGGATATTTTATCCATAATATTTGTGGGCATAGATACCATAAACATTCAATCCATTAAATTATACTAATCTATATAAAGATAATTAGTTTTAACTAAAATAATGTGCATATATAATATTTATATAATATGTTCATATATACAAATAGTATGTCCAAAATAATGTGAATAGAAAAATGTGGAGTTATTTTAGGAAATAATAAGAATAAATATGAGGGATATTTTATGACCTCATCACACACCTCAACTTAAGTATTTGCACGCCATTTTGTAAAATATAATAATTCAATTTTGGTCAATATGGTAAATTAAATGTGCACAAATACTTTTCAAACCATAAGGTAGAATCTATAATAATATCTCTAGGAAGGCATCCTTTATATTTCTCAAATTTATTCCATTTTTTTTATCTTCTCCTATTCATCAATATTATATGATGTTTTAAACAATGAATTTTTAAACAACCTATCTCTCTCCATAATAACTATATGTTTCTCTTGATTTTGTAGTAACATGAGAAATGAGTTTATTTATAACTTAATTTCTAATTTCTTGAGCTATTTCATTTAATTTTTATAAACATGGTTAACTTATTCCATATATCATTCATTATTTTTGGCTATGGGTGTTCTACTATGAGATTTAATCTTTACAGATTTATCCACCTCTATATAAGCCATCAAATATTTTTTATTTTTTAATTAAAAAATATCAATGCAATATCTAAATAAATTCCATTATCAAATATGACTACATACCCCTACAAAATCTTTGATTTCCATAAAATTTAGAAACATAGGATTTATCAAAGATAATTATCAGAACTTATGTTATCATTATAGCTTGAAAATGATTTGCATATGCATCCTTTTTATATTTTAAGAGCTTTCGGATATTTTAATTTTTATATCATAAAAAAATAACATTTATATCTCATATGTTGAAATTTATTTAATGTTTTGATCTAAATATGTGATCAATATAAAGTACCATATGATCAATAAGAATGCTTGAAGTAATGATATATAGAGTAGTAGTATGAGAGATGTGTAATTGACATATATTTAGTTTCACCCTAAAAATAGGATAATATTTATTATTTTCATTATATTTTTATGGTTAAACAATAGTGAAGAGGAATTTTGACAATCATAACCCAATAAAGAAAACAAAGCAAGAAATTTTGGAATCATCTTTAGTTGGAAATGACTTTGTATTTAATTTAAGCAAAATAATATATATATATATATATATATATATATTTGACATCATTTTACTATATATATAAAACAACAAACTACATCAATTTATATATATATTAAAATCCATTATAAAAATGACTATAATAATGAATATTAGCATTTTTTATTAATTAGCTCTAGAGTTTGTGTATCAAATATTAAAGGTGATGAGTGTGAATAAGGAATACATAGATGGGAGCCTAGTCTTGTGTCATTCTAAGAAAAAAAATCAAAATAACACACTAAAATTATAAGACCTCTAGCCTGGACACTAGGGAGAGCATAGGTAAAAAACATACAAATGAAAGCACAACTAAAACACAAAATAAAACATTATTTTACCTTATTTGGAGGTTAAAATATATTTTTGGAGTGTCTTTCTTGGTTTTTGCATAAATAAGTCTTTGAAAATGAAGATTTATTTGGTCCTTCTCTCCTTGGCACCTTGACTCACTTTCTTGGCTTATGATTTTAGCATGGTAAAATTACTTGTAAAGCTTGTCTCTCTCCAAATAAGCATTATAAATTTAGATTATGAGAGATATTTTTCATTATTAGGTATGTCCCTATATTTATATCCTCAAGAATTAACTCTCACCCAAGGTGAGTTAAGGTTAAGTTTAAACATGGAATCTGTTCAAACTAACCCCAAGTGAGTTGAGACTAACTCCAATTGAGTTAAAATTTGTCTTATAATTATGATTTTCAATTACTAGGAATGGATCTCAAATTAGATATTTTGGGATATTTTGGAAGAGCTTAACAACTCAGAAAGGAAATGATGAAAAGCCTTGATTTTTTGAATTTGTATTTTTAGATATTCATTAGTTACAAATGGATAATTCAACTAAGAATTTAATATTATTTAATTAGTTTATTCATTTTGATTAGTATTTTATATCTTTTAAGATTTGATCATGTGGCCCACTTAATGGGTCCATAGGCCAAACTGATAGTTGTTACATCACAAGGTGACTGAGGATGAATATGTGAGGGGTTATTGTTGTGTATGGGCTAGTAACCAAAATGGGGTTGCCTTAACATAATTATGATCATTGATGAATGATGCACATATGAAATAATGATGTTCAATAATTTTTAAGCTTAATTTACAATGTTTGGTAGAAATTAGTCTGAAGTTTGGTCAAAATCCAATTGTGGCTAGAATTAGGTATCAATAGTTTGCCTCTATTTGGGAAGGCATTGTAAGTTATATGCACAATAACATCTTCTCAAAGAAAGAAAATTTATTTTATTATTAATGATCCAATATTTATAGATGAGATTTAGATCCCCTTGAGGGAGTGGTCAACAAAGAAAGACAATGATCAGTCCCTCAAAATAAGGAAAATGATGGGACCACAAGGTAAATGGTGTGGAAAAGATAGATTTTCCCATAGGTGATTATAATCAGTGACATAGTGAGCTACCCAGTTGGGTAGATAAACAAGATATTTTCCTAAAGGTAGTTATAATTATTAGCATAACATGTTAAAAATATAAAAATTTGCCTAGATGGTTATAATCATTAATTAAAGGATAAGGGTAAAAAGAGAATTATTATAGGTGGTTATAATCAGTAAAAGGAAAATAATGATTTTCCCATAGACAATTATAATCATTAGTAGGATTTAGACATTCCCTAGTTAGATGCATAAAGATAAGGATTTTCCCAAAGGTGTTTATAATCATTATCACTAGGATATATTAAAACATAATGATTTTCCTAAAGGTAGTTAGAATCATTGGTATGGTAAGTTAGATCTGAACATAATGATTTAACCAAAGGTTGTTATGATGATCAATATCTAGATAAAAACATGCCCATGTTGGTTAGATAATGATAGGGATTTATTCAAGGGAAATTATAATCATTAGCATCTAGATAAATTGAAACAAAATACTTTTCCCAAAGGTGGTTATAATCATCGATACTATTATGTGAGTAAATTAGCAAATTGGAAAATGGGATTATGTTATGAATCAATACTCATGAAGTAAAAGTAATTTTATATAGAGGAGAATGATGAATTTGGGTAACCTTATAGTATGGATATGCACATCCTAACTAGCAAGGATTAAAATTATTTCAAGATTTAATTACTCTATATGTGGGAATTGATGGGAACAGATCAAGAATTTTTCAAGTATCAAGGATAAATAGCACAACCTCATTAATTTTAATATTTCATAAGTTAAGTTTTGTTATATCATGTGATGGTATGTATCATGATATAAAAATCCATGATAACTTAGCCAAAATATGCATAAAGACTGAGACATGATCTAATAAATAATAAAAAGTAATACACTAATGTTAAATACCATGACGACAATGTTGATGTCTGAATATGGATGGACTTAAGTATATTGTGCAAGGAATCACCTAATGAATGTAGAGATACCAAGTTAAGGCACAATAAAGAAAGTAAAAAAATAGGCAAACAAAAAAATAATAAGACAAAACACTCACAAACTAAAAGTCATAAAACAAAACAAAAAAAAATAATGAGAATAAAATGAAATAAACACATCAATGGCTAATCACATTGTTATCAAAAATATAAGATAAAAACAAATGACAAAAGGTTTCCCCTAGGATATAAGGAAGTAATGACACACTAAATGATAAACATTTCCCCAAGACTATAGGAGACAATGAAACAAACAAAATAGGTGAATATAAGAAAAGTAAGGGGTAGCCAAGATGTCTCCAAATATACTAAGAAAGTGGATGTTGACTACATAGTTCCATAGATTCAAGGTCTAGCATAAACTTTAGAAAAATATAGTTCTCCCAAGAGATTGGATAGAATAAAAATGATGAGAAAGAAAAACATGATTGATTAGGTGGAGGAATATTTTGATTATGTATAAAAATGTTGAGTGTGTGAGATGAAACATACTAGTCATTAATGTATCAAAGTTTAATAAATAATATGTAATATGAAAAATTGAAAAATGGATAGAGAATAAGGCTAAGGCCAATAAAGATGGGGAAAATAAAGTAAAATTGGTTTCTTTTGAATTAACTAGGTGTCTCAAAATACTTAAGGCAAATAAATGGTTAATTTGATGAGTTTTACAAAATTATAGATCATTTTCAAATGTTTTTGGATTTTTCTAAGCATTTCAAGTCAATTGAGGATGATGAGATACCAAACAGTCCATCTTGCAAATGAAAAAAGCATTCAAATTTGAAATTGCTATCAAAATAATAAGAGAATGTCAAACGGTGACTAATATAACCTCAATGTGAATCAAGCACTACATACATAGTCCTAAGATGGGATATCAAGTCATTATAGTTATACCTTATAATGAAAGAATCTGACTAACTAGCATCAAGTTTATGAATTAGGTAAATGACATAGTGTTGCATAGGCATGGTAAGGTGGGAATTCAATGCATGATAATGGTGTTGTTCCTAATTTTACCATAGGTAATTATAATTAATAAATGATAACATAGGTAAATGACACTAATTTCCCTAAATGTATTTATAATTAGTAGCACTTAATGAAACACTAATTTTCCTAAAGGTGGTTATAATCATGAATACTCAAAATGAAACTCTAGAAGTAATGAAAGATCAAACTCCATTCCATTATCATACTAGTACAAAATATGGCCTCTATCTAGACTACTGAAGCAATTACTAAAAATTGACTTGAATCCTCTTGCTAAAGGTGACTAAATAACTAATGGAAAATAACCAAGGTCAAAGGGTTGGGTAGGGAGGGTAAAACAAAATTTGGTCAAAAGGAAAGGTATGGTAGAGTAGTATAAGGTATGTTACAAATAAGGATGTTGATATTATAGTATAATGGAAACATGCCTCATTGACAAAACTTTAGGTCTCTCAAGAGAAGAACCGCTTGAGGTGTATAATGTTCATTGACTCATTGAGTTCATCTCCATCTAGTGTAGTGATCCTATATGCTCCATATCCATAATTTATAACAATGATATAGGGCCTATCTAGTTAGGATTGAACTTGCCCTTCTACTTCTCAGTCATGGTGTTCTTTTAGTTTAAGATTAAGGTCACCAAGATCAAACTCTTTGTATTTGACCCACCATTTATAGTGACCATGAAGCCTATTATGGGATGCTTGAAGGTTATTAACAATAACCAAACATTTATCATCAAGAAACTCTATCTCTTACAGGTGATCTACTCAATAATATTCATCATCAAATACATGCTTCAAAGATATACATAGAGAAGGTGAGTCGACCTTAATGGGAAGAATGGACTCAGTTTTATAAACTATGGAATATGGAGTGGATCCTTTTGAGGTTCATAATTAGTGCATTATGCCCAAAGTGAGTGGAATATTTGATGTTTCTAATGACATCTAGAATCATTAATAATATTTTTAAGGATGGTGGCAATGGTTTTATTGGATGTTTTTACTTGTTTGTTACCCTGTGGGTAATACATGGTATAAAAATCATGAGTAATTTTGTACTTGACATAAAGTATTTTGACATCCTTATTCTTAAATGATAAACCATTATCAAATATAATATTCTATGGCATACCATAATGGAAAATGGGATGATTGAATATGAACTTGGAATTTATTTTTTCAACCACATAAGTGAGGGATATAGCTTCAACCCACTTGGTGAAATATTAGGTAGAGGTAAGGACGTGTTTATGACCATTAGATGAGGTAGGGTTAATATTCCCAATGAGATCAAGGCCCCATGTAGAAAATGGACATGGATTAAGCATTGGTTTTAGAGGTTTGGCTGGGTCATGAATTAAATTGGCATGTATTTGACATTTGTCTCACCTTTTAGCATAAGTAGTTGAATTTGCATCCAAAGTTGGCCAATAATACCTAGTACGTAAGATATTCTTGGCTAGGATGGCCCTATTGGTGTGGGTTCCACATACTCTTTAATGAAATTCCTTTAATGATAATGTTTGTTCTATCAAATTTAAATAAAAAATTAGAGTTCCATCAAATATGCAGTGATAAAGGGTTGTTCTAAGTATGGTATAATATGAGGCTTGGTGGGTAAAGGCCTTTATTATTTACATGATAGGTCTAGTGGAATAATATGGTCATGTAGGTAGGTAAAGAGGTTTGAATACCAGATAGATATAGGAATAATAATATCACAAATCATTATGATTTTTAAAGGTTCATGAGCTAGTGCTAGAAGATTTTCAACAAGAAATTAATATTCTTTTTCATTGTTAATGTGGTAGATCAAATATCCAATGGTCATCATGACATTCACTATCCTGTTATTGGAACTAGGAATGTGTTCAAATTATATGTTAAAAATCTATTATTTGAGAATGTCAATCATGGACTTGTATGGCACCAACTTGTCATCTTTATTCTAAAAGTGGTCTATAACTTGATTGATGATTAACTGAGAATACAAAAAATCATGAAATGTTGAATATTCCATTATACTACTTGAAAATAACACAAAATGATTCATATTAGGCCATGTTTTTATCAAAAGGAAAGATAAAACAAAATGATTTAGGGATAAGATCCACTTGTGGTGTAATAAATAATAAGCATGCTCCTAATCTATGTGATGTGAATGATCCATCAAAATATAGGTTCTAGTGGTGCTCCTCAATAGGTGTTTCAATGATGGTCATGATGGAATCATCTAGGAATTGGAAAGTGAGGGGTTTGGTATCTATAAAGGGAGATTCAACAAGCTAATCTTCAAGTACTTGTCCCTTGATAGATCTCTAGTTGATGTATTCTAATTGAACTGACTCAAAAGCATGCTCCATTTGGCCATTTGGACTTGTAATGTTGTCTCAGATAGTAGATACTTGATTAGATATAATTTGTAAATAACCATGGTTTTATTATTAATCATGTAGTGTCATAATGTCTATACTACAAAATACCATAGCTAAATAAGATTTTTCTATGGGTGTATAGTTGTGTTCATACATAACCAATGTATAGCTTAGATAGTAAATGACAAGTTATTTTCCATTATCTTCATAATGAGATAGAAGTGACCCTAGGTCTTTATCTATGGTTAACCATAAAAGGAATGGCCTTTTTGGCATAGGAAGTAAGAAAATAGGTGGATTAGAAAGATAGTCATTTAGGTGCTGAAAATATTTTTGGCATTCTTCATTCCCAATAAATGTGATACTTTCTTCATTAAGTGTGTAGATAGATGGAATTTGTTGGCTAATTAATAAATGAATAATCTAATATATTGAATCTTGCCATGTAAACTATTGATCTAATTTAAATTAGGTGGAAAAATCTCATTCATGGTTTGTACTTTGGTTGGATCAAATTCAATGCCTTTTTGAGAGATGATGAATCCTAAAAATTTTCCTAAATTTACACCAAAAAACACTTCTTAAAATTGAGTCTAACCTTGTATTCATGAAGCCTCTCAATAATTCTTCATAGTGCAGTTAGATGATTGGCATGGGTCTTTGATTTACCCAATATGTCATCAATATAATATTCAATAATGTCATGCATTATATCATGAAATATGATAGTCATGGATCTTCGGTATGTGGCCCCAACATTATTGAGACCAAATGGCATAGCTTGATAATAAAATGTTCCCTATGGAGTGGTGAAAATTTTCTTATATTGGTCTTTTGGTGTAATTTAGATCTAATTGTACCCTAAAAATCCATCCATAAGTGAAATCATTTCATACCCTATTGTGGAGTCAATTATTATATTACTATTTGTAACAAGAAAGTCATCCTTAGGGTAGACCTTCTTTATATATCTAAAATTATTGTAGATTCTAATTCTTTTTGGCTTCTTAGTTACAAGCACAAAATTTAATATCCTCTTTTAATATTCGATCGATTGAATACATCTAACTTATAAGAGTTTTTACACCTCTTTATTTACTAATACAATAATGTGAGGATGCATCTTGCATAATTTATGCTTCACAAGTTTAGCATCAAGATGTAAACCAAGGTGGTGTAAAACCAAGGCAAGGTCTAAGCCTATCATCTCTAAATAGGCCCAAGAAAATATGTCAACAAATTCTCTTGAAAGGGATATAAATATTTCATATTCCTCCTCATTGAGGGATGCACCTAATTTGATACATATTGGGTCATTTAGAGTCCTACTATTGACTTATATAGTGTCTTGTATAAGGAGAGTTGATCTATCTTCCAAAATAGCTGGAAATTATTTGGATTGGCCTTCAACTATGAAATCCCCTATTTGGAATAGTTCTTCAAGATCTCCTAAACAAGACATCAAAATCCCCTAATGGTAGGGATGGCTATGTTACAAACACTATTGGAAGTTATTGAATAATTCTATCAAAGGCATGCTGTTCTTCAAAAATAAACATGAACCCATAGGTAAGCTCATCATTGGTCGTATCTTGAGCTTCATTTGAGGAAAGGTGAACATCTATGTCTAATGGCACCTAAAACAAGTTTACACTAGAATATTGGCCTTTCTATTTTCTTTTACCCTAGTCTAAAAGTTATTCAAAGATTTTTTTCTCTTTGGGACCTCATTGTTTTATTTATTTATTTATGGCTAAGGGTGTGCACCCACTCTATAAAATAGAATATAGGATCCATTTTGATAGACAAACCTTTTTTGTGGTATCCAAATGGAACATTATCTCTTAGGCCTATAAAATCACATAAGGTCTCATCATTATCAAATTTTTCTATAGGCATTATGGATTCTTGTTGTTCCTAATATATAAGTTGAGGGTAATAAAGAGGAAGTAGATTATTACAAATAACTAGGGTAAGAGTACAAATACATGGGTGTTAAATAAATTGGTATTGGTAAGGTCTTTTTAAATGATGTGATTGGAATTTTATTCACTGTTGGCATTGTCCTCACTAATTATTGGTGTTGGAACATGAATAAGATACATGGGGTCACCCATAGACAATTTAAATCTAAGACCATATGTTCCTTTGTATCAAGTTATAGATATTGGCTCTAGAGTACCCTACTAATTTGACCCAATGCCTCCTCCTTCATAGGATTGATTCTCCATGATCCTATTAGGAATGGTATATTTTCAATTTTATAACAATCAACCTATTTCTCATTTTATAACTGGGATTCATCATTGACAAGTGGGTCCTCTTCTTGGATAGTGCTTGGTGTGAAAATGATAGGAGTTGGACTATGAATTTTACGTTTTCCTTTTAATTTCCATTCCATGCAAGGTTTCTTAGATTTAGATCTTCCATAGGACTTGGGATTCTATGGAAGCTTGGCAATGTGAAATGTGTTGTGGGTCAAATACTCTCCTGGGCCATTGGTAGAGATGGTAAAATGATTAGACAATTAAAGAGGTGGTGTATGATAATATTATTCAAGTCTATTTAGGTCTATGCAATTGGCCTCTAGTATATCCAAAAGTATTTATTTTCCTTTATAATGTTCGTAAGGTTGTAAATATCCATTGATGATGACCTTCATACCTGAGTGAGATAAATTGAGACACTATTGCAATTTTTAAGGGATTATATGGATCTAATGTATCCAAGGTATACCAAAGAGTAATTTATATGATAGGTCAATATATAACACATGGCAATGTGTATCATGGGTGAAGGGTCCAATGATAATTGGTAAGCTTATAGTGTCTTTTGATTCCTACTTTTCATTATCATATGCCTTGATAATAATTATTTTTGAATGTATATTGGTTATTGTGTATTTGAAATGTTTAATGAGATTCATATACACAATATTTAGGTCAAACCCATTATCTATGAGGATACATTTAAATTTATGTCATGCAATGACAATTTTAATGTATATGGGATTGTTATGGAGAGGTCTAAGGGATGAAATATCATTTTGGTCAAAGGTTAGTTATTATCCTAGGGCTAGATATCCAACCAAAGCTTCAAATTTGTTTGGGGATATATTGTTGGTAACATGGGATTGGCTGAGGAACTTTGTTAGGATGTTTTTATGGATAGTGGATGTACATAATACATCTAAAATGGAAATTTGTTTGGGAATATTTTGAAGTTATTCCACAATGTCAAATGTCCTTTATTTAATAGTGGTAAATTAGTTTTTCCTATCTAGGATAGTGGGTTAAATGGGTTCATTAGGTGGTTTTTGGCTAGGAATGGTAATCTTTAACCACCAAGTTGTTATTGCATAATCAGGATTAGATACAAGACTATTTTTTATAGATAATGATGGTAGAGGAGTGATAAATAGGATAAGACTCAGTTTCTAGTGCACTTGTTTGTGGCCATAGGGTAATGATGATTTATTAGTATAAGGTCTAAAAATAGTAATCCTTGGTTGCTAGTGCACTTGTTTGTGGTTTTAGGTTAAGGAAGGATTATTTGAATAAGTGGATTGAATGGAATTGTTTATAAATGGTCTTATACTATTATCACTTAGTTTTAGATTAATGGTGATGGTGGAAAGATGACCTACCACAATATAACTTACAACTTTAGTGTAGTCATGTGAAACTACATGGTAAGTTTGTTGGGTATTGAAATCATTCTGGCCTTGGTTTATTCCATTTGATTGGCATTTTTATTGTAGTTGTTAGTATTGATGTTGTTATTTTGGATGTTGATACTATTATTTCTATTTATCTATCCTTTGTTGTTACTATCATTTGTTTTTATTGTTATGTTGTGGAAAAGGGTTTTGGTAGATACTCAAGTTTTAATTGGATGTAGATGCTTTATTATCCAATGTGATATCTCCACTTTCTAACATATTTTAAATGAGGTATTTTATCTAAACACATCATAAATTATGTCCATGAACATAATGGTATTCAAAACACTCATTCTCTTTATACTGGTTCGATATGGAATACCCTTAGAATAATGATTCATAATTTATCAACCATGTTAGATATGGATAACTTGTGAAACATGGCATAAATTAGATCTACAAGCTAATTGAAGACTTGATAAGTAGGAACATTTATCCTTGGAGGAGGGGTTTGAAAATGTAATGGTTGCTACATTTGTTGGGATAGTCTAGGTTGTTATGAAGACTAGGCTTGCTAAATGGGTTGCTAATGAGGAATAAGTTGAATTTGTGGCATTGGTCAAGAATATGGTGTTTAAAACATTTGGACATGATGAAAATTTATTACTCTATTTGCAAAAACATTTTTGTTGTAGTTGAATTTCTTGGATTTTTCATAATTACTAACTTGGGCTAGTATTGACACTTCTGCTTGGACCTGGTTTTGGTTTTGATTTTGGCCTATTATTTGGTTCTAGTTTTTATTTTAGTTAGATGAAGTTAACTTAATAATACATTTTTTAATTATTTCCTTTTAAATTAGTAATAATTTGTCTATGATCTCCTTAAAGGCATGTGCACATTAAAGATCTAGATGATAGGATATCTTATTGTGCAAATTTTTAAAAAACACAATGTTTAATTGTCTTTTTGGTAAGCTGAGTGAAGAGACTAATAGGTGATATCTATATCTATATATAGATTACAAATATTTCAAGATATTTGTATTGATTCAAATCTACCAATGAAATATCATTTTTAAGATTGTAGGATAAATGTTACACAAATTTATTTGAGAGGTTGTCAAAATTAGATACCAAATTCTTTGGTGATTTTAGGAACCAATCTAAATCCTTTCCATCTATAATTCAAGGAGATACAAGGAGTAAATAAATGTAATTTTAAGACATTGGCTAAAAATCAACAAATAATTCTATCAAATGGGACTTAAGGTCTCCTTTACCCTTGTATATATCAGATTTTAGTGGTTCATCCCTAGAGGAAATGGTATCTATAGGTACTCCATGTTGAATGGGTTTGACCACATGTCATATAGGTTAAAATTATTTGTCTATTTACCTACTTTATTGGTGGTAATCACATCCTTTATTTGATGCAGTTCATATGCTAAGAAACTAGATGGAATATTTGGTTGAGGTGAAGGTTGGGTGGTTAAAGGTGGATTACCTTGATTGGGGTATAATAGAGCCATGGTTTTTTGTATAATATTGGTTTGATTAGGGAATTGACTAGGAATATACATCTATTGATTGAGATATAATTTTTTAAATTACACACATTATTGTGTAATATTCTAGTTTGGATTCGGTAAATAGGCTTGTTTTTAGGGAATTGTGGCTATGATGGAATGATATAGATCTAGGTAAAGTATTATGCATGATGAGGTTGGGTAGGGAATTGATACCAACTAATAAAGCCTGTTCAAATAAGTTGAACATATTGTGAACCAAGGCCCTATCATTGGATTTGTGGTATGTTTCAAATAAAAGGCAATTGTTGCCTAATTGGTACCTATTAGATAATAGTACTTCTTGGTTTCATGAAAACCTATTGTGAACTATATTTTTGTTGGAAGTTAGGCATTAGTCTTTGACCAATAAAAATATGTTTTTGATTAGATAATGTTTGATATTTTAATGGCATGTGGTCTATTACTATAGATGTATACATGTCACTACCTATTTAGGTGTAACATTTGTTACCCCTTGTTGAGGTGGTTGAATGTTCTACCTCTACTAAGGATGTATATTAGACTATGCTTATTATCTTGGAATTTTATTCATCACCTGTTAAGGTAGACTAACATTTTTCATGTGTCATTGAGTTAAGGAACTGGTTGGCACCTTATTACTTAATCTTTGTAGTTACCTATTTGAAGAAGTAACTAGTTGAGGATTAGAGGTAATTTATTATGGTTTGGATGTAGGAGTTATTACCCCCTACTATTGCAAACCTCTTATGGTGTTAACTAAAGGAACTTGTTACAAACTAGTTTTTGGTGTAGTTAAACCATTTTGGCCTAGATTGCAAGACAATTTTGTGTTATCCACCATGTTTGGCACAATACTTGGTGTATAATCTGTAGTCATTTGTTTGATAGATGGGACATTGAATATGTCACTAAATTAAGTTTTTTTAATAAATGGGTCTATACCCAAATTATTTTGGCCTGTTAATTCAATCAATACTCTTATTGAAGGATATAGCTTTATGAGTGAAGCATTTGACATGGCCATGATATTAAAATTATGCACTAGATTCAAATATGTTTGATACACTTGTTGCATTTATATAAATTGGTCATTAATGATGTCCTTTCCTTTGAAAATCATATTAGGGTCTTGATACGACATCAACATGAGTGCTTGAGGATTGATATTAGAGGCTTGTTTGATGGTTTGATTATAAGGTAGGTTAAGAGTAACTCTAACTAGACTAAGAAAATTTTGTGGGGAAAGTCTACTAGAAACTTGGCCCCTACCTTTGTACATCTAACTAAATTTTCATCCTTGTTCTCAAGAAAGTGATGATAAAAAAAATATGGATCATATGTCTATGTCATAACAACATAATATGGTTGTTTTTGAGCTTGTTCTATATCCAATGGTACATTAGCATGATATTAAATAGTTTATTCTTAGTCCAAATTTGAATATAGAGGTGTGTTAACCAAATAATGAGCTAAGGTATCTTAGATTTGTTCCCCATATTGAGTATTACAAGGAGGATAAGGATCCATATCACAAACAACATCATAACTAAAGGGGTCTTGAATAAAGTCTTCTTGTGAGACCACATTATCAAAACTTGGATTGTGCATGGCCCTACTATGAGTGTAGTGAGACATATCTAAATAAATGATGAATGTTATATAAAAGAGGTAATAAAGTTATACAAACTCTAAAAAACAAGGTCTAAAGGATAAATGGTCAAAATATGGTCTATCTTGGTCTAATAAATGGAGTTGTATCTCTAAAAAGGTTAGTGATAAACTTGGTATAAAACTATGTAATGTTAAATGTCTAATATCAAATGTATTTATAAAAAAGGTCAAGTGGATGAAATAAAACTAAAATCCCAACTTAGATATAAAGTGTTTCAAACAAGTCTAAACTAGGTCTAAATAAACAAAAGCTGCTAAGTCTTTTGGAGAACAAGGCACAAAATCTAGGCTCAAAACAAGTATTTTTAGGTCTTTTGAAAAAAGGCACAAAAGTTATATTTTAAACAAAATAAGATCTAAAAGGTAAGATATTTAATCTAACAAATTTGAAACACTTTGACACAAACTAGGTATTTGAATTTTAAACACACACTTGATTATTTAGTAAAAGACATGAAACCTTTAGGCATATAGATGGTATACCACTTCCCCAAATTTAGGCACAAAAATAGTCTTTAAATCAAACAAGGATTCAATCTAAGTTGCACAACACAAAAGTGAAATATTGATGTCTAAGACAAAATCACACAAGGCATAAGCATAAATTAATCAATGTTTAAATCTAAACTTGTTAAGAATAATTAAAAACTCAATTTAGAGGAATAAGATTCTTAGGCAATAAGCTAGGCAATAATGAATGACATGAAATCATTACACATAGATCCAAAAGTCACATGTGGTTTTGATTTATAATTTGGACACAAGGAAACAAGTCTTTGAAATTATTTGAGTATTAAATGATGCTATCATGTTATAAATGTATGGCAAATGATTTTTTTCAAGACATTAAGGTAATAAATTTGTAATCAAATAGGTAACGTAACAATGCCCTTTTTAAACAAGTGACACACAAATAAAAGGGTTAGATAAATGACTAAGGCAAAGTTATAGTGTCAAATAGATTACATAATGCGTCTTTAAATAAAGGAGTGATGTGTAAAGAAGACTCATTTTATACGTGGTATGACAAAAAAATAGTTTCAACTCAAGACCATGTATGTAAAAAGGATAAAATGTTAAAACCACCTAAGTGTAACGTCCTAAATCCTAAAACTAACAATGTTGCATCATACTGTCAAATTATATGTATATACTTACTCTTTAGAGGATTTTAAGTTATTAATGTAAAAATTAAAAGTGCATGAAAATTAGGTTTTTTATTCCCTCTCTTCTCTCAAAATTTTGTATGGTGAATTTAACTGTAGGATACTTACCCTTTATCAATAGTATGTCTGTGGTAAGTGGGTTTGTCTAAACTATCAATTTTCATTCATTTTTAAATGGTCCCATATGTATGGCGAACATTAGTCATAATCACATCATTTAGATCCACATCAACCACTACATTCATCAATTTATAAGTTTAGTATGATGTTCAAGTTGTTCTAAGACTGAGTGTCACTAATGGAGCTTATTTTAACAACTCAAAACAATTATCCCAGTGGGTCACCCTCAATTTATACACCCCACTATAGAATGGTATTGAAATTATTTCAAAATATTAATTCTTGGGTGAATATTCCTTAGATAATGGATGGTAAGGTGATGAAATCCTACCCACAAGCCAAAATGCATGAAAAATAAAGAAAATAGAAGGAATTTAGGGTCATTTTGGGCTCACCCAAAACATAAAGATTTTAGGTAGGGTCTTAATGACTTTCCTTCAATGATTTTGGAACAAATCAACAAAGGTAAATACTGAGCATTTTTATCACCCAAGTTCCCTAAAGGGGATGTGGGGAGAGCATACATACGACACCCATTTTGATAAACAAACACTTCAACAAACAAGCATGAAAACGAAAAATCTTATGAGCATTTAACTAAAGTGAGAATATTTTTATGACAACAAAATTAATTATGTTATGAAGTTTGATCCCCTTGTCATTTTTTGTTAAAAAACTTGTTAAAATAAATTCAAAAATAACTACAAGATGAAAACAACTAAGTACATTTTAAGCACCAAATACAATGTGTGTAAGATTTAACCATGCTTAAACTTTACTCTTTCCACCTCATAACCTACAAATTATTAGATGGTTTGTTTGCTCTGAAGCCCAAAATTAAGTGAGTAAACAACATTTAAAATTTACCTATTGGTTTTTCTAATTTTTTTTTGTCTCAAAGATCAATCATCATCAATCTACAAGGATTGGTGTCGATCTATAGAGATTGATTTTGATCCAAAAAAATCAATGTTGATTAAGTAGATCGTCGATGTTTCATACAAAATACACATACAAGACAAGTCTATTTTTTTGGATAAATGGCTAATAAATGAGTCTAAAACCAAAACACTTGATATATTCTACAAGAAATGGGTTATACAAATAACATGCAAATCATCAAACATAAAATGATGGCAAGAAAAATCAAGTAAAACCATTGTTAGCCATGTTCCCTATTTTGTTCTTATTTTATCATAGATATCAAGGTCAATTCCTATAATCAAAATCAATATGGATAGTTGGATTTTGTCTATAAAATAGATGTTGATATAAAAAATTGGTGTTAATCCCCACAACCTATGACTTGATAAAAATAAAAATACATAAAAAACTAAGCTAAAACTTGAAACTTGAAGATTATTATGTATCCACTATAAAAACTAAAGCTAACATATCAACCTCCTTAGCCATATGTGATGTATAGTCCCATTGGGTGTTTCATTATGTGAAAAAATAATAAATAGAGGGGAGGTTAGTCTTGTGTTATCTAATAAAACAAATGAAAATAACACACTAAAATCTTAAGACCTCTAGCCTAGACACTAGGGAGAGCATATGTAACAAACATATAAATGAAATCACAACTAGAACACAATAGAAAACATTCTTTTACCCTCCTTAGAGATCCAAATAGCTTTTTAAAGTGGCTTTATTGGTTTGTTCATCAATAAGTTTTTGATAATGAAGGTTTCTTTGCTCCTCTCCTTGGCACCTTGGCTTGGTTACTCAGCTTATGATTTTGGCATGGTAACTTAATTTAAAACTTATCTCTCTCCAAATTAGCATTATAAATTTGGGTTATGAGATTTTTTTTTCATTAATCGATATGGCCTTCTATTTATAGCCTCGAGAATTAACTCTCACCCAAGGTGAGTTAGGGTTGAGTTTAAACATGGAATGGGTTCAAACTAACCCTAAGTGAGTTGAAACTAACACAAATTGACTTAAAATTTGTCATATAATTATGATTTTCAATTAATAGACATGGTTATCAAATTAGACATTTTGGAAGAGCTTGACAACTCATAAAGGCAAAGATGAAAAGGCTTAATATTTTGATTTTTAAAATCTCCATTTTAAGATATTCATTAATTACAAATGGATAATTAAAGTAAGCATTTAATCTTGTTTAATTAGTTGCTTCATTTTGATTAGTATTTTATCTCTTTTAAGATTTGATCAAGTGTCCCACTTAATGGGTTCATAGGCCAAATTAATAGTTGTTACATCATAAGGTGACTGAGGATGAATATGTGAGAAGTTATTATTGTGTATGAGCTAGTATCCCAAATAGGGATGCCTCAACATGATTTTGAGCATTTAATAATTATGAATGGGTGAAATTTGGACATTCAATGATTTTTATTCTTAATTTTTAATGTTTGGTAGGAATCAATCTGATGTCTATTATGAATCTAATTATGACTAAAATTAGGTGTCTATAATGAGCTTAGTAGTAGAGTGAATACATCATTATCAAAATTTCCCATGTAATTATTGACATGCTTATTTTTAAATTATTACATGTGACATGAATTTATATTATATCCCCTAACTTAATTTATTAAGTCCATATAAATCCAAATGGGATAAATACAGTTTATATCCTTAGTCTCCACCCAGCTTAATGTAGTCAATTATCCTCAAGTAAACTACATGGTTTAATTTTTGGAATTTTATTAATAAATGAGGATTAATTAGGTGGTATTATTAATTAAAATTATATAAATAGGATAAACATTGACATAATGGGGGTATTTTAGGTATATATGACAAGAAGTGGGATGATTGGGCATGAGGTTGACTAAAAATTGTATATGGTTGACTTAATGCTAGTTAATAATTATATTAGAAAATGTGTAATAAAACATATCATACAAAAACTATACAATATAATTGAAAATAGGAAAAACATAATTATCCTAATTAAATATTAAATTTACTTGATTTCATGCAAAGGTTTACCAGTAAGAAATTATCATTTAGAAGATTTTGCTAGCCTATCAGTTGGAGTATCATAATGTAATCCCTCAATAAATGGTAAAAATTTATGAGTTCAATGATCCAACATGAGAAGTGATGAATAAAAATTTAGAATGGCTGAAAACAATAAAAGGATTCTCAAAAGTTTTGATATTTATAAGTTGTGAAATTTTGATAGTACCGTTGTGAGCAATGTGGGAATGTTATGTTGAATGGACATGAAGTGAACATCCCCATTATGTGTAAACTAATTCTTTATGATGAATTTTTGAATATCTTAGAATTAAAAAAAAATACCAACCATGCAAGATGAATATGTCAAAGTAGAAATAATTAATATCAAGATGGTGATAATTTTTAGAATCCCACTAGGTATAACTCAAATAATAGTATTTTTTTATTTAAAAACATTAATTAATAATCAAATTTAGATTATTCACAATAGATTAGTTAATATTATATTTAACTAGATTCATACTTCATAATAAATATTATATGATTCATTTAGACAATGATCATATTAACAAAGTCAACAAAATTACAAATATAGTCCATCATAAATGCATAACTATTGAATTAATAACAACTCAACCAACAACTAAAATTTAATACAATAATATTATACAATTAAGAGAAACCTAACTTTTCATTAAGTACAAAAATATAGTGATTATACATTAGAGTGAATATAATGTATATAAGGTTCTATAGAACCAATGAGTGTCCATAAACTTGTTATATGTAAATAGCTGAAATCATGAGTAAAAGTCTATATCAGCCAACTATTGAAGGAAAGGGAGAGCATCATCAAAGTGATTTTCCACACTAACCATAGACCATAGATCCCCCACACAATTCCCAACTAGGGAATTCCCCTCCCTTCATGGATAAGTAGATGATAACAGTGCAGGTATCAAGAAGTCAACTAAAACTCATGTGTTGTAAGATTTTAATAACATGTAACATATCATAATAATTATATTTCTAACATGAAATTTTGCATACATGCAAATAATCAAATAAGTGAAATTAAAATTTTAAATATAAACATTACTTTGGATAAAGTTTTTGTATAGTTTAATGATCCATTAGATCTCTCTCTCTCTCTCTCTCTCTCTCTCTCTCTCTCTCTCTCTCTCTCTCTCTCTCTCTCTCTCTCTCTCTCTCTCTCTCTCTCTCTCTCTCTATCTATCTATCTATCTATCTCTCTCTCTCTCTCTCTCTCTCTCACACACACACACACACACATTTTTATGAACTATTCATATAGAATATACTTGTCTACATGTATAAATCATAATTACTTATATATGTATGTATATATGTTTGATTTATCTCTAAAAACAAAGTTTTACACTAATAATATAGATTTATATTAACTCACACAATAGTCAAGATCCATATTAAATTCTTTAAACATAAACATATAAAATAAAATAGTCTGTTACATACCATATGGTACTTCAATTAAATAAATTCTCTCCAAAATGTCTAACCCCAAAATTAAACATCTAAAACCTCAAAAAATTCAACTTAAACATTTAACAATGTTAAAATTTAGTTTAAACTAAACATTAAATAATATTCCAGACCCCATCATAAAATCTAAAATCAAATTTGTTTAAAAACCTAGAATAAATACTAGACCGGTCTTAAATAACATATCATTTTCACATAGATGATTTGTAGATTATTTTATACACAGTCAAAAATAAAATCAAACATATAGATGACACTTAATAAAAAATGCACAACCATAACCTGAATACATAATTGATACAAGTCTCCATATTAGTCAACTTATAAATATTTCACATAGTTGATATACTTTTATTTATATTGAGACATAACAAAGTATTCTAACATAATAAGTTTAAATAATGATATAGTCATAATCATCTATAGATGTATACACAAAATCGACTCAGATTAACATAATCCCATACAACCACAGTTTATATATATAGTCAATTTGAATAACCCAAGTATGACTTATAATAAGAAAACTTTTTTTATATTTACTCATATTTGAAAAAAGTACCAAATCAATGTATAATTATTATCACCAAAATAATCTAAAAAAACATGTGTTAAGACATTCAACTTCATTATCTAACAATCGACACTTATACTAAGCTTTACACAAAACTATTTAATATTAGTTGACCCTTAATTCATTCATACCCAACTCATATATAATTCATTTAAACTTAGTTGATAACACATAGCCATAAAACAAATTTTATATATCATACAAAAAAAACCCAACCTAAAATAATATTCAAGTCATATGGATAATGAACTTGTAGTCATTTTCCTATACCTATTTTTCACTCACAGTTACTAAAATAGTTATGCCATCAACTCATAATTATAAATACACAATTAACTTTCTTATAGTTTCACTAAATCAAGAAATACATAATCAATATAATGAATATGGGTTTCTAGGTTCAAACTCATGTCTACACCAAGTCTCTATGCCAAAAACTCACAACTATTTTTACATATATAAATGATATATAAAAAGCCTCAAATGAGTAAACAAACATCAGATAACCCTACCCAAAACCCTATTTCTAAACAAGGTTTTTAAGTCATTTTTTTAATATATAATAATTTCATTTACACAAAATAATAAACAACCATATACTAACCAAACCAAATCCATTTAACAATGTATAACTATTCATAGACAATAACACAAGAAAACTTGGTTTACATGGTTACCCTAACCATTTTCATACATGATATATAAATATGAATCACTAGAATCAGTTTTATGGGGGTAATTATTCTACCAAATGGTCAAATCCTTGATTCTAAATAGGGTTAATACCCTATAACCTCAGTTTATTAAACTCATTAAAATTTCTTCATTGTTTAACAAGAATATAAATATTTAGAGTGAACCAAAATGAAACCCTACCTCTTTAACTACTAAATTAGTCTACCTCCTTTTCTACAATTAAAATTATTGTCTTTCCTTTCATTCTTTTGCTATCTACCATGACTAATCTCAAATCCACAAACCCTTTTCTTCATTGTTTTTTCTCAAACCATTGCATGCATTAAAAACCCCTAAAATAATGGTGACCCCTTCATTAATTCTAAAAATACTCACAATCAAGATATTAATTATTTTCATGCCTTCCAAATTTATAATCTTGAATTCCAAACTAATATACTTCTCATCAATTTCCTCATTCTCATAGTCAAACCCTCATAGCTGACATGGTATGAATGACCAAGCCTCAAATCCATGATTGTTATAGAGATTAGGGTTAACATTACAATAGTTAATAAGCATATTAATTATGTTTTTAAAATAATTTGAATTCCCATCCTTATCATTCAAATATTAATTTAAATGTTAATTGAAACATTTAAACAATCCATGTCATATACCTAGGTAATTTCTTAGGTAATTAAAATTTAAATCCCCGTAGGTTCCCCTTGGATCTAGGTTAAACATAGTTTAATAGAATCCTTGTGTTTTATGTTCAAACATTTATTTTTAATTATTTATTAATATATTCATGCTCTAATAATACTTTGTTTGAATGTTTTAGGTACAAACTTGTAAGGTTATGTAGTCAACTATTCAAAAACAAATATTCATTGAAACATTTTGTAAAGTTAGCAACAGTATAATCATAGAAAATAACCACAACTAAAGATAAGACTGAATATTATCTAACACTAATTTAAACCATATCATCACTTATAAGAATAAATTAATCAAACAAATTAAAACTTAAAGAAACCATGCATTTTATTGTGCTAAGTGGTGTGTTTTTGGGTTCATTATTAATTCTCAACACCTCCAACATTCCCATCTACAACATCCTCTTTGAGGATACTCTACCTCCATATATGGTTGGAGAGTAGAATTTCTCCTCCATCCACCTCACAAATGAAAATAATAGTTACCACATAACCAATATAATTAATATAAATGCCACTAAATAACATTAGTATTGAATAATCATAATCTACATGCATATAAAACCTATATACAACTAGCCAAATCAAGTAATCATTCAAAAATTAATCATTAAATATATGTCCATACATCAGTATAATGAAAAAGTAGTTTTTTTACATCATTAATTAAATTATATTAATCACATAATATCTATTTAATACGTAGATCATGTTTAATAAGGAAATCAAGATGTAACATGATTCCCCCCTAAAATCGGTCATCATCTTGATGACACTTATTTCAAACCAAAGTTTTGAAATCAAATAACATATAGTAAAAAATCAATAAAAATAGGAATGGTTAGACAAATAAATATGGAAATAGCCTATATAACTCATCATAGTCCTCCCAAGTGGCACTATCCTCAAACTATTGGTCTCACTACACATTGAACTATGAGACATCTCTATTATACAAAATATGTTTGAAAGTGTCAATTATTTTTACTGGTTCTACTATGACCACCTTGGGATCCAAAACCTATAAAGCATTCCAATCAAGTACATGAGAAGGATAAAGTACATACTTTTTAACATAGAATAAATGAAAAACATTATGTACGAGTGATAGAGTTGGTGTCAAGGCAAGCATATACATAATAGGATTGATCACTTCCAAGACCTTAAAGGTTCTCACATATCTCAATGAAAGATTCATTGATTTACCAAACCTAATTGATCTCTTATGAGGCTTAACTCTTAGAAATAATTTATCACCCACAAAAAATTATCTTGCTATCCTTTTCATATCAACATACATTTTATACCTATCATTTGCTTCAACCAACCTTTGTATAATTAACTTGACCTACTCTTCCATTTAAAAAAACATTTTATGACCAAAGACCATCATGTCTTCTAGCTTGTTCTAGCTGATTGGTGTTTGACACCTCCTTCCATATAATGCTTCAAATGGAGCCATATTTAAAGTTGATTGGTATGAGTTATTATTATCAAACTATAATAGTGGAAGATACTCTTCCTATTTATATTTTTGATCTATTCAATATATTCATAGAAGATATTCTAGAACTTTGTTTACCCTCTCTATCTGTCCATCCATTTATTGATGATATGTAGTACTAAAAGTTTACTATGTGCTTGAAGATAAATTCAGAGTCAACCAAAAATTAGATTTCATCTTTGGATCTTGATTTGAAGTGATCTTATTTGGAAACCTATGTAACTGGTACACCATTTTCATGAACCTCTTCACAAGCATTGATGCATTATTAATCAAATTACCTAGTAAGAAGTGGGATACCTTGGTTAGTTTGTCAACTACCACTAATATCATGTCATGTTAATTTTGTGATAATGGAAAACCTTGGACAAAAGTCCATACTAATTACTTTCCACTTCCATTTTGGTATATCATGAAGATACTAAAATTATGTCAGATGCACATGTTCAACTTTCACATATTAACACTATCAATAAATAATCACAAAATATGATACATCCCTTTTAATTACTTTCCATAAATAAATAGGTTTTATCTCAGCCATGATCTTAGTTATTCTTGGATGACCTAAATAAGGGGCATTGTGTAATTCCTTCAGCATTGTGTTCCTCAAATTTTATCTATCAAGTACACATATTCTACCATTATACCTTAAAATACCACCATTCTTTAACTTGAATCCTTTGAACTTAAGATTTTAAACATCATCTGATAAATATTTCCTAACTTGTTCATAGAATTCATCTCTAGGGGAGAATTTAACAACTTGATCATGAAAGGTACTCCTAATAGTATCCAACACTAATTTATACCTTTTATAACTTAGGTCATCAACAACTCTATTTTCTTTGCCCTTGATGTAGTTAATATCAAAATCCTAGTCAGATAGTAACTCTAACCAATGTATCTGATGAGTATTTAGGTTTGGTTGGGTGAATATATATTTGAGTCCCATGTTATTAGTCTTGAGATCAAATAGTTTCCCCAAAAAATAATGTATCCAAACTTGAAAAACATGCACAATTGCCACAAGTTACAAATTATGTGGACCATAATTTGACTCATATGGTTTAAGTTTCTTGGAATCATATGCTACCATTAACCCATCCTACATAGGAACTCCTATAAAATAATCCCTAGATGCATTATTGACTATTTATAATTGACCATTAGGATCAAGAACTCTAACCATAGGTGCTAATGTAAGAATCCTTTTAAACTCTTGAGAAGCTTTCTCACATTTATCAAACTAGACAAAACTTTGATTCTTTCACTAAAGAGAGGTAATTGGGTTAGTTGTTTTTAAAAAATTTGAAACAAATTTCCTATAATACCTTGCTAGAAACATAAAAATTCTCACCTCTTACACATTTTTAGGTAATGGCCACTCCATAATGGATCTTATCTTTAATTGATCAACTAAAATTTCATCTATAGAGATAATGTGTCCCAAATATTGCACTTTTCTCTATAAAAATGCACATTTGGATAACTTACCATAGAGTTTGTGCTTCTTAAAATGGTGTAACACAACTTCCATATGTTGTAGATGATCTTCCTCATTCTTAAAATAAATGAGAATATCATCTATAAAAACTAACATAAAGTGATCTAGATAGTCTATAAACATATTTTTCATGAGATTCATGAATGTTGCTAGAGTATTTGATAACCTAAAAGTCAAATTTGTTAACTCATAGTGCCCATATTGAGTTCTAAATGATATTTTGAGAATATATTATTCTTTAATCCTCAATTGATGATATCCCACTTAGATATCTATCTTCAATAAAATTGTTACCCCATGCATTTGATTAAAGAGATCATCAATGCAAGGTAATGGATACATGTTCTTGATTGTTTCTTTATTAAACATCATGTAATCAATATATATATGAAGAGTACCATCCTTATTCCTGACAAACATGATTGGTGCACAACATGGTCACACACTTGGTTGAATCAACCCTTTAGATAAAAAATCTTCTAATTGAGCCTTCAAATCCACCAAATCTATAGTCATAATCTTATAAGGTGTCATGGATTATGATTATGAACCACATATTATGTCAATTGAGAAATAAAACTCATGATTAGACGGTAATCCTAGTAATTCCTTTATAAATACATCCTAAAAATTCTTAAGGGAAATCCTTAATAGATGACTCCTTTATTCCTCAATATCATTTATTTTAATAATAAATACCGGCTATCCTTTCCTCTAATCCCTTTTAAGTTGAATTGTATAAATTTGCCTAAGTTTCAACTCCCTTTTCTCACACTGAATTTGATTCTAGCACCCAAAATCATCTTGACACTCTACCTTTTTAAGATAGAAATTTACCTTTGTTTTATGCTTAGTAAGATAATTTACCCCTAGGATTACATCATATGAGCCTATTGGTTCTTCATAAAGATATACAATAGTAGCGAATTTAGGTAATTCAATATTTTCTTCTACTAAACACCTATCATCTTTAACGTTAACATTATTCTTGTATTGTACTGATCATGCATTTTCCATTGAACTAGATTTCTTAGACAACTTAAAAATCATACATGGAGAAATAAAACACTCTATAACTCTAGTATATATCAAAATGGAAATAGGTTATCCAAAAAGATAACCTAGAATATTAATGGGTGAAATTTGAAAATCATCTTGATAATTATTAATAGCCACATGGATTCTATGTTGAAAGTTCCTTTGATATGAAGTACCCTTAGCTTTTCCTTTATAATTTACCTAAGTACATTCCCTAAAAAAGTAATCACCTCCATAGATGAATCATCCTCTAGGTGGTCCTTTCCTTTCTGAATATTGGTTCCCCTTAAACCCAAATTTGAAACCACCATTCATTTTCTTGCCACTTGAGAAGTTACTCAACATAAAAATTTTATTATTGAACTAATTCTAAGAATCCCATTCCTTTTCTATTTATTTTTATTAAGATTTGGTTTGTAACCTCAAAAATTCTTATTAAACTTATCTCTAACATAAACAAGATATTTTAGCTTAGACTACTTAACTACCTTTTTGAAAATGTGATCTATCATTTATGGCACATACACATCTACCTCACATCCAATTTGGGGTTTTAATCCCATAATGATTTGTTATATTCAAAACCTTTCTTATGATTGATAATTAGGAACATATTTTAAGATCTTGATGTCTGCTTCTAGTACTCATTCACTAAAATATATTCTAGATTTAGATTATGAAAATTTGT